>CM069859.1:95774363-96224363 GCA_036172795.1 Pelodytes ibericus | reverse complement strand
GCGTGCCTCCATCGGGCATGTGGAGCTGAGAGAAGCGCTAAGGGGGGCGTGCTCCGCCCCCTCGCGCATTGATACACCAGGACCGGCTGCAGGGCATGGAGGCAGACGGTGTACCTGAATCGTCCCCCTCCCTGCAAATAAAAGGTAAAGGAGCAGGGAGGGAGATGGTTCAGACACCACTACTGGTGAAAGAAAAATCTTCAAGGGTGTCTGTCTGTGTGTGTGTGTAAGATCCGATAGGAGTTAGAGGCTGGAAGCCTATGGCAGGCAGGTGGAGAATAGCCAATTCAGGGAAACAGCAGCAAGTACAAGTTTTGGAAGAAGCAGAGGGGTAACCAGTTAGAGCCAGGATCGAGGGCAGGAGAAGTCAGGATAAACGAGAGGAGAGCCGAGGTCAAAATCCGGGGAGTCAAAATACTAGGAGGGATATCAGGAAGATAGGAACGCTGAAGTAGGAACCAAGGGTATAGACACCTTAGCAGCTCAATACACAAGCACTGATTGAATTCAGTGCTTTGTATTTAAGGGCTGTCAGGTGAATCTCCCCGCCTCCTTCAATTAGGGAAGACCACCCACCTGCATGAGGAAGCATACACTCGTTAGGGTGAGTGTCAGCCCTGTGCCACACCCCCGCTGTCTCCACCAATGGAAAAAACCTAATCGCGCGTCAGGCCACGCCCCCCGCCATCTGTATACCAGAGGCACCAGCAACTCGCGGGACGCGAGTTACTGGAGTCCGGGGATGCGGCCCAGCGCGCGACGGCCTTCCCCTCCGTCTGGCGGCAACGGAGGTGGCTGCAGGTAAGGGACCCCGTTTTCGAAGGTAACGGGGTCTGGGACCCTTACAGAGCCCCCCCCTGAGGCACGACCTCCGGTCGGGTAAAGGAGCAGGACGACTCGGGTGGAGTCTGTGGAAAGCTTTAAGTCTCATGGGAGCATGGATATGTGACAAAGGCTCCCAGGAGTTCTCTTCAGGTCCATAACCTTTCCATTGCACCAGGTATTCAAGTCTTCCCCGGTGAATACGAGAATCAAGGATCTGGTCCACTTCATACTCCTCGGAGCCATCTATAAGTAAGGGAGGAGGTTGTGAATCCCTCATGTGTCGGTTGGGTACCCATCTTTTAAGCAAACAGGTATGGAAGGTAGGATGGATTCGCCAGGCATCAGGAAGCTGAAGACGGACAGCTGATTTACCTATGAGTGCGATGATGGGAAAGGGGCCAACATATTTGGGTTGAAGCTTCTTAGCGGGACCTGGGAGTTTTAGGTTAACAGAGGATAGCCAGACCTTGTCTCCTACTTGATAGGCTGGGGAGTCTCTACGGTGTCGATCGGCATGCCCTTTGTAGTTGGTTTGAGCTTGGGAGAGGTGTTGCTTTAATTGAACTATCCCTTGTGCGATAAGTTGGAGCCTGTCTGAAACGGTAGGATTTGCTGTGACTTGGGGGTAATTAGTGATGAAGGTAGGGTGGAATCCATAATTGGCTTTGAAAGGGGACATTCCAATGGATCGTTGTAGATGATTGTTATAACTGAATTCGGCCAATGGTAACATGCGACACCAATTATCTTGGGTATGAGAAATGTAACATCTGAGGTATTGTTCAAGAATTTGATTTATCCTCTTGGTTTGGCCATTGGATTGTGGGTGATAGGCTGATGTTAAAAGGCGTTCAATCTTGAGTCCCTGGCAAAACGCTTTCCAGAATTTTGAAGTAAATTGTACCCCTCTATCAGACAAAATAGAGCGAGGGATACCATGTAGACGAAAGACGTGAGTAATAAACAATTCTGCCGTGATAGCTGCTGTAGGAAGTCGGGACACCGGAATGAAATGTGCCATCTTGGTGAGTCTATTGTCGGATTATTAATAACCATAAAAATATGAATATGAGTTATTAATTATGAATCATAAAAAATATGAAAATTAATGATTCATATACATGGGTCCAACTAAAAATACCCATATCAAGAATTCGTTATGTATGTGAGAGTTTGGATGACGTTTTTGCAAAAGTAAATACAATGCCACAATTATTAATAAAATAATAATGAATTTATTATATATAGAATAAGGATCAAATGGTAAGCAGAATAGCATAACAACAAAAAACAGTATCAACAGATGTTAATCATAATTCACATGTATGACTTATAACATAAGTAGGACAAAACATTAAATATGCAGCTCTGTACCTATATCAACATACATGTAGAATACTTTATAATGCAGTACGTTTCTGACCGTAAGATGGCCATGCATTTTATTTAGATACAACTTACAATGATTAGTATTTAAACTGGTTAATGATAGTACACCATAATTACCTACAAATTACCAACATATACTCTGCTTAGGTAAGGTAATACTACTAAATCAATCACTACTCAAGGTGGCTATTTCTTAATCTGCTCGGTAAATGATAATGTATGTATTCTAGCTCAGACTTTATGAATGAGAATCTTAGATAATCTCTGGAGATTAGATATGACATATTTGGGTAAATAGCTAGACTATAAGAACGTATGGTTCTTGGTAATATCTATAGGATATTCCTCTGGCTTCCTTCTGCAGAAAGGATGACAGATAAACACCAGGCTAAAACATATAGATCCCAGAAATTGGGGGATTTAAGTTTAATTTACCCAAATATATATGCTAATGACATCCATAAAAATGAGATTATGCTAGAAACAAATTACCACATTTATACATTACCGGCAGAGGTTGTTTTGCAGTTGAGACTCCTTCCATTGAAGAATTGAGTGATGGGAGTTACTCCTGGGACTTAGCTCAATACTATATGTATGGAGATTTCTATTTTTATAATGAACATGTGCTATTAAAAGCCTCATATTCCTGAGTCCTCCCCAGAAGGAGAGAGACTCAGCCCGTTTCTAAAACATTCCCATTTCTCACCCTACTAGTGGCAGCTCTCCCAAAATCAGTCTCCCCCCCGGTCTCTCAGGTGTCTCCCGTCCTTTTTCCTACACCTCTGGTACCAACTTATCAACCAAACCTTATCTCAGATTCACACCCTGTTTCTGTAACTTCTAGCCAATTGAATGGATGGGTGTATTTAATTTAAATGAGATGATGTCATGGTTTATAGCTACACCTGGATTGTGAGTATAATATAAGACAATATATGTTTAAATGTCTAAAAGTGTTAATACAATTTCAAATTGGAGTAAATATTCATCATTCTTATTCTTATCATTGCACATTAAATAAAACTTATAATAAATGTATATCACACTAATAAAACAATAAAAACAATATTCTAATTAATATGTAGGGCTAATTATACTTTAAATATTTATTAGTGAAGGTGTGATATAATATATTTTATTTTAGCGATTAGAATCAACTATGTGTATTTATAATAACCCTTGTTAGATTGTACAAATCTAAAAATCCCAATAATCTCAGTGTGTCTGTGTTTGTAAGTTTCTGCCAGTTTGGGTGGGCTAGCAAGTTGCAGAGAAGCCCCCCTTCTCCTCTAATATGTATATAGACACAGCTGTGTCTTTAGAAATACAATGAGAGTCATAAACGACTAACAATGCCCACCTTATCTGTTCCAGTGATACTAGATAACAGAGTTAGGAATGTGGAGGACTTTCTTTTAGCTTCAGGGACACAGAATAAGATTTGAACACACAGAAGGATTTCCAAAAACTGACACAAAATGGAGGCTGCTGGCATCCATCTTGTTATCCTTTTCTTTTGCTTTATTCATATGTACCAGTCCCAAGATTACTTTTCAATACCTCTGACAAATCCCCCCTAATTGGAACCAATAATTCTTAAGAAACTGATTGTGTTTCAAATTAAGAAGTAGTTATTTGGGACTGGTTAAAA
This sequence comes from Pelodytes ibericus, assembly GCA_036172795.1. Classification (NCBI taxonomy): domain Eukaryota; kingdom Metazoa; phylum Chordata; class Amphibia; order Anura; family Pelodytidae; genus Pelodytes; species Pelodytes ibericus. Next base: position 96,220,495 of record CM069859.1, on the reverse strand, counting down.
TAATGAACTCTGGATCTTTAGCTTTAATCTGCAAAGCAAACTCTTTCTTCGTGACTTCAGTCACCAAACAACTGGAAATATAAAAATTGAATGGCCTTGTAGCAACGTGGATTCTTCAGCCTTTAGCTGGTCGACAGCACACTTGGGACACAGGTTTCCTTGCTTGTCCGGCACTTGGCTACAGGAACTTGAAAACGATGTCTTGCGGCGGCAGGTCTCTTCTGGCGACTTGATATCTGTTATGTTGAACCTTTTCTTGATGGGATGTCTTTGGATCAGACTGCTGGGTACATCTAGAGATGAATCCCCCTTTTCCTTCTGGATAGACCTTGGATTTCTTTGGAGCTTTTGGATGATGAGCTTTGCATCACGATTCGCTTTGTCCAGAAAGTCCTGTCCCCGAAGTAGGATGATCCCGACTTACGTCATCTTGTATTTGGTCATCATGCGATCCCCATGAATTTGGGCTTTGATAGATGAATCTAAAATTAAGGAATCAACAAAACAGTATAAGTACATTTGTGCCAGAATTGAGAATACATATATACCTGACTTAGGCCCGATGAGATCTGTCATATACTAGCCAATTACTAGATATGGAAAATGCTAGCTTTATTCTAGCAAGAAAAATATATAAAACATGGGAGAACTATCTCTACTAGGTTCACTATATCGTGAATTTATTCCACTTAGGGGATATATTACACATAGGAGTGATCATCTAGGCAGAGTATCTCTGATATTTGTTATAATATGGGTACAAGAAAACATAATGTTAGTAACAGATGAGAGACAAACAATTGGATTAATAAACCCCTGTTTATACGATACCAATCTGATCTTCATCTGATCTTGTGTTGATGTTTCTTTACTGTACCCGCAGTGGTGTTTAAACTTTCTTTCTGGGCATCCCCCCTTGTAAGATGGGGTCCTTCCAGCATAGGAACAAATGATAAGCTGTTTGATTACCTATTGAGATAAACAAAAAGAACACTGCCCCGCAAAATTGTTGAAAAACAAAAACAACTCCAGGTCAATGTTATTAGAATAACCTGTAAATAAAAATGTGTTAAATTATATTAAACATAAATTATGTTCAATTAAATGATCTTCCTTTCGGTAGGTAGTTAAAGTGTGTTAGCTTCTTCTATCATCATGCTATCTTTATGGAGATGAGTTCACTATATGTGAGTACATTTTCACTCTTTGACCTTTCTGCAGCTTCGTGACCCTTTGGAAAGACACTGACAGGCATTAACTACTGGCCCCCCTTCTCAGGGGCTTCTTGATTGCAGCATCTTGCTGACAATTTGTGACTAATCCTTTCAAGGCTGAATCCTAAAGATTCAATCACTAGGTAAACACACGTTAGGAAGTGAACTATCTTAGTCCTGGATAGTCTGAAAAATAGATGAGAAGTTAGATACACAAATTCCCCATCTAGTAAGAAGCGATGGTTTAAACATTTAACATTTTAGCAATGGACTTATGGTCTTAACACCGTAAAATAAAACTTTGGTTACAATAGACAATACAGGATGCAATTTAACAACTTGATTACCTAGTGTTTAATTTAACCTCTATTGCTGAGTTTTATTGGGTCATGCTGGGTGTTTCAGGGTTATTTATTTATCCAGCCATGCTTTGAGCTAGTTTACTTACCTGCTCTTGTAAGTGTACCATTAGATCATCCAGGTTATTCACCTGAGTATATACTTAATTTCCAGGTTTACGGCTATGCCTCCCAGTATTGGAGGTAGATGGCTGAGCTTGATGGGAGCTATAAGAGTCAGTATCACTGTCCCCCCTAGGCATATCAGACCTGTGGCCCCTCCCGTGATTACCCTTATGGGGATGTGGGTGGCTGAGTCTGTGGGGAATTATCAGGATCAGTGTCTCTGTACCCTTTAGGCAGACCAGACTTATGGCCCCTTCCATAATTTTCCTTATAGGATGTGGGTGGCCCCTCTCTATCCTTATAGTAGGTATAGGGCTTAGCTTTATGGGAGTTTTTAGATTCAGTGGCCTGATTCAGCCAAGGCATGATAGGCCTTTGGCTGCTACATCTGAGGATGCCCTTAAGATTAGGATACTGGTACTTAACAGGGGTGAGTTTAACTCTTTCTGCTTTGCCAGCTTAGGAGACTTGGCTTTTTGAGCATAGCTCACTTTCTGGGGTTTAAATCCCAGATGGGGTCTACATTTGGCTCTACACCATCTGCTTCTTAGGCCGAATCCTATGTAGGCCAAATTCTAATGTGACCTCCTGGATTATCTGATTGCAATTTTGGAAATTCCTATTTATCATAGATCTAAATAAATTGTGGTACTTACTATCAAAGACCCATGTTAGTAATTTAATGTTATCTGAGTCTGAGTACAGATTCAGAGATTACAACTCAATATGGTTAATTATATTAGTTAACCCTTCCAGGCTAAATTTGGGAACCTGGGAATAAAGAATAATACCCTGTGTGTTAGACGTGTCTGTGGGTATTTGCTTGCAACTCCTTGTGGTGAATACACTGTATTGGGAGTGCCACTTATAGGTATGTCTACCTGCCAGGGGTAAGCTAGCCATCTGGGGCAAGTAGTACCTGTCCTCACTGACCTCATTTTGTACACTATTAGAGAAACTGTCATTATCAGAATCTCCTGATCTCATGCTGATGGCTTCTTCATCAGATATCCTGATGTTAACCCTTTGGGGCTTGCCTGCATGAGCTTGGGACATATTAGCTTTAAGAGGGTTTGGGTCACCTATGTTTTTCTGAACCAATACAAATTAATGCATTTGATTTATTTGGTTCTTTATTACCTGCATTTGCATAGTAATGCTCTCTTGCAGGGGATTATCTGTGACTCTGGTGGGTTTAACCCCTTCAGTGCCAGATCAGTGATTTTTCCTGAACATGGGACACATTATTTTGGGGGTTTTGGCATGTCTTATTTTCCATTTTGAGAGAGCTGTACAGGTGTCTGTACTTTTTAAAGCTCTTCTATATCTTTACCCAAATTCTTATTATGAATTTTGAGAGTCAATCTGCTCTTAACACAAACATTTTGGACAGGGTGCCAAATTGGCCTGTAACACAGTTATGTGACTACATTTCCCTTCTAGCTGTGTTGTCAATAAGCATATCACATTTATGAATACATTTCTTTTAACATCTTTTTCCTCACACATGCACGTCAGAAAACTTTTAAACAGAGTATCATCATTAAAGTTCTCTGTCTGAATGTGGATTTCTTTAATCGATTTCTTGATATCTGACTGACGATTTAAGTCTTTGTGCATGTTTTAGATACTGTGTATTTTACTGTGATTCTCTGTTACAGAATTATTTCCCAGGGAGTAACTAAATGGCTACTCATATTGATCTTATTACAACAATATATAGCAATGTAGTTCCAATACCTGATTCAGTACTATGAGCCCATAGAATGAAGTTAAACAGTGTACTCTGGATTACAATTAATTTACAGTTTGTAAAAACGCATCAAATCTTAAATACATCTCAGCAGTGCCTCCATAATATGTCGGATTATTAATAACCATAAAAATATGAATATGAGTTATTAATTATGAATCATAAAAAATATGAAAATTAATGATTCATATACATGGGTCCGACTAAAAATACCCATATCAAGAATTCGTTATGTATGTGAGAGTTTGGATGACGTTTTTGCAAAAGTAAATACAATGCCACAATTATTAATAAAATAATAATGAATTTATTATATATAGAATAAGGATCAAATGGTAAGCAGAATAGCATAACAACAAAATACAGTATCAACAGATGTTAATCATAATTCACATGTATGACTTATAACATAAGTAGGACAAAACATTAAATATGCAGCTCTGTACCTATATCAACATACATGTAGAATACTTTATAATGCAGTACGTTTCTGACCGTAAGATGGCCATGCATTTTATTTAGATACAACTTACAATGATTAGTATTTAAACTGGTTAATGATAGTACACCATAATTACCTACAAATTACCAACATATACTCTGCTTAGGTAAGGTAATACTACTAAATCAATCACTACTCAAGGTGGCTATTTCTTAATCTGCTCGGTAAATGATAATGTATGTATTCTAGCTCAGACTTTATGAATGAGAATCTTAGATAATCTCTGGAGATTAGATATGACATATTTGGGTAAATAGCTAGACTATAAGAACGTATGGTTCTTGGTAATATCTATAGGATATTCCTCTGGCTTCCTTCTGCAGAAAGGATGACAGATAAACACCAGGCTAAAACATATAGATCCCAGAAATTGGGGGATTTAAGTTTAATTTACCCAAATATATATGCTAATGACATCCATAAAAATGAGATTATGCTAGAAACAAATTACCACATTTATACATTACCGGCAGAGGTTGTTTTGCAGTTGAGACTCCTTCCATTGAAGAATTGAGTGATGGGAGTTACTCCTGGGACTTAGCTCAATACTATATGTATGGAGATTTCTATTTTTATAATGAACATGTGCTATTAAAAGCCTCATATTCCTGAGTCCTCCCCAGAAGGAGAGAGACTCAGCCCGTTTCTAAAACATTCCCATTTCTCACCCTACTAGTGGCAGCTCTCCCAAAATCAGTCTCCCCCACGGTCTCTCAGGTGTCTCCCGTCCTTTTTCCTACACCTCTGGTACCAACTTATCAACCAAACCTTATCTCAGATTCACACCCTGTTTCTGTAACTTCTAGCCAATTGAATGGATGGGTGTATTTAATTTAAATGAGATGATGTCATGGTTTATAGCTACACCTGGATTGTGAGTATAATATAAGACAATATATGTTTAAATGTCTAAAAGTGTTAATACAATTTCAAATTGGAGTAAATATTCATCATTCTTATTCTTATCATTGCACATTAAATAAAACTTATAATAAATGTATATCACACTAATAAAACAATAAAAACAATATTCTAATTAATATGTAGGGCTAATTATACTTTAAATATTTATTAGTGAAGGTGTGATATAATATATTTTATTTTAGCGATTAGAATCAACTATGTGTATTTATAATAACCCTTGTTAGATTGTACAAATCTAAAAATCCCAATAATCTCAGTGTGTCTGTGTTTGTAAGTTTCTGCCAGTTTGGGTGGGCTAGCAAGTTGCAGAGAAGCCCCCCTTCTCCTCTAATATGTATATAGACACAGCTGTGTCTTTAGAAATACAATGAGAGTCATAAACGACTAACAATGCCCACCTTATCTGTTCCAGTGATACTAGATAACAGAGTTAGGAATGTGGAGGACTTTCTTTTAGCTTCAGGGACACAGAATAAGATTTGAACACACAGAAGGATTTCCAAAAACTGACACAAAATGGAGGCTGCTGGCATCCATCTTGTTATCCTTTTCTTTTGCTTTATTCATATGTACCAGTCCCAAGATTACTTTTCAATACCTCTGACACTATCCACCACCACCATGATGGTATTATGTTGATTGGAAATAGGTAGGTCAACGATAAAATCCACGGTGATGGCCTCCCAAGGTTGTTCAGGGATCGGTAAGGGTTGTAGAAGTCCTGTAGGAAGTTGGTAATTTCCCTTACTGCGGGCACATACTGGACACGCTGAAACATACTGTTGAACATCCTTTCTGATGGTGGGCCACCAAAAATATCTTAGGGCTAAGGTGAGCGTCTTCTTCAATCCTCCATGGCCTGCCAACGGGTGATCATGGATAACCTGGAGAACTTCATCCCGAGTGTTTAAAGGGACAAACAAAAGATTATCCTTGTAAAAAAGACCTTGTTCCGTTCTAAGGGGAGGTTCGCGGAATGGCAAGAGATTCTTCTTACTTTGTCTTTTGATTTTCTCTATTAAGGTGGTATGTGTTGCCATGAAATGGTGATGTTGGAGGATGGTGTCATCCGAAGAAGTTTTGCTTTGTATAGGTTCATGGATTCGGGAAAGGGCATCTGCTTTCCCATTTCTGCTCCCGGGGCGGTAGGTTATGTGGAGTTTAAAACGGGTAAAGAAGAGGGCCCATCTGGCTTGTCGTGGACATAATCTCTTGGCCGTTCGGAGATATTCAAGATTACGGTGGTCGGTGAAAACCGTAACAGAGTGTATAGTTCCCTCCAGTAAATGTCTCCATTCTTGAAGGGCTAACACGATGGCAAGCAATTCCCGATCTCCCACACTGTAGTTGCTCTCTGGAGTAGTGAGTCTTTTGGAGAAATATGATACTGGGTGGAGGATTCCACTTTTGAGGGATCGTTGGGAAAGGATAGCTCCCACTGCATATTCCGAGGCGTCTACTTCCAGAAAATATGCCTGTGTGGGTTCTGGGATGGCCAATATGGGTGCGTTGGTAAAACTCTGTTTTAGATCCTGGAATGCTTGTTGAGCTTGGGGAGTCCATTTGAAAGGAGACTGTTTCTTAGTTAGACTTGTGATGGGTTGGACAATTTTGGAGAAGTTTCTTATGAATCGTCTGTAGAAATTCGAGAATCCAATGAATCTTTGAACAGCCCTTACTGTAGATGGTACTGGCCATTCCAATATTGCAGAAATTTTTGAAGGATCCATCTGAATACAACCGGGAGAGATGATGTATCCCAGAAATGCTACCGTGGTAACTTCAAAAAGGCACTTTTCGATTTTTGCATATAGGTGGTTCTCTTGAAGGCGAGTGAGGACTAATCTCATATGTTCTCGATGTTGTTTTACGGAAGAGGAATAAACCAGAATGTCATCTAGGTATACCACAACACACGAATCTAACAGATCTCGAAAAACGTCGTTGAGGAAGTGTTGGAAAGTGGCAGGAGCATTACATAGGCCGAAGGGCATGACGTTATATTCGAAGTGCCCATAGCGGGTTCTAAATGCCGTCTTCCACTCATCCCCCTTACGTATTCGAACCAGATTGTAGGCTCCTAATAAATCCAGTTTAGAAAACACTTGGGCCTCTCGTAATCGGTCCATAAGTTCTGTGATGAGAGGAAGTGGGTATTTATTCTTTATGGTGATGTTGTTTAAGTCACGATAATCGACACATGGTCAAAGGCCTCCATCCTTCTTCCCTACAAAGAATATACCGGCTCCCGCAGGGGAGGTTGATGGCTGAATGAACCCCTTTCTAAGGCTGTCTTCGATATAATCCTTGAGCACCTTCAATTCTGGTCCAGATAAGGGATATATACGCCCAAAAGGTATGGCAGCTCCATGTAATAGGTCGATCGGACAATCATAGGAACGATGAGTTCAGCTTCTTTTTTGTCGAATACTTTACTGAAAGGGAGGTACTGTACAGGGATTTGAGGGTTGATGTTGGATAAGGTTGGGGACTTTGATGTTGAAGCAAGGATAGCGGAGGCAAGACAATGATTCTTACAAAATAACGAAGAAAAAGTTACTCTTCCAACGGACCACTGGATGTCAGGATCGTGCTTACGAAGCCAAGGAAGTCCCAGAATTACAGGAAACAATGGTGATTGAATAATGTTGAATGTGAGGTTTTCTTTGTGTCGGGAGCCGATGAGAAGGGTAAGGGGAATGGTTTCGTGAGTCACAGGACCCGATTGGATGGCGCTTCCATCTACTAGGTGTATCGTGAGAGGTTGGTCCTTGATTCGGAGGGGAATCTGTAATGAGTGGGCGAGTTTGCTGTCTATGAAGCAATCGCTGGCTCCGGAATCAAGTATGGCCATCTGTGAGACGTTCTTCTTATCCCACTGTAAAAAGATAGAAATCGATAAGTGAGAATTCGCACATCCCAATAAGACGGCTGTGTCCGAGGTCTTGGTCTTACCTCTAGGGGGACGTTTGGGACATTGAAGAACGAGATGATTAGCACTTCCACAATACATGCAGAGGTTGGCTTTGAGTCTTCTATTGCGTTCAGACTCCGAGAGAGGTCCACGGGCCATTCCAATTTGCATCGGTTCTTCAGAAGAATTGGATGGGGTAACCGGAGGAATTTGTAGAGCGGTGGAAGTTTTAGGAAGAAGAGTTTGATGAGTCATCCGCTCCATGCGCCGTTCCCGAAGTCTCCTGTCAATTTGAGTGACCAACTGGATGACACCTTCGAGCGTATCGGGGAGGCCTACTCGTGCAATTTCATCCTTCAATGCCTCCGAGAGCCCTAGCCTGAATTGATGAATGAGGGCTGGTTCATTCCAGGCAGTTTCCACGGCTAGGCGACGGAATTCAGAGGTATAGTCCTCCACAGGATGGCGGCCTTGTCTTAGTGATCGAATGGATGATACAGCCACTGCGACTTGATGTGGGTCTTCGTATAAGGCGTCTAAGGCCTGTCTGAAGGCCCCCCAAGTATCCAGTGAGGGATGATTATGCTGTAAGAGATGATGTGCCCAAGACATGGGACCCCCGGTGAGGAGAGAGATAGCCGTGCGTACACGGACAAAATCTGTAGCATAAGTTCTAGGTTTTAGAACGAACAGCAATTCACATGACGTGATGAAAGTCTTGTACGTAGATCGGTCACCGTTAAAACGGTCGGGTAGTTTCACTTGTGGTTCGGGAGCGACCAGTGCACCTTCCACAGGCGCAACAGCGACTACTACTGGTTCAGGTGGTGGCAAGGGTGCTGCCTGTAATGCTTGAACTTGATTCTGTAACACTTGTTGGTTGTTACGAACGTCTTGGACTGTTTGAGCCAAAGCTGCAATCTGCTGGGTGAGAGCTTGAATGGCCTCTGCCACACCTGCAGGCTCCATATTGGCTTGTGTATTATGTAAGATCCGATAGGAGTTAGAGGCTGGAAGCCTATGGCAGGCAGGTGGAGAATAGCCAATTCAGGGAAACAGCAGCAAGTACAAGTTTTGGAAGAAGCAGAGGGGTAACCAGTTAGAGCCAGGATCGAGGGCAGGAGAAGTCAGGATAAACGAGAGGAGAGCCGAGGTCAAAATCCGGGGAGTCAAAATACTAGGAGGGATATCAGGAAGATAGGAACGCTGAAGTAGGAACCAAGGGTATAGACACCTTAGCAGCTCAATACACAAGCACTGATTGAATTCAGTGCTTTGTATTTAAGGGCTGTCAGGTGAATCTCCCCGCCTCCTTCAATTAGGGAAGACCACCCACCTGCATGAGGAAGCATACACTCGTTAGCGTGAGTGTCAGCCCTGTGCCACACCCCCGCTGTCTCCACCAATGGAAAAAACCTAATCGCGCGTCAGGCCACGCCCCCCGCCATCTGTATACCAGAGGCACCAGCAACTCGCGGGACGCGAGTTACTGGAGTCCGGGGATGCGGCCCAGAGCGCGACGGCCTTCCCCTCCGTCTGGCGGCAACGGAGGTGGCTGCAGGTAAGGGACCCCGTTTTCGAAGGAAACGGGGTCTGGGACCCTTACAGTGTGTGTGTGTGTGTGTGTGTGTGTGTGTGTGTGTAAGGGTGTATGTCTGTGTGTGTAAGGGTGTATGTCTGTGTGTGTGTGTAAGGGTGTCTGTGTGTGTGTAAGGGTGTATGTCTGTGTGTGTGTGTGTGTGTGTAAGGGTGTATGTCTGTGTGTGTGTGTAAGGGTGTGTGTGTAAGGGTGTGTGTGTGTGTGTGTGTGTGTGTGTGTGTGTGTGTGTAAGGGTGTATGTCTGTGTGTGTGTGTGTAAGGGTGTATGTCTGTGTGTGTGTGTGTAAGGGTGTCTGGGTGAGTGTGTGTGTGTAAGGGTCTATGTCTGTGTGTGTGTGTAAGGGTGTCTGGGTGTGTGTGTGTAAGGGTGTGTGTGTGTGTGTGTGTGTGTGTAAGTGTGTCGGTGTGTGTGTAAGTGTGTCAGTGTGTGTGTGTGTGTGTAAGGGTGTCTGGGTGTGTGTGTGTAAGGGTGTGTAAGTGTGTCGGTGTGTGTGTAAGTGTGTCGGTGTGTGTGTAAGGGTGTCTATGTGTCTGTGTGTCTGTGCATAAAAGTGTCTAGGAGTGTGTGTGTAAGGGTGTCTGTGTGTCTGTGCATAAAAGTGTCTATGTGTGTAAGGGTATCTCTGTGTCTGTGTGTGTAATGGTGTCTGTGAATAAGGGCGCATTTAACTGCCAATCTGCCCCCTTGCAAGCTGCCGTGCGACACCCAGAAGTGCTCTGCAGCCAGCGGGCTCACACACCTCACGACCTATAGGCTATACCTGCCATCCTTGTTCTTTGCGGCCAGAGCCTGGCTTATCCTTGCGAGATCACGTGCAACAGTTTCCTGGAGTTTATGGTGACTTCTAGTGCGGGTGCCTGTAGCCAGACCCAGTGAGCCCATACGGTTACTTTTTAAGGTATTTTCCTTATTTAGATTTTTTCAGCTATTTTAGTGGTCTTTATTTTGGATGTTTTATGTATCTATATATTTTGATGCTCTGTTGGTAATGCAAATTATATTTATGCCATAGAACATATGTTTATGTCATTGTGTTTTTTGTATTTTTGTGTATATTTGTATTTATGTTTTTTTATTTATATGTATTAAATTATTTTATGCACATTTACATAATTAGAAATTGTATATATTTAATTTCAAGACAGCATGCTTGTGTGTGTCTGTTGGAGACGTGTGTGAGACATTGTGTATGTGTGTGTGTGAGAGAGAGACAGCATGTGTATTTGTGTGACACAGTGTGCTTGTGTGTGTGTCTGTGTGACACAGCGTGCTTATGTGTGTCTGTGTGAGACAGCGTGCTTGTTATGTGTGTGTGTTTTAGAGAGACAGTATGTGAGGCAGCGTGTGTATGTGTGTGTTTGAGACAGCGTGCTTGTAATGCGTGTCTGTGTGAGACAGCGTGCTTGTAATGCGTGTCTGTGTGAGACAGCGTGCTTGTAATGCGTGTCTGTGTGAGACAGCATGCTTGTTATGTGTGTCTGTGTGAGACAGCATGTTTGTAATGCGTGTCTGTGTGAGACAGACTGTTTGTAATGCGTGTCTGTGTGAGACAGCGTGCTTGTTATGCGTGTCTGTGTGAGACAGCGTGCTTGTTATGCGTGTCTGTGTGAGACAGCGTGCTTATGTGTGTCTGTGTGAGACAGCGTGCTTGTTATGTGTGTGTGTTTTAGAGAGACAGTATGTGAGGCAGCGTGTGTATGTGTGTGTTTGAGACAGCATGCATTTCTATGTGAGATGATATGTGTGTGTCTGTGTGTATATGAGTAATTACTAACCTGTTTTATTTACTTGAGGTTTTTTTCCTTTTAGTAATATTAGGTTGTATTCTTTGTAAATAATTCTGATAAATTCTATAATCTGTTAAACAAGTTGATAAATGACATACACAAAATGTAGTATTTAGAATATAAGTTTATAATGAAAAATCTAATCATTTAATAATCAAAGTGGATCTGATAAAAAAAAAAAGGGAAATTTTTTTTATACTATAAATCTTTATATGGATTTATTAGGTTATAAACTTCTCTTCTTAATATTACTTTGTACAGACAGACACTCATTAACATACAGACACACACAAACATACAGTCCATAACATACAGAAACACAAATACAGTCAGTAACATACAGACACACACGTACATTCAGTAAAATACAGATACAAACACATACATCTAGTAAAATACAGACACACACATACAGTCAGTAACATACAGACACACATACACATACATTCAGTAACATACAGACACACACACACACGTTCAGTAACATACAGACACAAACAGTCAGTAACCTACAGACACACACATGTTCAGTAACATACAGACACACACACGTTCAGTAACATACAGACACAAACAGTCAGTAACATACAGACACACACACACATATTCAGTAACATACAGACACACACACATACATTCAGTAACATACAGACATACACACATACATTCAGTAACACACAGACACACACACATAGTCAGTAGCATACATACAGACAAACAACACATAGTCACAGACAGACACACATACAGCTAGTCACACATATATATTCAGTCACAGACAGTCACATACAGTCACATACACACACATACTCAATCACACACCTACAGTCAGTCCGTCACACACACTTACACACAAGCCAGCAGTTGTTTTTTTTTGCTGTTTAAGATTCAAAAAGTACATCTATCAATATGTCCCCCCCTCTTGCTGCCATACCTCATTCCAGTCTGGTCTGTGCCTCTTACACAGGCACAGACCATCATTGTTTCTAGTCCTGCTGAGCACACCCGGCACTCATTATAGTGTGGTGCGCATGAGGACATACCAGGAAGTAGGTGCACACACTTCCCCCTCGTCCTCCACTGGATAATACAAAAACAAAAAATGATCTCAGCAGCGAGGGCACCATGTGGGGACAATAATACCCGGGTGCCAGGTCTAATTTTGTGGTGCCTGGGATTTGTTGCGCCCTGATATATACCCAAATATACTTATTGTTAATTGGCATCTCATATATTCATCTGTATGCCCGCCTAAGCATTCACTCCACTTCTATCAAATCTGCCCTGGGCTCCAGCCCCAGGTCTTTTGGAGACCTAGCAACGCCCCTGCTGGAGAGGGAAAATTTTGAGCAAAAACTAGCGCAGACAGTAATGAGATGGGTAGCCTCCCTAAATTTTTTCTTTTCGCATGGACTAAATGCTGATTTTGAGTTGTAATTTTTTGTAAAATCATCTCTATGTTACTGACAATGTTTTCCACCATTAGATGGACTGGAACATGAAAGATGTTAACAGAAGTAAAGATCCTCCATTTTGAATTTTTAATAGACAGAAAAGTACTATGTATCATTGTAATTTTAAAATGTCTAAAAATGTTGTTCTTCTTATTATTGAAAAGCAAGTGGTTTTATACATTTACCAAAAATAAATAAATACATCTTTTTAATTAATATATTATGTATATGTATAAATAAATTGTAAGTTCATATTGTATTGTGAAAGGACAACATTGGATTTTTTTTATATCAAGGGTATTATAGTTAAATACATTGTTTTAGTAATATTTGATAGAGAAATTTGATACACTATTGTATACATAGAGAAGTGTCTAGGCATATATTTTTAGATTTTTTAAAATGTTTAAATAAAATATGTCTGAATAAAATTATACAACACAAGTCCAAAGGCAAAAAAACACGCACTCACGGGTCTTGATTGTAAGATATCTTCATTATTATTAGTCGATACTCATATATAGTATTAACAAGTAGTCAATGAATAAAATTATATATTTTTTTCTGCACACGTTTTAAAGTTTTTTTTGTGTGCAGAGGATTTTTTTCTTTTTCTTTTTTTGTATTTTTCTTTTATAAAGTTGTTGTCTATACAGGGTTCTCTTTTTGGAGTCCAGGACCTCTAAGTAAGTCCAAAGAAAGTTTCTTAACTTTATCTTATCTTATTTTAGTTTAATATATTTTACTTTAACTTTTACTTTTTTAGTATAGACCAAGAGGTATCTTCAAAGTCTGGGATTCCCACATTGTTTTTATTATATAATGTTGTTTATAAGATGTGTTGTAAAATTAAAATTAGCTTTTGAAGTAGATTTGCAGCAAAACCAATTGAAGGTAGTACGGGGGCAAGATAAGGGTTAACAACAGAGTATATATGGCGAGGCAGACGATGGAGGAAACGTCCATGAAGAAGCTAACCTTAGACATAAGGGGGAGCATTCTGAACAAGTTGTTCAGCATCATTGGAGCCTTGGCTAAGGTTCAAGAGTTACCAAGAATTACTTGTCCACCAAAACACCCGGAGGAACAGGATATTAATGATGTCCTGATCATCACTGAATTTAGCAACAAAACTTTGAGATTGAAGGACATCATAAAAAATAAAAAATCGGAACATAATTGTAAAAATTATTTTAGGACCCCCAACTCAGAGTGGTTTTCTGCACAGCTCGCAACCTCCAACTGATGGTGGATCCCACAGACAGACCCATTAACAACAGATGAAATAATATGTATAATCTGTCCACTGGTTTTTATAAATGTGCGTGCTACCCAGGTTGTTTCAGTAACATCAATAGGGCTAGATTTCAGTCTCTTTTTTTATTAATTCCTATACACAAGAAGCGTTTAAAGTTAAACATGTTATTATTACATGTAAATCAAAAGGGCTCATTTATTGTGTTCAATGTCCCTGTCAAAAGACAAATATTGGCAGGACGTCCCGCAGTCCAAATGTCAGACTTTCTCTGAACATTTGAGAAATATCAAAAAGGGCTTAGATACTAGTTGTATTTCTGACCATTTCTCAATTTGCCACAAGGACCTTACTGGCCTTATTTTTATGGCGATAGAGTTAGTTAGAAAGATTTTGAGATGAGGCAATTTTGAAGACAATTTAAACTGACATGAAACCAGATGGATTTATAAATTGTACACGCTGTATCCTAAGAGTCTAATGGGTCTATTCACTAAAATTCGACTTTCATTTTGAGTTAATTCGGCACCTGAGTCTGACTTAGGGGGAAAAAAAAAGGGTTTCAACCTTCACCATTGAAAGTAATGGTAGGAAAAATGATTGAAGCTATTTTTGAGACCGATGTAATGATTCTTACATAGTCTCAAATTGAAAGTCGATCTCCAAAGTCGAACTTCAGGGAATAGACCTATATATCTTGACTTTGAACTTAAAGCCTTTGTCAAAGACTCTTTGTAACTTACTATCTCATCCCCTGATCTTTCTCCCTTACCTTGCCACCTCAATTCATATTTCTACAGCCTATTTTATATTTAAATCAAATCTATTTTGTACACTAATTCCTATTTTTCCCCTCTTCTCATAAATGCCTTATTTTATCTGGTAATTCTCATCACTTTTTTTTTTAACCTCTTTTTTTTTATATCACTATACTATTATTTTATTTGCACAATTATATTTACTTTATGCTAACCATATGGCTTTTTAATATTTTTAGTAGTATTAGTATTCATTAATAAAATCTCCACTGTCAATTTTAATTTAGTCATTAATAAGGTTATAGTTATAGTTTATAGTGTGGATGTACTGTGTGTGTAACATGACTGGTATTTCTATCCCAAGCACATTATGCAGTGTATTTTATGATTGGAACTCTTTGTTTTTACATGTTTAACTTTAACATGTAAATCTACATGTGTATTATGCCATTGTGACTTTAAGAGCCTATTATGTACTGCTTTGTATGATATAAGGTTAATTATCATATTTTTATGCTAAACTTGCATCCACTTAGAAGCTGGTATTTAACCGGCAGCCCGCAAAAAACATTGCTTGATGCCAATGTTAAGTCTATGGAGGCACCAGCAAGGCCGGTATTTTTTTAATAGAAAATGTGGCAATCCTACAAATAAATGGTTATTTGAGCATCATGGGAGCTGCAGTCCATCACAGCTGGGATTGAAAAGATTAGTCATCAATGCACTAAAATCAATGTAAATGTATCAATGCAAACATTTGTCTATTCAACTGTCATTTTAATGCTGACTATCAGGGGACCAACTGATGACTCTCATATGAGTTGCAAAATCTTTAACCGATGGATATAAATACTTTCTGGTTTTAATTCTCCCCACTAACTTGTAGATATTGCCGATACATCCACAACATTTCAGTTAGAATTTGTACAAGGGTAAAACTTCTGCTGAATAGAGTAGCTAAAGTTATTTTCTGCACCCTGCTAATGAATATTTGGGCCTCAAGGGTATATGATGGAAAAAAGGCCTGACAGTTTTTTTTTTTATTTTACTATATTTTTCTTCACTCATTAAGATGTATTGAAGTCTAAGTTACATTTAAGTCACTTACTGACCTGGCTGTATACCAGGGGAAGCTAAATTAAAATAATATTCTGCAGTATGAAGGAATATTGTTTTTATTGTATAAATCAGATGACAATTGTCACAGGACAGCCCTCTGCTGGGGCACAGGACAGGGGTACTAGGAAAGGGCAGAAGCAGGAAAAAATAAATAAACCAAGAATGCAAGGCAAGAAAGAAAACAAGAAAAACTAGATACAGACCTGATGATCATGCGCAGTGGTTGTAGCAAAATGGCTACTAGTATGGGGATTGCTAACAGAGAACCTGCTACTTACATGTTTGTCCACTAGCGATATCTAGGTAAAGTGAGTGTTAACTCCCAAAGGGCCCTGAGGCCAATGTTATATGTATGGAAGCAATAACAAAACTGGTCATTTTAAGTGGCAACCCTACTGACTGTGCTGGTAAAGTGACTATGCTGCCTTTATCTATTGAACTGTAGCCAAGTACCCCTTTTTGATACTTTTTTTGCCCTATTGGAATGCATCTACATTTATCACTGACAGTATTTACTAAAGCTATTTAATAGCTAAAATATATTTACTGTAGCACATTAAAATAAGATTATTTACTATAAATTACCTAATGCAAACACAAAACCCTTCATAAACATTGAGGGACTCACTAAAAGGTGAGTGGAGTTGGAGTAAGATGAGGTGAGATGAATATTTCTTCTCACCAATTTAACTATACATTCTGTAGGGACAAACCTAGTGCGTTTGCTTATTGGGGGAAGCTTTGAGCTAAAATGTTAATCTAACCTCAACTCACCTCTTCTCAACCTGCAACTCACCTTTTAGTGACTACACCACTTTACTAAGTCTTTACTAAGTGTTTTTATATATATATATATATATATATATATATATAAATGGTTTGCTGTAAAAACAACTTAACAATTACAATGCACTTCTTTGCAATTTTCAACATGGCAGTAAAAAAGTATTCATAGCAACTAAGTCTTAATTAAGGTATTCTGCTCAGTGCCTGACATGACTACTAACTGCATGTAAAGTAGCAATAATACTCTGCTCAAAATGTATTTATTAAGAAAGTAACATTTTACACCTCTCTCTTTACACCAAATCCTCTTTTATTATTTAAAAATGAAAATAATAATAAATAAAACATGTAATACAGAACAATGGGACCTCTGTATTACAACATATGCATTATATTAACTGCTACTACAAGGTGAGTATCCCTTATCCAGACATCCGTTATACAAAATGATCCGTTATCCAAACATGTTTCAGGATTTTGTCACAAATTGAAAATCCCACACAAGCAAACAACAGTGTCCAGCCCCCTTAAGCTGGTTTATACCCATTCCATGCATGCTCAGATTCCCCCACACCCACAAAGGGTGCTAGAATGGCACAGCAAGTTCCCAATGATGCTTCAAGCGCAGTAATAGATATTTATTTGCTCTATACAGTATTTGCATTGATACTACTGTATTCCATGAATCCTAGGAGGCTTTATTAGATTTTATTCCTAAAAATGATCCATTATCCAAAATAATCTGTTATACAAAATACTTCTGATCCCAAGCATTTTGGATAAGGGATACTCAAACTGTAATGGGGAAGCAAATTGAGGTATCAAATCCTTGTAAATCATGCAAAACTATAATTTAGTAAGGCAAATTACTGTATAAAAAGATATCCAGATTCTTTTTTTTTTTATTTACCTGTCACTTAAGCATAATAAATATAATTTAAGTAGTATTTCACAAGACAATCTATGTTTGATAGACCACAACTGTCAACCTGGCATTTATTTGCTCTATACAGTATTTGTAGTGAAACTACTGTATTTCATGACTGCTGATAGGCTTTAATATATCTAATTGGTGAAAATTAATTTATTATGCAAAATTATCCATTATGTAAAATACTTCTGATCCCAAACATTTTGGATAAGGGATACTCAACATGTATTTATAAATCTTAGAACTGATTTAACTGGATATCGTTAGTGAGGGGGCTAAATTGCCTAAGGTCACAATAATGGCCTGGAAGCTACATAGATTTTGATGCTAGAAACTTGTTGGGACATCTTACAAAGTGCTTTATTACCACCAGTGGATTTGTCTACACAGTATTCAGCATGGTGCTTTTGTTTACCCAAAACAGGTGCATGAATGTATATTAATAATATATTCACTTTCAGATTATGACTATTCAGGGAGCGCTATCTAACAAGAGCTTAGCTTGTTCTTATACAGTAATCTGAAAAGTGGAAGATGACCTGGAATAATATTGTTAGAGACATGGTCTATAGACTGCTGAGCACAGTACATTGATTTGACCACTTCAACCATTACATTATTTTCAGATACCTCTGGTATCACCGAAATGAGGTCTGTAGATTTTTTTCATGATTGGTCAAAATCAAGGGTATTCATTGTTTATGGAATACGATTAATGGCCTTTGTGATGGACAATTTATGATAATCTTTGGATTTTCACAGACTGAGTCATGGGCAATAGTGTCCTTGACACTTTTCTTATCATTGGTCAATAACGCAGCTTACTTGTCACACATCAGTAACTTATACAACAGTCATAACAAAATAAGTGAGAGAGTGGGTGAGCAAGATACAGTCTGTGAAAGAGTGCATGAAAAATTTATATGTAATGCTTGGTAGCAGATTTTAAGTACATATCCTAATTTTTTATATATACATAATGCAAAAACCTATTTTCTATGGCCAGTCAAATATCAGAAAAACTATAAAATAACACTGTACTTATACAGTGTATACATTATATATATAGTACTGTATACTTTTTACATTTTTTATTTCCATTAAATTGTGAATCTTAATTTATTTGATCTTTTAAAACATTAATTTAAAAAAAAACTCATTAAAATGTATTTTGGGATGCAGTTATCATTATTGTTGTGTGATTTAATCTGTTCCCTTGTAGAGACAGACATGTCTTCTAGTATAATAGCTTCAGCCTGTAGCTATAAAGGGATTACATTTGCACTGTACCAATTTTGAGGTTGAGTATAATTTAGGCAAAATACTGCTGTAATTTATGGATTCATTAATGGCTTGCTAGTCCTGTGTTTTAAATACTGCTATACTGTGTTGCTTAATAAGTAGAACGATGGTGTTTCGTTTTGCCTCAGGTCAGCAGTAAAAACCAATAAATATGTGATGACTTCATGTTTTATGGCACTTGTTAAGTTACCATCTGCAATGGGAATTACGGCAATTAGGAAGAAATTACAAAGAAATAATATTTTAAAAATGCCATGGTGAGGAAAAAGGAGCACTAAAGTCATTAATTTGAAGATATTTTTCAAGAAAAGAGCTGCATTTTATTTTTCTCTTTATGGATTACAGAAGTTGGCGTACGGATGTGTAAAATAGTGAAGTCTATACACTAAACAGTGAATTGCAAAAATAATGATATAATCGCTAGGTTTGAACAGTATCTGTGTTTTTTGCAGTTTGTTTATCAACCCTGATGTCTTTGATTTTCATGTAATTTCATGTGAATGGGGTGCTTAAAAATGGCACTATTCCCACATGCACCTCTCTATAGCTCTATGTTAGCGATACGTGCACCCATACCGCTCAAGCCCAAGTATAAGAAATATGAATGTGAGCACTATGGTGGATGGGGAGGGAAAAGAAATGATTGATCTGATTGGGATTAAAAAGTGATGAAAAGGTGAATAGTTAAAAAAAATATTGAAACATTAAAAAACAACATTGTGAATATAATTTGTAAAGCAGGATCATGATGCATTCAATTATATAAAAATACAACTTTAATATTAGAGGTAAAATTGGTGGTACAATGCAACCACCAATAATACATATCTGTAATAAACATGTAAAAAAAAGTTTATGTCTTTTTCACAGGTTTAAACTTTAAATGTGGAGGAATAAGTTACTGCAAACAGAAATCAACATTTCTTATTTAAAGCGATAATTTTCCCTTTTTACTGGCATTAGACTCCTCGTGCTCTGATCTCTTTTATTTGTGTTTGTCCACACTTAATTTGTGAAGTATTCTTTTGAAAGGAATGCTTAAAGCCAAACTAAAGTATAGTCTCCTTGTCCACAGTAAACCTAACATGTAGCTTTACAGATACACGTGGGTTTTTGCTCAGCTCTGACCTCGGAGCTGAGGCAGAGTCGGTTGGGAGGGTGGTGTGCACTCATCCAATCAGATCGAGGATTCAACCGATGTGCCCGATTATGATCTGTTTGATTGTGAATGTCTCTCTCTGCAGCACTTTCACAGGAGATCAACAGAGGGGTCCCCTTTGTTGATCCCTCTGTTAATATCCCCTGTCAAAATGAGGGTCTCTCTCTGCACTAGTTGCCAACCAGACCGGCCTGCCTGCTTCACAGCCAGTCAGAGAATAAACTGGCAAGTACTATCAAAAGTACATTCCAGTTTATCCCCATACTAGGGGGAACTAATACTGTTTTTGTGTAACCTTAAAATGGAGTAACAGGGACTGAGGAACCAATGATGGCTAAGGTTTTTATATGGATTAGGGAGCTATTAATATAAATATGCTACCAACAAGTACTTAAGATAGCACAAAGCTATCCCAATAGACCAGGAAAGAGAAGAGGGGAAAAGGGAAAGAATAACAAAGAGAAAAGAAAGGAAATCCCTCAGGCAAAAGAGCACTTTAGCACAAATATTATATGGCCAATCCCCCAAGAGCAAGCAAATGAACGAACCCAAAGGAAAATGTTCTTGTATTTATGTTGTAAGTCTTGTCCCACTTGATTATATGTTTATAATGCACTCTTTCTAATTTAGCAATCAATGTTACTAATAAAGTTTAAATAAAGGGAAAAAAAGAAATAAGGGAAGAAAAATAGGATATAAAGATATATAGAGACACAAGGATGATTTAAAGAGGGATACTGATAAAACATTGTCGGAACTTAAATCCCTCCACAAAAAGCAAACTGAGCGTCTCTCAAAAAAAAAAAAAAAAGAGAGCACGCTCATATACAAAATAACTTTCATTGTAATCTTCAATAAAAAATTAAATGGCTGGTACTATCAGGATCCCTTATCGCCTTATACCATATAACGTTGTCACTGTCAATAAGAGTAAAATTTGAGTTCTATCAATTTAATTATGTATTGTAATTTCTCTAAATCAATTATTTTAAGCCAAACTTAAGTTAAAGTGTTAGTATATAATGAAATAAGTATGATCATTTAATTTGTACACAAAAGAGATACTAACAAGTAATTCAAGAAAACACTATGCAATTTTAGAAGAAACAGTTGGATTCCTGCAGTTATTAGTTTATGGCAAATGCTGCTCCTGAACTGCTTAGTGTAGCCTTATTGTAATTCTTTATATTAGTAGTGAATAATGGCTATGTGGCTAATCACAACAGTTTGTCCAGTAGCAAAACTCTAATGAATATTATGATTATGCTAAGAATAATGAGAAGAGGCAAAACAAGTTCCAGCCATTGTAGCATGGTCATTTCTCATTGTGACTGAGACATTAAATCTGATTATAGCAATGTAAGAAGCCATCTGGATCCTGGGCTAAGCTGTGTCAGCTCAGAAGTTAATCCATACTTTACAACAAAACAGTAACTAGTAGATGGAAAAATGGATTGACAAATGGAACCCTGTTTGGTGTACTACATCAGTAAAGCTGGCTCAGAGATACACTATCCAATTGTCTGTCCAGTTAATCACAGCTGTGTCCAGTTTACGAGATATCACCAAAGCATCGGCCTTTCAATCTAATATAAAAAATAGTTATTATTTAGTTTTGACTGTAGATGTGTCTTTGTCGTTCATAAGATCCATGACACTACCATTTGTTTGCACTACAAGGAGGATCTGAATGAAGAGTCTATAGAGCAGCGATTCTCTATTTATAGACTGCAAAATTGCTTGGCTGTGCCTCTGAGAAATTCAACACTTGCAACCTAATGTATGTGGGGGCGGTGATCTACACACTCCCCACCGATTGGATAATTCTGCAGCTGGAACCTCCCTCTCATTGTCATCGCTCAGAGAGTTTATCGCTTTCCAACTGACTGTTGGGCAGATCTGTATGTGTTTCCTCTCTTTCTTTAGGCCAACGAATCCCAGCCTCCATTGAGCTTAGGAATGTGACGTGTCTCTGGGAATGAGCACGCTGCAGAATCTGTGGGTGCGCCCACTGAGATTTATATCCATAATTAGAAGTTATAACTCTTTACTTGCGATTCTCAATTATGTGGCTGTGAAGAAAGAAAAACAACACTTGCCACCTAATGTGCCACCTAATCAGTGTACCATAATATCCCACATAACAAGATCCACTGCTATTGACCATAACAATGTTATTGTTCATGAAATATAAAAATATTTTGCTCATTTTATAACATGCTATAAGCTTTGTAAATTGAAACTTTCATAAGTTTAGCAACTTTTCAAAAAAATATTTCCTATTTTTTGATGCAATTTTTTTAGAGCACCCTAATCTATCAATGAAATGTTAACTCTTGATTATATAAGCAACTGAAATTACTGAAATTCTATATGGAAGAACATTTGAACTCATCAGACTTATGGGATCAATGTACTTAAAGGGACACTACCACTTACATAAGATGTAACCAGATTACCTGTGCATTTAAAACACAAAATACAAGACATATGCCACTGGTTTTTTTTTTCTTCATTTGAATTAATTGTATATAAAAGCAAAAATAAAAATTAGGTGTTTATCTCCAGCATCCATTTTGAGAATTTCACTCATGATGCAACATTCTCCAAAATGTTTCAGCAAATCTCACTTGACTACTGTGGCCAGAGCCTGCATGATGATGTCATAAGATACACCCCTGGTGTGTCTCACTAGTTGGCAGGAGTAGGTGGCTGTGTAGAACTTTGTTTACCTTCCAAAGAGAGGAGACTGACCTAATCTAACCCTTATCCTAGATTTCAGCTAATTAAGTCTTTCCATTGCAATGTTGCTGACTGCCTCTAGGGGCAGTCAAGCAACTTATTCAGAGATACAGAAGTGAATTTTTTTCACTTCGAAGCTCTGACTACAAGAGGGCACAGCCATATTGCCTGAGCATGCTGCAATTGTGGTTGCCCCAGAGCCCAAATTTGCAGTGCTGGCCATTGCCAATAGACCAGAATCCTCAGAGCGGGTTTCACGATCGCTGATCGCGAAAACTGCTCGTTTAACCGCAGGATGTGTCAGGCACGTCCAGCCGGGAACTCCGTTCCAGACAATGGATGTGCTGAACACGTCTTGACACGTTCATTGTCGCGAAGGGGTTAAAAAGAAAAGCAGGTCTTTGGCCATGTCTGGTGTTTGTAGATATGTGTTTAATAATTCCTATTCTACCAACTGCATTTTAAGTGGAGGAGTTTTCCCATCACTCTTACCCCACCATAACTTATGTAGTTTGTGCCTCACATGTGTATTATACATTCTGAAGGACATCTAGGGTTGCCACCTTTTCTTCAAAAAAAAAAAAATACTGGCCATGCTAGTGCCTTCATAGAATTGACACTGACCTCAAGCCAATATTTTACCAGTTTGCTAATATAATACCAGGAAGCAACCCTACAGACAGCATGTAAAACTTGTATGTCTTCCTCAAAAAATTGCTGTGCATACATATAAAAGCACAAAATGAAGTCTTTGTATTTTTTTTTAACAACAAAATCACAATACCAGCACTTTACAAAACTCCTAGTATTATTTATCCTACGTTTTTATTGTGAAGATAAACTTTTAAGAAGTCCTGTTATTATGATTTTATTTTTCTATTAGCTGCCAATAGCAACATATGCGCATTCATTTTATGGCCACAATACAAACCTGAGATTTAATAGTTTTTCCTAATATAAAACAGGAAGTGGGATTTGTAGACTGTCTGATGTCTGCTCTGCTATGTGAATCAAAGAAGAGTTAAATAATACATACTTTGGGAAAAAATTAAATGAAATACTGACAAAAGCTACTGGAGTTCGTGAACTTTTATGGCTTTACACAAAATGACTCAACAATTGCCAAACCTTTATGTGAGCTTTAATTGACCGGGAGCGGAGAGACCAGACCAGCTGTAGCCAAGAAACAGGCCAAAAAGGGAATTAATGGAAAGCTCCGATCCAGAACACCAATTCAATGACTAGCCAGAGATACACAGACATTAGGAAATAGCTAAAAAAGCTAATGCTGGTGCGACTGCTGATTAGGGTGACAACATTTAATTTCTCTCCAGGAATATATGTATTTATTCCCCAGTAGCTTTTTTATATTTCTGTTAACAAAATGTCACTACAAGTATTTGCACAGATAATAATATCACAGACATTTTGGCCAAATAATAAAATATGATTTATTTACAACATATTAATATGAATGCATATTTCTATTTAAATGATACTTATGTTCTGTGGGGGGAAAAACAACTACTGCTGTTCTCAGCACCCTTTCAACATAATTTAAATATATATATAAAAGACTGCATTTATATAGATAAAGTGAAAAAGGCGAAAAAGGAGCAGAAGATATAGAAGAAATATCCACATATTCCAATATATAACAAATAGCAATTTTGTAATCCTAATGAACTTTTTTGTTTTAAAAAAAGTCGATAAAAAATAACATCCAGGGTGGGAAGAAATATAGAAATACTTTTAACGTTAAGAAAATATAGTAAAATTAACATCAAATATACATATATCTATAACCTGGCCAGGCTTCTTTTTTCGCTCCGGATTCATTGCTCTGAGTCCAGCATTGTCTCAAACGGTTCTTCTTCAAAGGTGTGTATTATCTACCTGTTGTTACTATTGTTTTTATTCAGTTTTGTCCTTGTAGTTTTTACCTGCATTTGTTACCAGCATATCCTTATTGCTAAATTACAATTTAATTCATTTGTATACTGTGTTTACACCTCTGAGTTCAGGTGGTTCTGTGTGTATTTATTTTATTTTTATATTTATTAAATGTATATACTTTTTATACCCTCAAAATTGTGTGTTTTTTATGGTGTATCTATACACATTCGTATTTATTTTATTCTAATTAACATTACTCTGTAGCGCTGTCTTCCTCCTTTCTACATTTATCAACATATTCTAATAATTTTGTATATGGTTAAACCTCTTTGGCGAATTTGTGTGATAAATAAATAGTATCAATACACCTCATAAGACCTGACGCTTTTTCCAAGCAGCTTACTCAGAGGTCAATTGAAGTCAAAACATGCAACATGGCCTTACATATCATGGAAAGGTTCTTTTCATTGGAAATTGGTAGTGTGATGTCAAAACTCAACGAGGTGTAAAAACAAGAAGTATGGTGTGCTGGCAGACAGTCCGTAAAAAAAGCAGTCAACTCTGCAACCATACCTAGAGTTGTCATCTTTTCTTCAAAAAATGACCAGCCATGTTATTGCCTCCATAGATTTAATACTAGCTTCAAGCCAATCAAACCAAAAAAATGGCCAGGTGGAGGCGAGAAAACAAAATTGTTACTGCTAATAGACATAGGCTGATCACTTAAAAGTCTGTATTTCAAGAGTTGACAGCGGAACAGGGCAGTCAGTAGAAGCTGCAATCCTGATATTGCTGGGTAAATTAACCATATTTAGAATACAGATATTCAAGCTTTAATGAGTACATACATTTTTATGTTTGCTGTATATTACTTTAATATACATGAAAATGAGTAGCACATATTCAGATTTGAGTGGTGCTTTCAGAATATTGCACAGATCTCACGTATTTTACATGTATAGATGCTGGTATCTAGTCTGTCAATTTAAAGTTATAATCACATAATAACAAAATTTATTTTTAAACCTATAGATTCCACTTGTTGATCTTTATTAAAAAAAAGTTTTGAGACCACCACAATGTTCAAAAACATGTTCATAGCAAAACAGAGTTATTTCACAATCATAAGCCCACATCCTCAAAACCTACTCTGAGTCGTTGGGAAACCATCCTTGGAATTAATAAATAATGAAGACTGGAACAGAGCCTGAGCAAACACCCACTCTATGACTACCTACGTTCTAGTAAGAGAAAAAGCCTACAAACAATTATCACATTGGTATCTAGACCCAACACGTCTGCAACATTTATATCGAAACACAGATGGCCTGTGTTTTCGAGATTGTGAAGATGCAGGCTAATACTTACATATCTAGTGAGAATGTCTGTCAGTATTGGACCTCTGGTCCCATATTTTCAGTTTACTCTCACAGGCATTAAATATTATGGTTCATCCTTCACCTTAAGTGACTCATCCACTTGGACATTGATGATTTCCCCCTCATGAAATACTGCCATCTTCTTATACATAGAATGTGTGCAGCCACGTCACAGGCTATAGCACGGCTTTGGAAAAGACCTCAACCATCAAGATCTGAAGCTTACACCTATATTCTGCTAGAAAAAAAAAATCACAGCAAAACAATAAGGTAGAACAGGCACAATCCATAAAATCTCGTACTGGTGGTCCTCTTCATTCTCAAATTCACTCTCAGTCCTCCAGATTTCCCAATTATAAGCATTGATTTCAGCCAATTCCTTGACTCTGATTCTATCTCTTTCTTTTTTTCTCTCCCTCACTTCTATGTCTACATATTGCCTTTGGTATTTATTTGTTGTTGTTAAAGTTGTATTTATCATCCACTAAAGCTATGATCCCTAAATTTTGTAACCACACAATGTAACCTTTTGATCTAATAACTTAATAGTACTTAAGTTCCCATTATAATAGACATGTGCATTCTTTTCGGACAAATGCATTTTTGGACGAAAATAGCATTTTCGTCCATTCATCCGAATAACGAATAACGAAAATAATAAAATAATGAAATCTGAATGAACAAATGCTAAATGAACAAAAATCATTTGTCCATTCGTCCATTCGTTCATTCAGATGCTGACAGCCATTCTGATATGTTGAATTCGAATTTCGGCTCAATTTCGGCTTAAGTTATTGTATGTAATGCTATTGGCATTACATAAACCGAAATAGAGGTGAAATAGAGTCGAAATTCATACGAATTGACCTAACTGTTGAATTCCACAAAACAGAATAATCAAACATTCAGTATTCATTTCAGATTAGTTTTTATTCTGCATAACATTATGCTATGCTGAAGAAAACTGATCCTAAATGAATAATGACTTTGATCTGATCAGTGGAATTCTTCCATTCGACAATTCGGCTTTATTTTGATACATTTCGAATAAAATTCGAATTTGGAGGTCGACCTCCAAATTCGAATTTTAGTCAATAGACCCAATGGACTCAATTTCGACTCAAATTCGTATGAATTTCAACTTAAATTTTAGTATTGCAATGCTATAGCATTAGACACAACAGCCTAAAAGCCGAATTGAATGAATGGACAAATTCCACAGCTCAGACATACTATAGTGTAACGTTGGAGAATTGCTTTCAGTTTGATTAAAAAAATCTATACTGTGTGTCTGTCTGTATTTGTCAATTTTGGATAATGTATTACTAAACATTTTGATAATTATAATTGTGAAATGTATAAACTTTTTTAACATGTAATACAGTGGATATAAAAAGTCCACACACCCCTGTTAAAATGTCAGGTTTCTGTGCTGTAAAAAAATGAGACAAAGATAAATCATTTCAGAACTTTTTCCACCTTTAATGTGACCTATAAACTGTACAACTCAATTGAAAAACAAACTGAAATCTTTTAGATAGAGGGAAGAAAAAATATAAAAATAAAATAATGTATCACTGTCATGGTTCTACACTGACCTTCTGACTCATGCAATTAAAAGTTATCAATTATGTGCTTATATACCTCCTGCCTCATCAAGAGGCCTCCCTACCTTACTTTGCTTGTATTTCTTCCCATCTGTTTGGTGTCAGGTGGGCTTGTTAACTTTTGCAACACGCCCATGTTAAATAGCTGCAGTTTAGTGGAAAGGGGGCTTTTGCATTGAAGTTGAATGAGTGACTCCTGAGAGCTGCTGCTTCTGTTCCTGATCCTCTGCGTAAAGCTTATTTGAATTGTGACCCTGTCCAGGAACTGGGAAACTGAACCTGGGTGACTCAACTAGCCTCGCGGATGTTTGTTAGCATCTCCCGAGACCCTCTGGCTACAGCAAGATTAGTTCAGCTAAGTTGTTCCCTTAAAGTCACTCCTGCTCAGACCTCACCCTCTCTCGGGTGTTCCTGTTTATCTACCCTTCTGAAACCTTACCCTCTCTCGGGTGTTCCTGTTTAGCTACCCTCCTCAGAAGTCACCCTTACCTCAGGCCTCACCTTTACCTAAGGCCTCACCCCTTGTGTATCTCTCTCTATGCCTACATCTGCTTTGTCTACAGTCCGTTCTATAGCTCTTTGTTTATACTGCAGTTTCTACTCAAACCCTTTTCCTATTCTGCAGTTCTTTGCTAAAGTTCCCTTTTGTCTCACCTTCAGTCCTTATTCCAGTCCCTATCTCCTTGTTTCAATATCTGTTCTCATACTGCAAAACAAATAACATCCAACCAGACACCTCCACTATCCCTGCACTGAAACTCCTACCTGACCTGGTAAAGGCCCTGACAATAACATTTTAATTATGAATAAGCCTCGAATGTAAACCTGTTTGTATTCTCTTTCATTGATTTGGAAAAGAATAAAGAATATTAAAAAAAAAGGTTTTGAAAGTTTTCATAATGTGTTTCAGTCTCCCTTTTATCTTTTAATTGTGTAGCTATATACAATTTGTTGATAATCCTATTCATACACTTAGTTTAGCTTTATCTCTCATGTGGTTTTAAAAAATGTTCTGCATTAAAGGGGCAGTTCCATTTAGCTTATTACAGATCAATTTCTTTTGATGTATTTGCACAATATAGTACTTTTTTGAAAATATGTTTTGGGATACTCTAAGGTGGAACTGTCCCTTTAAATCCATTCTCTCAGGGCCTCTGCTTCAAAGTTACTAGACACATAAATGTTTTGTTGATATTTAAACTAGATGATATTTTGGCAGAGGACATTATGAATATAAGGGATATGATGCTGTAAACATAAAAAAATACATCTAAATAAAGGCAATCCCTTTGGACTTTGTTGGGTAATAGGTATAAAGAGAACAACCACCCTTTGAACTCGCCATGTGTCTTATTTTCAATTTCAAATCAGCAACTGTTTCAGTTAATTAAATAACTATTCAGTTAGAAAAAGTAAGCTCTCACTGACTCATACTGATTACATCACCTGACCTGGCATGAACTTATTCCCCCTCCATCTATTTAAAGGTCCATCTGTGAGCCAGCAAATGCGAAATAATCACCATAGGAAACCTAGTAGTACGACACATTTATTGTAGGGTTACAGTAGGACTGTATGTAATACAATATGTATTGTGCTGCTGTATACATTCAATTATTTTATTCTACTGCAAAGGTTGTCATTGTACATGCCAAGCTGTAATATAAAGTATGGATCTAAATTCATTAGATTCTTTGCATTTATAAGCTCATTACTACAACTATAGCAAAAATAAAAGTTGAGCACATTAATTCTTTTTGTACTGCAGGTGCAAGTGTGTAGAAAAAAGGTGCTTGTTATATAAAAATGCAAATCAACAAATAATGAAGATTATATAGCATAAATAGTGAAAAAGTATATAATGAAATGCTGCAGACACAAATGTTGTCACCCAGAAACACATGTAAGTATAAGTGAAATAGAGGAGTGTTGCTCAATAAAAAAAAACAGGTACTTATCCCAATGATATGGAACAGATTATAATCTCAGGCACATAGAAAAAACATAAATACAAACAAATAATGTAAATATCTGTAAACAAAATAGTGTATTTATCCAGATCCCCCAAGGAATAAACTCACTCAGACTAGAGCCCTTATATTGGCTCTAATTTATGCGTGTTATAGGACTGTAATCCCCACCATCAGGGTGCAACCTCAGATAGTAGTTTTCAGGTGCAGGGCTAGTAGGCAGGATTTACACACAAACTTCAACACATATAAATGGTCAGGATATGCTGTGGAAGGGATGGAAGAAGCAGACCACAGTGTACCAGAAAATAGAAAAGTATTTATTGGCCCCCAATTGGTTAGGCTTACATAAAAACACTAAAAATTGCTTTAAATGCAAACAGCAGCAGATGACTTGCATCACTGGAAGTGGTACTGCGTCTTGTGTAAACCAAATAGTAGTTACCAGAGTCCACCGTATAGTCTAACCGAACGCAGGATCAGCTGTAAAAGTTTCTTTGGAAATGCTTCCCTCCGCCCTCAAATCACCATGCACGAAGCTATTCAGTTTACAATAAAACAATAACAAATGGCAGGTTAAAAACAAGTATTAGATAAACAAATGTATGTCTCCTGATACAAAGCTACTAGTATCTTCAAGGAAGATCCTACTCAGAACAATAAGGAGAAATTGAATAAAATTAGAAATAATATCGGCAGGCAGAGCTAGAGGTGACTTTGAAGTACATGGAAAGTTTAAGAAGAAGACACTATTCAAAGGGGAACAGGGTCAATAAAGAAATGACTAATAAGCTATGGAGTAAAGGCGCTAACAATAGAATCAATAAAACTATAAACAAAGGGAAAATATGTATGACCCCAGAAGATATAGGGAATAGCTTTCAGGACTACTACCATATGCTATATAATTTGCCAAGCGAAGGATCATAAAAAGATATGGAAACACATTTGGCTAGAACAAAAATTCCAAAGATTACAACAAAATCTTTTAAACCGACCAATTGAAAAAGCAGAAGTAAACATGGCTATGGACAATATGGTCAGGTACAAAACCCCGAGCCAGATGAATAGAGTAACTGCTTTTTAAAAACATTTAAACATAAGGTGATAGCCCACCTAACCAATACTTATAACGAAATGGTAACTAGAAGGATTTGACTAGAAGAACTGTTGCAGGCTAATATTATCCCACTACTAAAACAAAACAAAGATCCAGAAGACATTACTAACTTTCGGCCAATTTCACTGATGAATATGGATATAAAACTATTCTCTACAATCCTGGCAAACAGGCTATATGTCATTCTACCATTGGTAAAACAGCTGCCTTCTTTATAAACATCAGAGGGGATGATAAAGACCAGATCCAAGGGTTATACCAATTCAACAATAATATCAGGGAGGTAAACTACCTAGGTATCAAGATACCCCTAAATATTAAGAAAACAATGGAAATAAATGTTCTAGACCTTTTAAAGAAAACAAATAAATTATTAAAGGACTGGAGACAAGTAGAGTTAACATGCTGAGGTAGGGTCAATGTCATCAGATCCTACATCCTCCCAAAATAGGTATACCTATTCCGGATGGCCCCACTTAGTATTCCAAAGAGTTGGCTTGAAATGATACAAGCAAGCTTTGGAAACATTATTTGAAAGGGGAAAAGGTCCAGAAAGTTGTAGATCCATGACACCCAAAGCTAAGGAAGGAGGTATAAGCTACCCCGGGATTAAGCATCAATATATGGCAAATATAATGCTGCACATACATAAGATGCATCTAGAAAGTGCAAAGCAGGAAGGCTGGTACAAAGTAGAAGCGGAGGCAGCGGGAGAAAAAGATCTGAAATCCCTTATATGAAACTTAAATAAAAAGGAAATAATCCTCAATAATCCTGAATACTATCCTTCCCATATGGGGATCACTAAAGAAGAAGCTGGGTATAGATAAAAAAATAATTGATATATTTCCTTTGAAAATATTAGAACTATTGGTCGAAAATCTCGACCTACAAGAATGGGAATATAAAGAGATTAAATACATAGGAGACCTGATAGATAAATCCAAAATTAAAACCTTTCCACAGGAAACCTAGCAAGCTAAAATATTTTCAAACATCTTCGGATAAAGAGCTGTCTCACGACACACGGGGTTCAAGATGAGGGGCCAGCAATTGATAAAATCAAAAGAATATTTAGTAGCCCCAGTTCGAAAAAGGTGTTCTCTAAATGTTTGGAATGTATAATAACAAATGAAACATTAGGTGGAAGACAGCGTAATATAAAATGGGAAAAAGCCCTCCAAATAGTAATAGAACAGGAATCAATAGACAAAGCATATTGGAAAGTTAACAAAAATGTGGGGGACCTATCCCTGATAGAAATGCACTTTAAGATAATTAACAACTGGTACTTAGTTCCATCATGCCTGGCAAAAATGTATCCCCAAATATCAAGAGAATGCTGGGGATGCAAGGGGGACGTGGGTACATATCTCCATATGTGGTGGGAATGTGCTCACTCAAACAGCATTAACTATCCAATGTTTTATGGCAGTTAAGAAAATGATAGCTAAACAATGGAAACAATCCCAACAATTCTCACAATCCCAGTTTAAGAACCAGCTAGGCTTTTAACTGAGGATGGAAGCAGGAATATGCAGATATAACGACTCCTCATGGGGGACAAAAAGCAAGTGGGCTAATTGTCCAAACCTGTTTGAGCAGTGGAGTAATGGGTCTCTGGGGGGCAACTAGCTGGGTCGTCAGGGATTTCTGTGATGGCTGTATAAAAACGGAAATGTGATATTTTCTCTTGCTCTCTCTATGGCAACCATGTAAGGTGTAAGTGTAATGTGTACAATGTTTACACTAGTTTACGACAATATGGATGGATTGTACAAGGTGTTTTTTTGTAAATGTTATTGTATGTTAATGTTTGTCTTGTCTTTTTTATATTTGATATGAAAAATAAAGGAAATTATATTAAAAAAAAATTAAAAAAAGAAAGAAAAAATGAATAAAAGTATATTCAGGCAATTCTAATAGTTCAGGGACATCCAACATGCAGTCACTGGGCCAAATGCAGCCCATCTTATAATTGTGTCAGTTTGTTTGAATAAAATTGACTTAAACCTTTTCACACTGCTTTAGTATTACAGCAAGATGAAGAAACATGTTTTCAGCTATCAGGCTGTTCTTCCAGTTGCTGTTTCTAATCATGTGGCCCACTTCACAAAAATCTATAAAAGCATGTTATAGTCTATTGGTCCATTTTCTAATAGGTAGTCAATTTACTTTTGGTCTCTGAAGTTCACTATAAATGTTTACTGGTCATAAGATCTTTCATTTATCCGTAGATTCCGTACTATTTTCATCCCCAGGTAATGCACTTTTTTCAACTTTAGATATCTTATATTATAGAAGGGTGCCATTCAATCAAGACATCCTTACTTTAAATTGTGGGCAAGCACCATTTTGCACATGTATGTAGGCCTACTTTGGATATATTGCAAAATTTTAGGCACTCTCTACCTTGTGTCTGATTTAGAAACAGCCACATTTAAATTAGCGTTCATTTAATGGCATGTTTTCTTCCAAGAAGGTTGAACAATATAATTCCATGTTAGGACAATTTCACCAGCTAATGTTCTAGGCAATATCAAAGTCTATCTAAATACCCCATTTTCCCTGATCTAATCTTAATGGGGGGGCATGTATAAAGATCCTGCAAACAAAATTATTGGAAAGTTTAGCGCCCCAATTTTAGCGGCACTTTAAAGTGACAAAAAACAACAACAATGCAGCTTCTTTTTCATACATAAGTGGCTCTGGCACAACCGAGAAGTACAGGTTTGGCCCACATAGCTCTAAACCCTATTAGCTCCTGTAACATCTTTATACACTCAGTTTATTCAGAAAACATGTATAGCTGGGCATCTTCCCACTGGATGAAAGGTCATGCTGGTGCTCTGCTGCACAGGGGACCTAATTCAGGACACCTACAGACAATTTATATATACGTGAAAAGATGTTTAGCGCAAGAAGGTCCACCCAGTGCCTCTAAAGATCGATTCACACATTTACATCTTTATACACCCCAATGTTCAAAAATGACACATTTAAATAACAATGGTCCTTTTAGCAAGTAAGTGGAACGTTCACTCTCCATAGTGAAAATGTTGTCATCAGGTTTATATTTGTCTTTTTTTTTTAAATAATATTAATCTTTTTCCAGTCTCCCTAATCTCCTTACTATGTCTGCTTACTGATGATTGACAGATCTCCACTGAAAATGTTATACTTAATTTATTTCAAAGCAGTGATGTATGGATTTTATTAAAAGCTGGATGAAACATGCTCGTGTAATCACAATATTATCTTCTAAGGCAGGATTCCAAGTTGTGCTAGCTACTGCACTGAACAATAAAAGACAGCTCCTAGTAGATTCCTTTAATGTTTTTGCATCTGTCGTACAATTGATTTACAAGCCAATTTTTTGCACATGTCTCACAAAATAATTTCTCCCAGAACTTTGTCTTTTGGACAAAGACTATGGGATTGCTTCTGAATGATATTCCTCAAAAAAGTTATAACGCAGGGATAAATGTCATTTCAAATATATAAAAATACATTTTTTTAAACCACCTTATTTTTTTGCATTAAGGTTCTAATAGTAAATATGTTCTTTGAAAAGAACTCTTAAGTTTATACTTCTACAACTCTATGTCTCTTTGTAGTACTGAAGATAAACTACTAGCAGGGCCGGCGCTACTGTAAGGTAGGGGGTTTACTTACCTGATCGCTGCTGTGCAGGTCTGCGGCTGTGAGGGAAGCATTGTGCGCTCCCCTGTTTTTGTTAAAAAAAAAATGCATTTTTTTCCCCACAAACTTTATTGAAGCCGCGCAGCTGGAGGGAAGTGCACAACACTGCCCTCACAGCCGCGGACCTGCACAGCAGCGATCAGGTTGTAAACCCCTGATGGCGGGCCTGGGGGGCGAGGGCGATTTTCCCGCCCCCCCCCTTGTGGCGCCCTAAGAAAACCGCTGACCTGCACAGCACCAGGAGACAGAGCAAGAAAGAGGTAAGTAAGGGTGTGTGTGTGTGTGTGTGTGTGTTACAATAATACCCTTTATTGCCTGAGAATTTGATTTTAAGCCAAAAAGACAAAGTTGCTCTGTCTCTTATTCAGGCATTATTGAGACAGTATAAACCTCCTAATTATTCATACATAAAACATAGTGAAAAAGAATAAAATAAGATGCTTGTAAAAAGCACTAGTGCTTAAATTGCAGCTCAGCAAGCAACGGAGGACCAAAATATAATTTATTTTGCTCCATTCCTCCTAGTGTATATTATCGCCTGAAGCATATTGAAGAGCTGCAGAGCAGACATACGCAACAGAATCCTAACAACAGGATGACCACTAGGGTAATCAGACCCTAATATGTGTTAATGGAACAAATTCCACTGGTAGTACTCTGCTGCCTGCAATGAAGATGTTTTAAGAGACAGGGATCAATGATTAATATAAGAGCACCTGTTACTTCTATTTTCCAAAGTACACATGATCAGACTATCAGCAGAAAACATAATTCTCATGACGAGGTGATGAAGAACAGTACAGGTCATTTAGGAGCAGATTATGTCTAAAGCTACAGAATTATTGAATTGAGTATTAAAATGGGACTAGACTTCATGAGACGAGTGTGAATCAGAGAGATGCCAAATTTTGTCTAATTTAAATGGGTTTTGAACATTACTCCCAGAGAGGGCTAACCTATACCCAGGCAGAAGGGGCTTAAAAAATATCTGCCTTAAACTACTTAAATGTTTTATCTAAAAATCTGCTTGTCTGCCTCTCTGCTTGTAAAGCTTCCACTGGAGGCAGACATGTTAAGAATCTGAGTCAGATGAAGATCTGACCTATCTGACCCAAGATGCCTGCCCCCTTATAGTGTTTAATTTATATTCATTAACTAAAGATTTTCTATTTAAAATAACTACACTTGTTGCAATCTTTTAATTAAACAAAAGTTTATTATATGCGGGAAGTTGTTATTTAAACTGAAATGCTCAACATTTTACAATTTAGCAATCATTTGTAAATATATATCATTGTTCTCCGTTATTCAACAAGAGACAAGAAACAAGTTTTTGCTCAATCTGGTATATAAAATGTCCACTGTATGATACTTAGACTGATGTTTCAGTGTATTGATGAAGAAATTTTTTTTTAGATAAACTCATTCGCACATGTTGCAGGGTAAACTGATTGCAAGGATTGTGCCAAGGATGCTATAAGACAGCTACTACTGTAGTAATTTACAAGATCTGTTTACATGTAAAACTGAAGTAAATGTATTTTAATGTGGCTCAGACAACACTCATGTGTTTTAAGAGAGGGTCATAAAGCAGGTCCTCCATCTACAGCGGGGGCACTTTAGTTATGTTTAAACTTAGTCTGTATGACATGCAGTGCAGTTACTCCAACTGCATGTTTATAAAGTTCTGTTACTAAAAGAAAGAGTGTGTTTCTTTGATGAATTCAACATGTAGTAATCACTTGTAGTTACATGTTGTCAATGGTTTTTTGTTTTAGTGTGATGCATATGGCACATTGAGAACACATGTGAACACAAATAAAACGTGCCCCCATACGTTCTATGTGCATGTGCATTATATTATCGTAATGAGAATGTACTTGGTTGTGATATAGGTTGTTGATGAAAAACCATGACTTTATGTGTTAATGCATTTGTTTACATAGCCCTTACTGAATATTTGATGCATTTTTATTTTGCACATTGTTTCTGTGCAGTTGTTAAACATATTTGGTTAACTTGCTAACATTTCATTTCATTTATACATTTTAGATATAATTACAACTTAAAGGTATGACTAGGGAACTAAATGTTAGAAGTGCCTGATAATACAGACCACTGTGCCCATGGGAATTTGAAGAAAGTATAGGCTTGGTAGCTATCTTTGAATCAATTGCATCAATATCTTTTTTTAAGTATGTTATAACTGCATAAAGATCATTTCTGATGACATAGAAACTTTAAGGAAAATTGCTAAAGATGTAATGCCCGTTGCTTGGTTTTGTAAATTAAAATCGTTGGAAAGTTCTTTCTTTAAAGGTTCCGTAAAGAGAGAACTCTGCTGTTAATGCCTGATGTTTGCTATTGACCTTTCGGTTCAGTTTTAGTGAATAACACCCTTCTAATTACCTCCTTAGGTTCCCGATCTTGGCTGGACTGTCCCAGTTTCTGGGATCACTGGAGAAACTATTTACAAAGCCATAGCATGCATGAGCTGGACCTTTAGAGCCTGCACAGGGGTGTTTCCAAGGTAATTGTAGGCTCTTTACACTGTGACATTAACATGCATATGTGCTGATGTCACCCGCCCCAACCAAGACCACACCTTCCTGCTGTCACACTTGGCGGACATTAAAGTTGTGAGGTGTGCTTGTGTTCTATAAGACTAATATGACAACCAACAATCAGAACTTATGAAAATGATTATAGTGACCAATTACAAACATACACAACCCCAAAAACTGCAAACCAAACACAGTGTTTTGTATGGAATGTGAAAACCAAATAAAAACTGTTAATATATGACAAATACATTTTTAAAGAATACATTTATCATTCAATATCATTCCAAAATGGTTTTGATCCTCTTTGGTACCTATTATATTACACTGCTTTAAAAGGGTAAACTGAATATAAAAAGTTGCAATGCCATTGCTCACAAAATCCTCACCTGGTGGTCTTTTTCTTTGCTTCTGGCCTTATTTATAGAAAAGGAAAATAGCTTCCAGTCGCAGTAAGGCAGAGAAATGACAGTCATCTGCTGCTCCTGAGTCTTTGATGTTTCTGGGTCATGGGAGAAAAGTGCAGAATGTGAGCCTTGTGCGGTAGAAGAAAGGGGGAAAAAAATCACACCGTTTTATTTTACAGTGAACTTTTATTTAGATAGCAATCCATGAAAATTAATTTCCTGGTAGATCTCATGCAGCAATGGATTGGATTGGAGTCTTACAGTATATGATCAAAGCTGTTTCCCGTTCTCTCTTGAACAGCTGTTTTCCAGTGCACTGTGGCTACTTCCTGCAACTACCACTTGACTGAAACTGCAACACAGAAAAACGATCATCTGCTGCTCTAGAGTTTGACACGCATGTTTGATCCCTCTATTCTACACTCTGTTCCAAATTATTATGCAAATTCTATTTAAGTGTCACAAAGATTAAATATTTAGTTTTTCAGTTTAACTCATGGATAGCATTGTGTCATGTGGTGGAGTCATGTTTTGGGCCGGAATCATGGGAAGAGAGCTGGTCGGCCCCTTTAGGGTCCCCGAAGGTGTAAAGATGACTGTCATGCCCCTCTGGCCCTTACCTGCAGTTCCAGTAGTTCCAGGCATCCAGCAAGTCCCTTAAGTAATCCGCGATCGCGGAGTAGGCCGAAGCCGGGGCCTGTAGTACAATCTTCTATCCGCGACCGCGATCGCGGTAGCGCGGTAGGCCGAAACCAGGGCCTAGAGTTTCTACAAGCCCAGGATGCATCCTCCAGACTTCACCCCAATCAAGGGGAACCTATTTCCAGCTGTAGGAGGGTGGTAAACTCTGCCAAATCTCCTATTAACTCCAAGCACAGAGATAGAGGGGTATGTGCTAGAAAAGCACACCCCTCTAACATCCAATCAAGTGAGGAGCTTGTCCCACTGAGGGGAGGAGTGGAGATCCACAGCACTATAAAAACCCCTCAAACTGTTTCTTCATTGCTCCAGTGTTCCAGAGCTTTGGTTCCTGTTTGTCCTTGGACTTCAGTCTCCAGTTTCCCCTTTGTTGCTGTGCTACAGTATATCTATTGGATTTCCCGTTACCTGACCTTTGGCTTGTCTTCTGGATTACCCTGTTTGCCTGAACCCTGACCCCTGCTTGGATTACTACTCTTTGACCGCTGCCTGCCCTGATCTATTGAACTGTTTCCTGACTTCGCTTTTTGGATTATCCTTTTGTGGCACTCTCGTGCTCCTATCCTTACCAGGGTGCTCTGCCTATATTTACTTGTGGACCACCTGGTAAGGGTTACCAGCAAGAGATAGCATCCCCTGCTCTATGCTCCGAAAACCTCAATCTTGACAATACACTGGAGCCAATATGGAGCTTGCAGGGATGGTTGATGCTGTTAATACCTTGACACAACAGCTTACCACGCTATCTACTACTGTACAGGCCATACAAGACAATCAAATGGTCTTACAAACCCAAATGCAGAATTTACAACCCATCCCAGTACCACCACCGGTTTTGCAACAACCAAATCCAGTACCTCAACCAGGACTTGTTCTTGATGGTGCTGCTGCCCCTGAACCACATGTTAAACTACCTGCTTGTTTTACAGGTGACCGCAGTCAGTTCCAACCGTTCATCACTTCCTGTGAATTGTTGTTTGCATTAAAACCAAGAACCTATGCTACAGACTTTGTGAAAGTGCGTACAACTATTTCTCTACTCACAGGAGCACCTATGTCCTGGGCACACCATCTGTTGTATGAAGACAGTCCTGTGCTTAATTCCTGGGAGGCATTTTGTCATGCTATGGGTATACTATATGATGACCCTCATAAGAGATCTACCGCTGAAACTACCATGAGAGCTCTCAGGCAAGGTCGTCGCCCTGTTGAGGATTATGTATCAGACTTTCGGAGGGTTGCGATGGAGACAGAATGGAACGAACCAGCTTTGCGTGACCAATTTCGTTTAGGTCTCTCTGAATCACTCAAGGATGAGTTGGCTCGGGTTGGTATTCCTGACTCACTGGATGATCTGATTCTTCTAGTAACACAAGTTGATCGGAGACTCCGGGAGAGACGGATGGAACGTACTACCTCAACCAACCTTCCTTTTCGTTCAGTCTCTACACCACGCCTTCATTACACACCCACGTCTACTACCACCACTGAGGAACCCATGCAATTGGGGGTAACCCGTGGTCCGCTTACTGAAACAGAGAAGTCCAGAAGAAGAAGGATGAATCTGTGTCTGTATTGCGGTAATGCCGACCATCAATTTCGTCTTTGTCCTCGGTTGGCTGCAAAAGGTAATCCCCATTTGGTACAGTCCTCTTTGCTCCTGGGTGGCATGACTTCGCATCTATCTCTTCTTGTCTCTCTACAGTGGACACATGACAAGGTACCACAAGATGCCATCATTGATTCCGGTGCCAGTGATTGCTTTATGGATATCAAAACCGCCCAGACATTGGGTATACCCACACGACCAAAGAAACAACCCATTACCATCCTACTTGTCGATGGCAGAGACATCAATTCAGGACCTGTCACCACAGAGACTGTACCCATCACCGTATACATTGGAGAGAAACATAAAGAATCACTTAGTTTTAGTCTGGTGCATTCTCCCTTGTTTCCTTTGATTCTGGGACTTCCTTGGCTTAAACGTCACAACCCCATTATTGACTGGTCTACAGGACTAACCACTTTTTCCTCTACCTTTTGCAAAACTCAATGTTTTCCACAGACTTTAGCTTCTTCTCTTCACATCCCATCTCTTGAGAACACTGAAATACCAACACAATATCGTGCTTTCAGTAAAGTATTCAGTGAACAAGAGGCCAATAAACTACCACCCCATCGTCCATATGATTGCCCAATAGACCTACTTCCTGGGGCACCAATACCATTTGGCCGTATATATCCCCTCTCAGAACCCGAATTAAAGACTTTAAAAACCTACATTGAAGACAATTTAAAGAAAGGCTTCATCAGACCTTCTACTTCACCCGCTGGAGCTGGAATATTTTTTGTTGGAAAAAAGGACGGTGGTCTCCGCCCATGTGTGGATTACAGAGAGATTAACAAAGTCACGATCAAAAATAAATACCCTTTACCTTTAATTCCCGAATTGATGGATCGCCTCAGAGAAGCTAAAATATACACCAAGCTGGATTTACGGGGTGCTTACAATCTGGTGCGGATTAAGGAGGGGCATGAGTGGAGAACAGCTTTCCGATCCCGATATGGTCACTATGAGTATCTAGTCATGCCATTCGGGCTCTGCAATGCCCCTGCTACCTTCCAACACTTCCTTAATGACGTTTTCCGGGATATGTTGGATTCGTTTGTCATTGTATACCTTGATGACATTTTGATTTATTCACCTTCTCTGGCTACACATCGTCAACACATGACCCGCGTTCTATCTCGTCTCCAAGATCACGGACTATATGCCACATGGAGGCATAAGTATGGCTGACTTCAACCCTACTTGGTACAGTAGATTTCATCAGTGCAATGTTCTTGGCATGTAGGGGGCTAATTACTAAAAGACCATGCTCCCCAACTGGATTACTATTGTCCCAGTTTTTATTTTCTGTATTTTGGGGACACCATTGGCATTGACACTTGACCTGCCAAGCTCCAATCTGTCATCCACATTGCCAAGGGCAGAAGATGTAAGGAAGAATGAACTGACAAGTGAACTGAAATTCAAATGCACAAATAAAGCATAAATAGTTAAGTTGAAAATATTCTTTCTTTCTGATTTTAGCTGTCCACTTTTAGTGAATAGCCTCCATAGTTTTCCAAATACTGAACATTTGCTTATTGAAACCAAAATGCTGAAGCGGCAGAAAGTTACCTTAGCCATTAAGATGTTTAAAGATTAAATCTATGATTTAAATACAAGAAAACTTCTTTTCATTTAGCTCTTTAATCTCCTACCTAAAATGCTAGCTTCTGAAATATTATGTTGCTAACTATATTATTATTATTATTATTATTTATTAAATAGTTTTATTGCTGTTGAAAATAAGGCATTTATAATACTGAAAGTGTAGCAGTCAACAAAGTAGCAGGGCTGGGGTTTATTTTGTGGTTTCCTTTATTTTACTGAACAACCTTTCCATGCCAAACAAAACTGATGGCTTAAAACTGCTTCTGCTTCCAGGCACTTTCTCCTGCCAGACAGTAGGCTGAGAGCCAGTTAGTTCCAATTGATAAAATCACACTATTAGCAAAGTTCATGCAGAATAGTTAACTGCTCGGCAGGATGTTGGTACACATTCAGTCTACTTATATTTTTATTACTTTTCATTAATAAAGAACTATATATGTTGCTGTGCCACACAACCCAACATGCAGCAGCCATCTTGGTGGAGCTCACTATCTGTGTTTGCAGACTCCCACACTGGCACATGCACAGTGGCATCGGCCAAGCACCCTTTTCAAAATTACCATTTAAAATTTTAAAATGAGTGCTAGGCCAAAGCTACCACAGATACACGAGTGCCAAAGAACGTGAGGATAAACTCTATAAAGATGGCAGCCAAGAGTTGCCACTGGGCTTCCCAATGGCGAGAAACGGAAGTGGCATGAGCAAAGGTGCAATAGACATACTGTAACCAACCGTGAGGAGAGAACTGCACAGATGACCTGAGTTTCAAGATATGTTGGGAATGGGATACTTAAGAACATTTGAGTGAGGTAAAGGGCATGGAAGCTATGTTAAGGGAATGGATTATTGAAAGGTTCGATAAAATGAGGTCAATAGTTTTCATGAATAGTGGAGTTAG
Source organism: Pelodytes ibericus (assembly GCA_036172795.1). NCBI lineage: Eukaryota > Metazoa > Chordata > Amphibia > Anura > Pelodytidae > Pelodytes > Pelodytes ibericus. The sequence goes on along the minus strand of CM069859.1, from coordinate 96,178,368 downwards.
TCCCCTATGTGTGAGAAAATGAAGAGTAACAGAGAGGAATTTGAAAGCCACAGTGCCACCAATAGTTAAAGTCTCAAAGAATGAGAGAGGTGACATAAAAAAGTAACTTACAAAAAAGAAGTGTTAGTTGATGATACAAAGAGAAAAGGAAAAGTATTGACTCCACCTGCACACCCAACAGGTTATCCGACAACTGAACTACCTGGCCATATAGAAAGACAGCAGACTCATTCTTCATTGTTTGATTGTGTTTGTATCAGACTCACTGACAATTAATGCATACAGATACACTATACCATGATTTATTCAGGTTATGTTAGTATAATGAAGATGAACCATCATTTGAAAGTGTAACAAACTAAATTAAAACTGGGACTGCTTCACTCTCTGGATCCAACAAGGATTTAAGAACATTGTTTCTTAATATTATTTAGAAGAAATAAAGGACAAATGAAGAAATTGATGAACAATTAGGAACAGAGCACATTTCTCATGATGCAGGAATTTTAGAACCCAGATGCAGAGTAAGTACTAATGAAGGTTTTAGAGAACACAGGAGCAGGGTAAGTACGTATTGCAGGTTTTGTTTGAACACAGGAGTAGGGTAAGTACTTATACAGATTTGTTGAATACAGGAGTAAATATGTATGCAGGTAATGCATGCAACATTTGTTTGAACAGGAACAAGTTAAGTACTTTAGCACAGTTCATATTATCTACGGTTGGTGATCACTTGAGATAGGTAAGTACTTATGCAGGAACTGAATGCAACAGTTGTTTGAAAAGGATCAAGGTAAGTACTTTTGGACAGTTCTAATTGTGCAATAATATATATTCACCAATAGACAATAGATTTTCCAGGAAAGATGATCCACTTCAGAATCAGTCAGAGGGTTCATCTGGTTTGGAAGGATTAAGCAACAGTTCAGCTTCAGGTATCTGACTCAGGTAACAATGTTTCCGCTGATGTGGCATTTCAATCTACCTTACATAGTGCAAGGGTCTGTCACTGAGAGCGATGAAGTGATGAACTTTTCAGAAGCTCCTTTTCAGAAGCTAATCTGAGTGGACACGTGTCTGTTTGACAGAAGCAATATGGAGGCCCTGTGACAAACTGCCAGCAGCCATACTATATATATATATATATATATATATATATATATACCTTATGACTTTTTAAGAATTGCTTGTGGTAATGGGTTAATGCAAATTCTTATGTTATAAACATAGTCATTCTGAAAAGGTAATGTCATTATAGAAAATAAGGATAATATTTTACATCTGGCAGCATGCTTTTTCCTTCTCTTTTTTTTTTGTTGGCCATAACAACACATGCATCTAGTCAGAGAAAACATAGACATGAGCACTGCATACGCTAGTGAAGCGGGTTCACATTCCCCATTTGCTGTAGCTTTTAACATTTCATCTTTTTGTTTCCTTTCACAGTATGATTCACAACAGTTCTTTTTCTTTCATCCTTAACACACCCCTCGCAGAAAAGAGAACATTGATCAAACAAACCTAAAGCACACTGGATTCTCACAAAATGATCAATGCGTCTCATGAAAGGACTGCAAGCTTAGGTTTCCATGGCTGTTGGCTAGTAATATGGTGAATGGTGTATGATCAAAACTTCAGAAAGGGGTCTTATCCTTTATTTTATTAAAAAATCTGGTACGAGGAAGAACATAGGAGCCATAGCCATACCTTCAAAAGCCTTGTTAAATTTTATCAGTGTTTTATTATCGCAGGACTGAGATTTAATAGCTTGTGCAATCTGGCTGCAGAACATAGAATGAAAACCAATATATTTCTTTCTTGGTTGCTATATTAAGCAGAGAAACGTGATTTAACTGATTAAGGGTACATGTTTAGAATTCTATTTCTCTGGTTTATTAATGTTGTCAGGAATAACGTAAAGAAGTCTGAAACTTTGTTTAATAAACAAACAGTTTTCCATAGTTTTCTTTTCAAACTCAAATTTAGTGGGTTTTGTGTAACTTTTTTTTAACTTGAAAAAAAATTGTGTTTGATCATTACGTTTATAAGTAAATGAGGTTGAGGTTATGTGGGAACAGAAGATTTGCAACTTACATACTCACGAGTAACTTGAAACAGCTAAGATAAAATATCAACAATAATAGTGTCTACCTTTACCTCTGAAAAGAGTGCACATCAGTGTGCTGTGCTTTATCTCCCATCAACCCAAAAGGAATGATAAAATGTCTCCCTTCTCCCCATTATGACTGCACTGCCTGGGAGGGAAAAAGGCAAAAGTCTTATTTTAGCTATTGTGTTCATTCTATTTTAGCCAATGTTCATTCTATTTAATGGATAAGTGTTTAAATATTTATTTTATGATAAAAAAGAACTACAGCCATCCTTTAATACCGGAGTTGGAAAAATGGAGGGGGAGTGTATAAAGCAGACATATGTCGGGAAATTAGAAATCGCTGCAGTTGCTGTAATCTTATTTATAAGGCACAGTTGTGCCTTTTTATACATGTTGACACTTTTTGAGCCTGAATTGGCAGAAATTAGCATTATACCTTGGCACTAATATTAGTCTCTATTTCTGTGCGTGCAACTTGTATACTTCTCCTCCAATATGCCTATTTTTTCAGCTCAGTTATGAATGCCTGATTTTGTAGTACACATGTCAGTTCACCACAGTTAACTTTTTATCTACTTTTACCTCAACCACTTGGCTTGGCTCAGAGGTGCGGTTAGCATTGGCCATTTCATGCAGGCCGCACCTCGATGTCAGGCGGGCCTTTTTTGACCCACAAGCGATATGTTGGATGCCCCTGCTATACACTAATACATTAACAAGTCTTAGCTGCCTTCAAGCTACAATATAATAGATAAAGTATAAAAAATTTAAAAAAAGCAGTAGTCTCACTAATTAGTATATCAGGCAGCAGAGCAGTATTGGCTAGTATATTAGATCTCTGCTCACATAATGTTTGCTGCCTGTGATATGTAGTCAGGAAGGTGTTTGAGCAATTATCATTAAAAAAAAAATCTTCATATTGCATTATGTAGGACATATCAACATAGTTACCATATTTGCTTGACCCTGATTATAAGACGAGCCCCCAAACTTTGGATATTACTTTGGGGAAAAAACTAAAAGCCTGAATATTATACTACTCTATTCACATGTAAATTGATTTTTCATATTTAAGAAAAATTACGATTTAAAAAAATGCATTTCTTGTTTTTATTTCCTTTTATGTGCCAATGCTGCCGCTACCCAGGCCCGCCATCAGGATTACCTCTGTTTAGCCAGTCCGCCTCTGTAAGGGAAGTGTTCTGTGCTCCCCTCCAGCCGCGTGGCTTCTATAAAGTTTGTTAAAAAAAAAATGCGACCGGAGTTTCCCTCCTGCAAGGAGGTAAGTACTGGGGGAAGGTGCAAATAACGAGCATAACGCTGGCATATTGAGTGGTAAAATACTGGCATATTGAGTGACAGAATACTGGCATATTGAGTGGCTAAACACTGGCATATTGAGTGGCAAAATACTGGCATATTGAGTGGCAAAATACTGGCATATTGAATGGCAAAATACTGGCATACTTAGTGGCTAAATACTGGCATACTGAATGGCAAAATACTGGCATACTTAGTGGCAAAATACTGGCATATTGAGTGGCAAAATACTGGAATACTGAGTGACAAAACACTGGCATATTGAGTGGCAAAACACTGGCATATTGTGTGGCAAAAAATGGAATATTGAGAGGCAAAATACTGGCATATTAAATGGCAAAAGAATGTCATATTGAGTGGCAAAAGAATAGCATATTGAGGGGCAAAATCCTGGCATGTTAAATGGCAAAAGAATGGCATACTGAGGGTCAAAATACTGGCATATTAAATGGCAAAAGAATGGCATATTGAGGGTCAAAATACTGGCATATTAAATGGCAAAAGAATAGCATATTGAGGGGCAAATACTGGCATATTAAATGGCAAAATACTGGCATATTGAGAGACAAAATACTGGCATATTAAATGGTAAACGAATGGCATATTGAGGGCAAAATACTGGCATATTGAGTGGCAAAATCTTACTGGCATATTGAGTGGCAAAATCTTACTGGCATATTGATCAACTGCTCCCAACCACCCTCCATATTACACTAGACCGGGTTAACATCCTTGTGAGGGTAGTTGGGGCAGGTGGGCGATATTGTCGGAGGGGGGTAGGGGGCCCAGAAAATTGGTTCAGTAAGGGGCCCTGAAATTCCTGGTGGCAGTCCACCCCACACCTCCCAGACTTGCACAATGCTGCCTGTTGCCCCCTCCCTCCCCAAGACTTGCCCAATGCTGACTCTACCCCCCTCCCTCCCCCAATGCTGACTCTCCTCCCTCCCCCCAAATGCTGGCTCTCCCCCCACCCTCCATCCCTCCCCCAATGCTGTCTCGTCCCCCTCCCCCTCCCTCAATTCTGTCTCTCTCCCCCCTCCCTCAATGCTGTCTCTCTCCCACCCTCCCTCAATCCTGGCTCTCTCCCCCCTCCCTCCCTCCCTCAAACGTGGGGGCAACTGGTGGATGTCTGCACATATGTGCAGACATCTTCCATGCTGCCCGACACTTCCGTCTATTATGACAGCCAGCCAGAAGGTCATGTGACTTTCAAGTCCCGACGGAAGAACCGGGCAGCAGAGGAGGATGTCTGCACTGGTGGGTAGTGGGGGCAGCCGGTAAATGTCTGCACGATAAGTTTAGACATCCTCTGCTACTGCCCGGCACTTCCGCTGGGACTTCTATGATGAAGCCAGAAGGTCACATGTCCTCCCGGCTTCTGTCATAGAAGTCCCGACGGATGTGCCGGGAAGCACCGTAGGATGTCTGCACACATTGTATGACACTCACATATGCTAGAGCCCACTATTTCAAGGTTTATGGGACAATAATCCCCACCATCCAGAAGGTATGCATATCTTATAGACACTATAAGAAATTCAGAGGAGGAAAATAGCGCAAATATGTAGAAAAGTAACAATTTATTGGCCCCCACAGTAAAGGCTTAGTTTAAAAACAATAAAAACAGCATATAAACAATGATATTGGCTGCAATTTGCTTGAAGATGAACAGGACTTACGTGCAATCTCTCAGATTGTCCGCAGTAGCTATCTCTCTCAGCTACAGGAAGCTATATTAACGTGTGGATGACGTTTGGAGTCTAATTAAAAATGATAATATCTTAGTCCCCTCATACCAGATAGAACAAAAATTGTGTTTAGGCGAGCTCCCAATTTAAAAACAAAACTTACCAAAAACTATACATCAAAACTAACAAAATAGTAAAAAACAGCAAACACCTTTTTTGGTCCAAAACCGGTCTTTTACCCATGTAAAATTTGTTTGGGGTGCAAGGTAGCAGATCAACAAACAAATCCCAGATATAGTTACAAAGCTACAGCTACAGGACAACATTTTAGAACTAAAAAATGTTTAACATGTCATTCTAAAAATGTAATATATAGTACAATGTGCATGTGGACTTCAGCATATAGGGAGAACTATTAGACCCTTGAAAAAAAGATTAGAAGAACATGTTAAAAATATCAAAAGGCAACAACCAATATTCATTACCTTAACACTTTTTACAACATCACCAAAAAAAACAAAGGGATTAACATTTGGAGAATTAACAAAAGTTAAAAAGTACTGGAGAGGAGGAGACAATATAAAAAGAATAGGTCAAAAAGAAATGGAGTGGCTCTTTAAGATGAATACTTTATCAACTGGGCTCAATGCAGATTTTGATCCTTGTAATTTTAGTTCAATATCTTTTTATTTGTCAGTTTGTAATATCTTTTGACAGGTACAAAAACAGATGGGAAGGGACTGTACAGAGAAATGGAGCTGATTGTCATGTATATAGTATAGATTGCAACAACAGGGTAGTAATAAGGGTACTGCATAGTAAAGAGACAGTACCTGGCTAGTATAATTACACATATCTAAAGGGCACAGCTCTCGTCAGCCCAGGAGGAGGGTTGGAACAATATAGAATCTGAAGCACTAGGAGTTAAAAGTCTCTGTGAGAATATTTGGAAATCAAGAGATGACAAGGAAGGGGAAGGCAGGGCAGAGCAAAATCTTATCGCCTCTCAACTGCTAAAAGAATGGAGAAGAATAAAAACAAATTTTGGTATAAATAATAAAATAATGCCTTTCATGAGAATAGACAAACTGGAAGGTTATACCAAAGATCTGAGATTAAATAAATGGAGAGCAAAAGGAATTCTGCAAATAAAACAAATTCTAGAACAGGGGAGAATCAAGCCATTTGAAGATCTGATTAAGCAGTTTGATCTACCCAGTGCTGAAATCTTCACCTACCTCAGAGTGAAAAATATCATACAAACACACATTGCAGTAGGACAGAAGGAAATACAAATTGGGCTGGGAAAAATATTTACATCAGGGAAAGTTGATAAGATTCTCAAAAAATCTATAGAATTACTAGGCTTATCAGAAATAAGTCCCTCCCCAAAACATACGTCCGCCTGGGAAAGGGAGTTGGGAATCTGGGTGGAGCATGAGGAATGGTGTAAGAATTTTTAAAGACTAAACAGCCAAATTCAATGCATCTTCCTAGTGGAGACCCACTACACACCCGGTGGTACATAACACCAAAAATAAATGGTGAAGATGTACCAAGGCGCCTCCCCCATGTGTTGGAGGTGTGGAGAAAAAGAGGGTACTTCTGGTGGGAATGTGGAAAAATCAGAAACATGTTAACAAACCTATTTGAGTATGTCCACTCAATAATGAACATAAAGTTAAGAAGTACCCCGGAAACCTTCTTGCTCCACCTGGATTATCCAAAGATGAGCTGGAAAACAGAAAAACATTGGGAATATGTTAAAAACCAGATTGCAGGGCAAATTAGAATGGAGAGAGACATATCCAGATTTTGGAAATATTCAACAAAAAATCTCAGCATGTGGAATAAGTGGATGGTACATATGAAGGAGGCAGAAGAAGGGCCTTGGGTAGACCCCTGAATGTACCCCGATGTAACAGGTAGAGAGGTGTGGCCGGGATCACTGTGCTCACTGTCCAGAGAGTGTTCTCTATCCCCCCCCCCCTCCCGGGTCTCGGGTGTACAGTATGTCTAGATGAAGCCCAAGTAACAACAGAATATGGAGAGTTATGTGCCTGCAGGGCGTTTCAGGGGTTTCATTGTCTTGTGGCTATTTATTGTTCGTGTAAAGTATGTTTTTTTTATTTGAGAAAATTAATAAAGAAATGTAAAATAAAAAAAATACTCTATCCCTTCAACGGGAAAATTAACGTGGGTCAAGTGTCCTGTATGCTTCTGTGCAATATATATAACATAAAATTTTAGTGGTCTATAGTGGACTATACTTTCTTCTCTTGGCCTCATTCATCCTACTCAAGAATAGATCTGATCTACGGAGGCTCCCAGCTAATACACAGGATTAACAAAGTAACGATTAAACCCTGTATATGGTCTGACCATGACGCAGTGATTTTGGACCTTAAAGAAGATCAGAAAACCTACATTAGATCAACGTGGAGGCTTGACGATTTCCTCCTTCAGAATAAGGAAAATCGCAGATATTTACAAGAAATGTCTCAACGATTTTTCGAGGAAAATGTAAAAGAAGAGTTTGACCCTACGATGATTTGGTGTACCTATAAAGCAGTAATGAGGGGGCACTGCATCAAACTAAAAGCTACGGCAAAAAAAAAAGCTGGCGCATCTCTGGCAAAATTGTACATTGATTATTATAATTTGATTAAGGAATCCAAAAGACAGCACACAGCAGACGTGCTAAAAGAAATACAAAGAATTCAAGACGCTATTAAGGTCAAAACAACGGAAAGAATCAATAAAAATTTGGAATCTCTGAAAGTTAAATTCTATTCCACGAAAGATAGAGCAGATAAGATGCTGACAAATAAATAAAAAAAAAACAGGTCAACCAATAGAGTAGATAAAATAATCAAAGAAGATAAAACCTATAAATCCCCTATTGGAATAGGAGAAGCCTTTAATGCCTTCTTTAAAGAATTGTACAACCTGCAGAAAGCCATAAAGAGGAAGAGATTAAAAAGTATATCAGCAAAAGTAATATCCCTAAGATTACGACGAAGGAAAGAGACTCGATAAATCAGGATATAACGGGAGAGGAATTAGCAAAATCGACAATGAACCTAGAGAAGAACAAAACACCAGGCCCAGACGGATTCACAAACGGGTTCTATAAAACAACAATGGCATCGAGCTTTGTATACCATTTAACAAATACATTTAATCAAGCAGCTAGGATAGGTTCTTTCCCACCAGAAATGTTATGTGCAAATATCTTACCAATATTAAAACCCGGAAAAGAGCCAACTGAGATAAAGAACTATAGACCTATTTCTCTAATTAACGTTGATGTGAAACTATTTGACTCTATCTTGGTAGAAAGACTGAAACCCTCTTTAAATAATATAATCCATCAAGATCAAATAGGATTTGTACCAGGTCGTCTACCAAGTAATAACATTCGTAGATTAATGGATATTTTAGATTCTGCATCACAAAAAGGGATCCCTCTGCTGACCCTGTCATTAGATGCCGAAAAAGCGTTTGACAGGGTCAGCTGGGGGTTTATGAAGCAATCGCTGGGTGCCTTCGGCCTTTCCGGATGGATCCAGACGGCCATCATGTCCCTATACAAATTTCCTTCAGCTAGAACAGTCGGCCCAGGTATCTGTTCAGACTGGTTTCCACTCTCTAACGGCACACGACAAGGGTGTCCGTTATCACCTATACTTTACATCATCACGGCAGAAATCTTAGCAATCAAAATAAGAGAAAATGATCTTATAGAAGGCTTCCCACTAGCAGGAGATACACTAAAGGTGTCACTATATGCTGATGATATTCTGATCACCGTCACAAACCCCGCGGTGTCTGTGGACAATATTTTAGAAGAGATAAAAAACTATAGCTACTTTTCAAACTATAAGTTAAACTTAACAAAAACCACAGCACAGTTTAACAATATTGACAAATTAATTAGGAAACAGATTCAAGATAAATAAAGTTTTAATAATCCTAAAGTGTTCCAATATTAGGCATCAAAATAACAAAGAATATAGAGAGGATGGCAGAGGTCAACTTCATAGCTCTCCTAAAACAGACAAATAGTGACCTTCAAAAGTGGCGCTCAGCAGAGATCTCATGGTGGGGAAGGGTTAATACCCTAAAAGCGTACGTTTTACCAAAGTGGACCTACCTCTTCCGCATGATCCCCCTCAAATTTTCCAAAAGCTGGATTCAGATGGTTCAATCGTCTTTTACAAATTTTGTCTGGAAAGGGAAGAAACCCAGAATAAGGAGGCAAACCATCTCCAATAATACAAAAAAAAGAGGGATGGGTCTTCCACAAATAACTGATTATTACGAGGCTAGCATAGTTATGCACATTGCACAAATCCAAGTAGTAAGCAATATTAAAGAAGGCTGGTATAAGATAGAAGCAGATCAATGTGGGCTAAAGGACTTAAGTCGGGTCATCTGGTGTTTAAATAAAGGCTATTGGAAGAACAACATAATTTTAAGACAAATTATACCAATCTGGGAGGGGATTAAAAAAAGGTTAGACCTAGCTAACAAACTAATGGATTTCCTTCCCCTAGAGGCAATGGAAGGGGAAATAGAAGACCTATCCCTAAGAAGCTGGAAGGATAGCAAAATTATACAAATTAAAGATATAATACATGAAGGGAAAATGCTATCCTTCACAAATTTAAGAAACAAATTCCAATTACAAGCGAAGGAATCATTTACGTATTTAAGAGTAAGAAACCTCTTAGTAAGTAAGGGTATCCTGGAAAAAGGTGACGCATATCGTCTGCTAGAACACATCTTTAACAGAAATGCAAAAAAGAAAATCTTGGCGAAATGCAGAAATTTGATTGAGCTAACTAAAGAAATAGATATCCCAGCAGCAAAGAATACCTGGGAAAAAGAACTTGAAATATCAATTCCTATTACGGACTGGCATCACATTATGAATAAAGTAAGAAGAACAACCCATAGCCTGTCCCTGACGGAGACTCAATTCAAGATTATCAACAGATGGTACATGACCCCTTCCAAGATACAAAAAATATTCCCCCTGAGCGACGACTTATGCTGGAGGTGTAGGTTAAACAAAGGAACGTACCTCCACGTGTGGTGGCATTGTATAAAATTGGAAAAATTTGGGGATAAGATTATTAATATAATAGAAAAAGTAGCCAACATTAAAATACCAAAAGATCCGAAAGCTATACTATTGCATTTAAACTGGCCCAATATGGACAACAGTCAATCTATTCTAACAATACACTGTCTTTTAGCCGCTAAAATTACTCTTGCGAGGTACTGGAAGACTGATTTAATACCCTCTATGGGAATAATTAGGAACCAAATAACCTTCCAGCTTAATATGGAAAAAGGTTTAAAAAAAGCCAACAATTTGAAAGAAGATCCTAACAATTGGGATGAGTGGATTAGAGAAATAGTCTCAGTTACAACCCTATAATAAACAGCAGGGCGCCAAATACAGAACAAATGAGATACTAAAATAAAATAGAAATAAGCCAATCGTTTGGGTGACAATAATAATACCACAAACCATAAACAAATTAGTAAAGGGAATTCCCGGGAGCTCACTGGTCATGGGACCCATTGGTGCGGGGTCCTAATAACCTAAGTGTGTAAGTCCTGTCCTAGGGCTACACTACTATAATGTTGTATATTTTTGTAGTTTTTTTCGAAAATAAATATTGATAATAAGAATTAGTAATAATATAAAAAGCCAAAGGATGATATGGAATTGTAGAAGATAAGATGGTAAAATCACTACTATCACTTTAAAGACGAAAATCTGATGGCTAAAAAAAAAAAATTAAATTTTTTAGTGGTCTTCTACAACAGGTAGTTCTTCTTGATTTCTTTGTCTTGGGCTAACACCCGGACGAAGACGTCGTCCCCTCTGCGGCCTAGGTTGCCATGGTGTGTTAGCTAGCGGCAGAAGCGGTGTGTCTCCTGCCACAAAATTCAACCAGTCGGGTAGTTCCGACACTGGTATCTGAAGTGACTTGCAAAATGGGGTGAGGTCTTCAGTGTTACGCAGGACCCAGGTCCCAGAGTCTTTACGCACTGTGATGGAGCGAGGGTAGCCCCAAGCAAAGGGGATGTCCCTTTCCTTCAGTGTGTCCGTCAGTGGTTTAAAAAGCTTCCTCTGTTGGAGGGTCATCCAGGCCACATCAGGCAGTATCTGGATCTGCGCGTCCCGGAACATAACATTTTGTTTTTGTCTTGCTGTGCGCAGTACTTCTTCCTTCAGTGTGAAGGAATGAACACAACAAATTATATCCTTGGGTGTTTGGGTGTGTCCAGCACAATGGTTGAGGTTGGATCTCTCCCCAGTATAGTGTTTAAGATGGCCGTCACCATCTGCGCAGAATCCTCTTTTTCCTCTGATTCAGGAACTCCTCTAATCCAGAGGTTCTTCCGTCTCCCTTAGTTGTCAAGCTCGACCAGCTGCCTGGAGAGCTGTAGAGTCAGCTGCTTCTGATCCCTTAGTTGTCTGGCCATACCACTCAGGGACATTTGTAGTGTGGAGTTGTCTTGCTCCACCACTGTAATTCTCTGGCCCTGTTGATGTAGGTCGTCTTTTATCTCCGCCATTTCATCCCTAATGGCTGCCCTGATTTGATCCACTGCCACGGTAAAGTCTTTACGGACCTGTTTGGTTAGAGCTTTGAGGTCCGATTTAGTCAGCATGTTTTTCAGCTGGGAACGGAGAGCATCTGTTAATGTACCTTCTCTTTCTATAGTTTGTTCCTCATCTGATTGCAAGCAGCTTCCCGCCCATGGGCTTGAAGGCGCCATGAAAGGCCAGGCCGCCAGAGACGAGTCTCGAGGGAACAGGAACGGGGTTCCTCGAGCATTATCTTTTGCTTGTGGGGCAGCGGGGTTTGCTTAGTCTGTTTCCCCATATTTTATCTGCTGATAAAGTGTTTAATTTGAATATAATCATCGTCCTTACACTTGGCGGGCGGGAGCTCCGTTCAGACACGTCTTCTCACATTGCTTGCAGCCACGCCCCCCCCGATCTTTTTAATTTTATGTAAACTTGTATATATTCTTGAATAAAGTATATATTTTTATATTATACTTTTTTAATAAAATAATAAGATTCTTTTTATGTATATATTTTTTCATATTTTCTTACAGTGTATTTATATTTCTTCATAATTTGTATGTATGTAACAAAGTATTTATTCAAGGCTATATTAAGTAACTTATTTATTCATCTAATGTAAAACAAAAACAGTTTTTTGAAAATGGATATAACACCCTATTTTTTCTTTGTTATGTACGAGCAAACATGATCTTTCACAATAAACTCTGTGAAACTTTGAATGTTTCCGCTGCTATCCGTCAAAAACCAAAGTGAGGACGAGAAGAGCCGATTATGATTTCGACCATTTTCGTCAATACGACCTCGATTTGAGGTCAGATTATAAGACGACCTCGAATGTAAGACGAGGGGTCTTTTTCAGAGCATTTGCTCAAATCGTCTTATATTCGAGCAAATACGGTACTTCCTGATAATACTTTTAAACCTTGTCACCTAATGGAACACTATGTCATCTTATTGTGGTAGTTTTCTTTTTTAAATATGCATGCCTCATTTTCTGTTTTAAACTCTTTATGTATTTAAATGTTTCTATCATATCCCTTCTGTCTCATCTTTCTTCCAAGCTATACATAGATCCGGAACACCTTCCTTGGTAAGTTTTATCCTGCAGTCCATCAACCAGTTTTGTAGCCCTTCTCTGAACTCTCTCCAAAGTATTTATATCCTTCTGGAGCTACAGTCTCCAGTATTGTGAACAATACTTCAAGTGAGGTCTCACCAGTGCTCTATTCAATGCCATTCTTCTACTGCTAATACCTCTCCCTATACAACCAAGTATTCCAATAGTATTTCCTCTATGACATAGTCTACCTACGTTTAAGTCCTCTGAAATAGAATTGTCCTTGCGGACCATGTGGTTGTGTATATATATCCTCTCTGTCTGAACAGTGCACTCACATCCGCTGGCTCCTGGAAGAAGACTAAGCCTTGAAACACTATTGTACTCGACCTACTACACCTTGTTTTTTTTTTTTACTTGTTTTGTACTTTTGCCTTTATTTGCACAACTATTTGTCCTATGAGTCTTCTGGTTTGCTGAGTGAGAGAGCATTACTATGGCTCTGGAATTTTAGGAGGGGCGTATTTTCAACTTTTTTTTGTTTTATCATTATCAACAATTAAACTACTACTCTGTGTTCAAAGATAGCTTTGGGAATCATGGTGTGGGAGGAGTCGAGTGCAATGGCAGTATTATCATAATGTATCTTGCAATGTGTATGGAGGAGGAGGCTGTGGTGATTTAATCAATGGAAATAGATGTGTTGTCATGTTTGGTTGCATAACTTGAGTTAGAATATCATTGCTTAAGGTCAAATACAGTGGAAGTCCATTTACTGATTGCTGTGCCATCTATTTTGTGTAACGGGAGGCCACAGGACAGTCACCATGACTTAAATCCAGCACTTAAGAAAGTGTGTTAATGAAGCCACTTCTTATGTTCACATGAGGTAATATCATCTTGATATCTTGTGTATGTCTGGTCATTTGTTGGTTTGGATCATATAAAATCAATGTTGGTTTAATAGGATGCCCTCATTTAATAGATAGTGTGTGGCCTGGTTAAATTAGCATTCTTAACTATTTTCGCTCTTGCAATGCAATAAAATATGTTGTCTGGTATTCAAATAACTGGATCACTCTACATTAATTGGTACATGACAGTGACTAATAACTCTAAGGGGGTTATTTATAAAGAAATAAACAATTCTGGGGCAAATTTCTAAAGATTGGGCAGTTGCCATAAAAACCAATGGAAAGTTCTTGTTTTTAGAACTTTGCCCAGGAAGTCAGAAAATAAATCCCCATATGTCTGTCTATATATCTATATCTCTTACATACTAGCCAACTTCGTCTTCTAAGGTCCAGAGGCAGAGATACACAATGCTGTGTGATGTCGGGGCCCCCATCCCTACATCTCCCTCTTGCCCCCCTACCCTTCCAAAGTAATTTCATCCAGGTCTTTGTATATCATGCCAATGATTTAAATTGAAGGAACACAAGGATGGAGTGAAGAGCTGGAATCCATGGATACTTCATAAGGGAAACAAATCTGGGACAAATCTGGGACATGGAGGAGCAGGAATTGACAGGTGCTTCAGGCAAGTCCCTAACGCTGAAACGGAATAAAAATCTAGCAAATGAATAAACAGAAACTAAAGACTTACCCTACACAGGCACACAAGACACAGAGCCTACCTTTAGACTGCAGATCTGACAGAAACCAAACGGGCGTAGTTGCACATTGAAATAGAAGAACTGAGCAAAGAAAGGGGAGAGAATGAAAACCTGAAATGGAACAAAAGCATAACAAGCAGCAGGAAAACCATAAAAGCATTAGAAAATGGAAAAAAGAAACAAGAAAGCATAGGACAGGGAATCCCTTTAACAGAGGTCAGAAGAGGGAATGAACATAACAGGACTTGAAATCTAAAACAGGATTCAGGTCACCCCATTATAGGGTTTCAGGATATAGGTCACCCCATTTCAGGGCTACAGGATACAGGAACTGGACTGGGCAGGTGCCACTCTGGGGGCAAACTGGGCAGATTCCACTCTGGGCCTGTGCCGCTCTTGGACCAGGCTAGGCAGGTGCCACTCTGGACAGGAACTAAGGAGACGGCACCCTGGCCGGATCAAGCAAGGGCCACTCTGGTGCCGAAACAGGAAGGTGTTACCTTGTGGCAAGACTAGGAAGTGCATTGCAAAGGCAGGAGCAAGCATACACAATAAGCAAAAAAGATGAAATTAACTGTATGTAACCTAGGTGAGTCAGCAGTGACTGAAGCCCTAACACTAAATCTAACCCTTGCACTAACCCTAATTCTAACCCTAACTCATCTGTAACCCCAAGTGGAACTCTAACCCTAAATCTAAGGTTAGTAGATCTAGAGTTAGCTTTTTCCTTTTTTTATGTAAAGTTTCTGACTGCCTCTATGGGCAGTCAAGCAACAGTAACAGAGCGACGGAAGTGATTTCTGATTTATTTTTGCCCCATATTGGTGGAGCATGCTCCTCTTCAGTGGCATCCCGAGGGGGGTGCAGGGGGTGCGGACTGCACCGGGTGACACCTCCAGTGGGGGGGACACCGGTGCTGCTGGCATCCACCCGCACCGCATCGCGCTGCCCCGGAAAAAACAAAAAAAACGAAACCACCGCAACTGGATAGGACGTTACGTCACATCCAGTGACTGTGTTTCCCTCCTCCAGGAAACACAGGATGGAGACGTCCGGGGACACGGAGCAGCAGCCAGGCAGTAAGTGATGGGGAAGGGAGGAGGAGCGTGAAAAAAAATGAGCACTGGAATGGCACAATATTCCTGGTATCTGACTGCCACAATATTACTGGGCTCTAAATGGCACAATATTCCTGGTATCTGACTGGCACAATATTACTGGGCTCTGAACGGCACAATATTCCTGGTATCTGACTGGCACAATATTACTGGGCTCTGAATGGCACAATATTACTGGGCTCTGACTGGCACATTATTGCTGGGCTCTGAATGGCACAATATTACTGGTATATGAATGGCACAATATTACTGGGCTCTAAATGGCACAATATCACTGGGCTCTGAATGGCACAATATTACTAATATCTGAATGGCACAATATTCCTGGTCTCTGACTGGCACAATATTCCTGGTATCTGAATGGCACAATATTAGTGGTATTTGAATGGCACAATATTACTGGCATCTGAATGGCACAATATTACTGGGCTCTGAATGGCACAATATTACTGGCATCTGAATGGCACAATATTACTGGGCTCTGAATGGCACAATATTACTGGCATCTGAATGGCACAATAATACTGGCATTTGAATGGCACAATATTACTGGTATGTGAATGGCACAAAATTCCTGGTATCTGAATGTCACAATATTACTGGCATCTGAATCGCACAACATTCCTGGCATCTGAATGGCACAATATTCCTGGTATCTGAATGGCACAATATTACTGGTATTTGAATGACACAATATTATTGGTATTTGAATGGCACAATATTCCTGGTATCTGAATGGCACAATATTACTGGTATTTGAATGACACAATATTATTGGTATTTGAATGGCACAATATTACTGGTATCTGAATCGCACAATATTACTGGCATATGAATGGCACAATAATACTGGCATTTGAATGGCACAATGGTATTGGCATCTGGCAAAATAATAATGGCATATTAATGGGCAATTTGGCTGTGGCTTATTAACCCCTTAGTGACAAGACATTTTTACCTTGACTTTCCCTTGGTGACAATGGCTGTTTTGACATTTCTAGGGTGTTTGTGTTTAGCTGTAATTTTTTTCTTTCTCACATACAGTACCCACACAAATTATATGTTGTTTTTATCGTCATAAGAAGGGCTTTCATTAGATACCATTATGTTCATCATATCTTATAATTTGCTACAAAAAAAAACATAAAATATGATGAAAAGTTTTTAAAAACACACTTTTTCTATCTTTGACCTAAAATATAATTTATACAAATAAAATCATTAAAAAAGACCCCATCTAAATAGTTTCTAAATGTTGTCCCGAGTTCAAAAATATGCATGTTTCCATATTTTTCTGTATTTTTTTGCGAGTTATGGGGCAAATACCAAAAATAGTGTTTTTTGGTTTTTTCCTATATTGACCTTTTGACCCCAACCCGAACCCAAAATGTAACCCTAACACTAAATTTAACCCCAACTCTAATCCTTATTATATCCCTTAATATTTTTTAATTTTAATTTAATTTTAACCCTATCCCTTATGCTAAAAAATATTTAATTTTAACCCTATAGGCTAATATAGCTATATGACCTGTTTTTAATTAATTAAATATGTATTTAAAATATTTTCCATTGCAATGCTACTAAACTATCACTAGGGGCAGTCAAGTAGCATATTCAGAGCGACGGAAGTGAAGTTACTTTCACTTCCGAAGCTCAGACCGGTAGAGGGCTTAGCCATATTGACGGAGCAGCATGCTCCGTGGGGCGATCGTGGGTGCCCCAAAATAGAAATTTCGGTGCAGGCTATTGCCTCGACATGTCCTTTGTCATTAAGGGAGTTTCTCCCAGGACGTGCCTGGCACGTCCTTTGTCGCGAAGGTGTTAATGACAAAATTATACTGGCATATAATTGGGCAAATTGGCTGTTATAGAGAGAGAGAGATGTCTGTATGTATGGATATGTATTGTTTTATAATTGTACAATTGTCACCTCATGGGGCTCCTGTGTGTCATAATTAATGGCGGTCCCATGTGTGCATAATTATGGGGCGCTTGTGTGTGGCATATTTATTGGGCCCCATGTGTGTCATAATTAAGGGACACTTTTGTGTGTCATAATTAAGGCACTCTTTTGTGTGGCATAATTATGGGGCACCTGTGTGTGTGGCATAATTATGGGGCACCTGTGTGTGTGTGGCATAATTAATTGGGCAGAGGTGAGGCATAAATAGTGGAGCTCTGGTGTGGCATGATTTATTGGGCTCTGGTGTGGCATAATGTATGGGGCTCCAGTGTGTGGCATAGTTATGTGACTCCTGTGTGTGGCATAGTTATGGGGCTCCTGTGTGTGGCATAGTTAATAGGTCATCTAACTGGCATTACTAAGGAATCTGTTTGGCATTGTATTGGAGGAAATCCAGGGGGGTGACACCATGAGTTTCCACACCGGGTGACACCAAACCTAGTGACGCCCCTGCTCCTCTTCAATATGGCACCAGCGTTCACATGGCTGGGGGGCAAATTTCTGTGCTTCATGATGCCTTAACCATTGATTGCTGCCGATGCAGGTTTCAGCTCAGGACATACCCGGTATATACGTCCCAGGTACGTCCACTTTGGGTAAGGGTTAAAATTATAAAATTGGATTAGCTAACACAGTGTTCCATTGGAAAATAAAAGTGATGGTTGCTTATTTTGGGCCTCTGTACACCTATGTATATATTCAAAAATAAGGACATTTCTAAGTGAACCCAAACCTTTGACTGGTAGACTATATAATAACAATCTTGCAGGTGTATAAGCTTTTTTCCATGTAGCCACAAGTGTGGTGAATGAGAAGTGATATTAGCCACACCATGAAAAAATGAAGCAATTGCGTTGCTAGATGATTAGTCAGTAAGGGTTGATGAGGCCACCAGGTTGTTACTACACTATCTGTGTGCGATTTACTAAGCATAGAGTGTCAGATTTGACACCATGGGCGTTATGTGTAAAGCTAATTTATGGTGATAAGGACCACTTTACAGACCTTACCCCACAATGACCTTTATACATGAACCCGTTTGATGTACTGTTCATGTTGAATCACTCACAAGGCTCTCAGTGCTGTCCTTGCTGCAATGAAAATGAAAATTCCACTATTGTACCCACTGATTGGGTCCAATGTCTTTGTGTCCTTTTTGACTGTTCTTTCCTTCACTAATATTGTACTACCACCACCTCCCTTGACCTCTTCACTCCCTTATGTGTCTTATGTCTCCCACTCCTTCTAGATTGTATGCTTGTGCGTATGGCTCTCTACATCATGTATCAGTCTGTTCTTATGCATCTAACTTAGTATATAGTCCTCCTCTATACATTTTACCTCTATACATATTGCTGGTGCTATAAAAATAAATGATAATGTAATGTCATGTATAATATACATTTATTTGTCCATTTATCCTATGGTGTGACTTGTTAACAAATGAAAACATAATTGTTTAGGTAAAAAAAACAAATGATGTCAGCTTTGTGGTCAGAAGGGTTAACCTGATTGACTATCTGCCTTTTTCTGTTGCAGATAGAAGAGCTGGCCTCTTTTATTCACTCTATTTCACACTGGAATTATATAAATGTCTACTGAGAGCTATACTCAGCTGGCTGCCAAGCCAACGTCAGAGGATGCCATGGGCAGTAAAACTCACGGAAAAGCTCATAGAGCATAATAGAATATGCAGTTTGTAGCATATCATATTTTATTAACTAGCCTGAAGAACAGTTTTACTACCTTTGCAGCAAATTATATTCTTTACCTTACCCAATAGTATCCTGCCAAGTTTTGGCATACACATTTATTTTATAGATCCTCTCATTTAATACTATAAAATAGAGGCAACATAATAAGATTCTATTTTTTATGTTCAACAGTGCTAGAAAAAAAGATTGTTTTCTCTTGATAATCAGCACACAATGGTATCAGTGCACATCCATAAAAAACATAAACATTGCAAATTTTTTTAAAGGTACAAAACTATTTAAAACTACACAAACACTGGTGAAACAAATTAAAGATTTAGTCACATAAAATGTCCATTTCTTCTAAACTGCATTACTTTAGAAGGACATCCTGCATTCACTAAGTCACTACAATTTATAGACTTCTGTAGACAATATTTATGGATTTGTGATCTGAAGAGTTTCTAAACCAAGGATTGCAACACCCTTTATTTCATTGGTTTGGTCAGGTGAGTGTTTCCTCTACCTTTGCCTTGTTAATCAAAGCTGACTTCCTGTGTTTCACAAACATAAATAACTGAAAACAAGAAATGCAAAAAGCTGCATATATTACTAAAAAGTTCTTATAGATATAAATGCCACTATATACATATATATATTTATATATAAAGAGAGAGAGAGAAAGATCAGTATATATACCGTGTTTATCGGCGTATAACACGCACCGGCGTATAACACGCACCTCATTTTAAGAAGGAAATTTCAGGGAAAAAAACTTAAATTTCAAATAAAGAACTTTGAAGCCCAATATGCCATTTTAATATGCCAGGATATTGCCCCCAATATGCCATTTAATATGCCAGGATATTGCCCCCAATATGCCATTTAATATGCCAGGATTTTGCCCCCAATATGCCATTTAATATGCCAGGATTTTGCCCCCAATATGCCATTCAATATGCCAGGATTTTCCCCCCAATATGCCATTTAATATGCCAGGATTTTGCCCCAATATGCCATTTAATATGCCAGGATTTTGCCCCCAATATGCCATTCAATATGCTGGATATTGCCCCCAATATGCCATTTAAATATGCCAGGATATTGCCCCCAATTTGCCATTTAATATGCCAGGATATTGCCCCTTAGTATGCTCGTTAACCCCGCCCTCTGCTGCCAGATCCCCAGACACAGTAACGGTTAGGAACCTTGCAGACCAGACCTATAGGCTACAGATCCGTCTAAAACTCCGGCCCAATGTCGCTCAAATGGGGATTGGCTGGTGAGATAAACTGCCCAGTACCTCTCTTTTTTTCTACTTTGCATTGTAATAAATAACAAATAATATAAAGTGCTAGATTGGCGCTAATACAGTGGAAAAAGTATATATATAAATTTGTGATGCAGCGCAACACAAACAGGTTTAAGTCTAGTGGCAAAATCCTAAAAAATGTCTGACATCTAAATCCTCCCAAATATTTTTCTTCCCACTTAAGGTTAATTGATTCTTGTGTGAGAGAGAGAAAAAAAGTGGGGAGGAGGAGGCGAAGGAGTGTGAAGCAAAAATGGGCTCTGTGTGTGGGATACAGGCTGTGAGTCCCACTGAAATGGATGAGTAAAACAACGATTTTCAGAAATATATGCAATGAATAATATTATGTTTAGTGTGCCAGTGGGTGGAGAATTCCTGAGTTGCATCCAGCTTTTGGTAAAATACAACAGCTATCACCCTCCGCCAGCTAGGGAACAAAAGATAGCCTTGGCATAAGAATATCTGTAGTTCACTGACAGCTGGAAGACTACAGGTTAATAACCCTGAACTCTCCAGTTTATGACTTTAATAGATATACATGATTTCAAACAGCATTACAATGGAGTGGAATTGCATGCGCCTCTATATCATCAGCTGTAATGTTCCATATATCTGAGAACATGCTGTGAACAGGCTGTGCATTCACAATTTGGTTTAATCTGTGTGCTCAATGATGCATGGGTTGTACAGAAAAATAAACACAATGGGATTTATATTCCAATGTTTCTGAACAAATGTAGACATTACACACTACTCTTGGAATCTTCTTTTTTTTTCTCTCCGTGGATACTATTTTGAGACTTTATTCCTACAAACCTCATTCAGTTTAAATTAAAATTAAAATGTTTCTGCTAAATTATTATCCAGTGTCCCATATGGAGATTTACTTTTATCATTCAGTTCACATTCAGTCCTACATTTTGAAGCGGGATGCTCGATCAATTATTTGTCCGCTAATTTTGTGTATCAGTAAGAAATATGTTATAATATGACATTGTAAACCTGATTATTTCTGATTCAAACAGTGGCTGGCCAGAACAGCAGAAGAGTAAATATTCCCATAAGTTGGAGGTAGCAAGAAGCAGCAGAATTAAAAACAAAATATGGTGTACTGCAAGCAACCCCTACTAACCATTATAGTACACATCCAGCCCTTTTGAAAATCAGAAAGTCAATGAATGAAGGATTGTTAGAAACAATTGAAAGTCTCCACTTTACTCCACTTTTATGGGTGGTTTGAGATATAAAAAGACACTATTATGAAAGTTGTTTTAAATGTGCATAAAACAGTCTACTGCATGGTATGGAGATTGCCAAAATTGCTAAAAAATATATATGTTATATTACAATCCAGAGAAGATATTTAGAATGCTGTTTTCCCATTAGAGTAACTGCCTTGACAATCAATCATTATGTCTCCAATTGTCCTTTTGATAGTAGAAAGAAATGGCCACCTAAGATTCAGCTTCAGCTACAACATGAAGCTAGTAGTCATTGGAGATAATATTGTGTTATGTCAGTGGAGATAATATTGTATGTCATGGCATATGATGCTGTGTTATATGTCACTGGAAAAAAAATGTTGTGTTATATGTCATTGGAGATTATGTTATGTTGTATGCTGCTCAAATTAATAGTGTTATATGTCAGTTGTCTTTCAGTTTAGTTCTCTCTCCATCGTGTCACTTAACCACAACTGCCAAGTGAATGCTGAGAGCTAGAACATTAGGGAATTTTCTTAGAAAAAAAAATACTTTAAATATTAAATCTTTATTTGCTTGTCCATAGCAAATTACCTGGGTGGTAAGTGAACAGACCATCAAATCTGGAACATGATTTAGGTGATAGAGTGGTACTGCTATATTCTATTAATATATATTTATATATATATATATATATATATATATATATATACATTCCCGTGCAAAGGTTTTAGGTATTTACATCACTTGCACAGTACTATATATAGTCATCATTTTATCAAATTGAAATACCTAATATAAATAGAAGAAATCTATGAAAAGATGCAGCAAATACCTATTTCATAATAATCTGCTGATACAGAAGATCAAGCAAATCTTCTAAAGAAGTCTCAGTACCACAAAATGTACCAATTATGCTAAGGGGGCTCTGTCATTCTAAACGTTGCTTATACAGTAGATGTAGAGAATGAAAAATGATCTAAACATTGTGTTAGCAGAATTGCAAAATATGAATGAAGATCCCACTCACTCCAGAATTTATACCAGAGGGTTCTTGGCCGCACAAAGACAAATATTATAGTTTATTACTTTGATAAAAGTAAGGCAGACTGCAATACACTATTGTTGAAACAAAGAATAAATGTATTTCTGATGTATGTAAATGGCAAATACTTACTCAGACTGCATGTCCGCTTAATAGGATTTAGCAAGTGAAATGTAACCAATGTTTTCATTTTACCTAATTCTCTATAGCCTCTTTAGGCCCATCTGCATCAGGTTATCCATTAGAAAGACCGTATGTATAGGTTAACACACCAATATTAAACAGTTGGCCACCTAAAGGACAGATATATTACAGTTCACATAATAGCTCCTTGTTACATTCAAACAATAGTCACATTTATACATTTTTCCCCCATGCAGCTGGGTTCTTGAAATATGTGCCATAAGAAGTATAGTTGATATACAGTGTGATGTTAGATTAATTTTTCTTGTTTTGTTTTCTTTGGCTGTATTGTAAATGAATGCTCTGTGCATGGTTTTGACAGTTCAGGGTAAAAACTGTACCTCATTTAAAGGAACGTTCAAGCCTCAGTAAATTCGATTCATGCAAGGTACTATCTAGAATTTCTGTAAAAAAAAATCTGTAGTCTATCACGTAACCACTCCAATCTATTGAACCAGCTTCTGAGCCATTGTCTGAACTCTGCTAACGAAGAGAAAGCATTGGGAACATGTTGATGCACACTCCCAGTGCATATGCATGAACTTGCAAAGCATTCTCCTCCTTTCTGTCTCCTTCACAGAGCTCATAACCTTAGCAACCAGAGGAAGAACTAACACAAATTAAGAGATCTATGTGATTATGAGTTGCCTCACGGATTTCAGCGATACAATTAGTAAAGAATGCTGGGATAGCGGAGACTACAGAAACTTTATGTTAGGAAATCGTTTGCAGCCAATCAGAATCTCTGCCCCATTTATGGCTACAATTAGCCACATAACACATTGGAAAAAAAGATACAGAGGGCTATTTGCTAAAAGATAAGTTGCAGGTGAGAGGAAGTGAGTTGAAGTGTGGTGAACATAAACCAGGTTTGTCCCTACACAATGTATAGCTAAATTGTAAGACATTAAGAAATCAACAAAATAAGTAATTAAGCAGTTTGATTCTATTTTATGTTGACTATAGCCTACACTTATGTGTAGTCAGCTACCACAATTGTTTGTCTGTTTTTTCATTTATGGTTATATTAAGAATGTGTTCTTTGTGATTTTTATTATGTAATAACTTACTTGTATGTTTATGTACAGGTGTATAAAATTGTCTTTTATACATATATATGTGTATATATGTATATATATACATACATATATATATATATATATATATATATATACATATATATATATTATTATTATTATTATTAATAATTTAAAAAATGGTTAAATGAGATGTTCATCTCACCTCAATTCACCTGCAACTTACCTTTTTGTGAATATCCCCCACAGAATCTTTCAGTTTTCTAAATATCAGTTTATCTCACATAATACATATTTTTAGTATACTGGCCTTGTGCTGATCATAAGATACAATTATGATCACAATGGTCTTTTTACCGTGAAATTTGTAATTCCTATCCAAAAGGAAAACCATGTGTTCTCCTAGTATCACTTTCAAAGTACTTACCATAACAACGAACAGTGAAAATTAAGAAGCACTATCATTAGGGCAGCTAATAAGTTGACCCTTTTTTCCACATCTGTTAAGGTCATAGAAGCAGGACATAACAAGTATTCAGTTCCTTGACCTCCGTAACACATGGCTGACAGTGTTAACATTTTACCCATCACTTTTTGACAGATGTCTATCCTTTCAGAATAATACAGTTGTTTATTTTGATATTTTGTAATAATACACAATTGCAACCAAATGTCAGTTATATTAAAACCATTTACAAATGTTTTTACAACTGATTAGTAAACTAATTACTTGTAATCAGCAATGGTAAATAAAAAAGTTGGATTTATTAATACTCACCATGATTTGGGTAGCTAGTTCCTCTCTAGTCAGCAGACAGGAAAAAATAGAAACACTATAAATAGACTCCACATCTTCCCGTTCACATGCTTTGTGAATAGTTCTAAGAAAAATATAATGAGTGTCATGGACTGGCAAATTAATAAAACTTAACTAATAATGCAGATAACAATATAAAAGGTCACAAGCAGACCTAAAAAAAACCTTAAAATATATAATGAGAAAATTGATGCAACATCAAATTCTTATAAGGTGTGAGCACTCCCTTTAGTAAGTACAGAGAAAAACAGAACAAACAGACTAAGTAAGTAGGAGTCGTTAAATGGTTATACAAATATAGATTCAAAGTAACTGGTTGGAAGAACAGTAAATATAAGACTAGAACTGTATCAGGCACACAAGAATTTTATTATGCAATGAAATTATTTGGAACCTAGAAACCAAGCACTGGACCAACACTGCCCCTATCCCAAGTACCAGACATTGGAAAGGCTTTGAATCTCATCTGCATTACTGGCTAGTGAGAGGAAGGCAGAACAACGGTGGAAGCCAAAATGCCTGCCACACGTTTCGCACAGACAGCTTCGTCAAGTCCAAAATAATTTAATTGCATAAAAAAGTAAGCCAATTAGGCTTATAATAATGAGCCTCATACAAACAATGATCCAAGTCTTCACAGCTTAGCAGCTATGGAAACATGGTACGTTTGATCTCATTTGCATTATACCTGTAATAGTTCCAATAATTGTGTTATATATGAAAATGGCATATGGAATTGTTTGTATTATGAAGCAAAGGAAAACTACAAGCCACACTGTATTGTTTACTCATCACATCCAAAATCTCACATCACTAACAATGATTGAGTCTTTCATGATAATTATGTACAATATATTTCTAGGTATTAACAAACAATAAGCATTGTACAACCTACAATATCATAGAATATGTTCATCATAGTAAGGGCAATCGGGACACAGCTTTGTCAAATGACGATCCTAAACAAGAGGGGACAGGCAAACAAGGAAAGGGTGAACCGAAGCAGAACAATGGAACAAGCTCGATAAGGAGGAGACCATGGATCTGCAGCTGTAAAAAAAAAAAAAGATTAGCTATATACACTGATCAGCCATTACATATGACCACTAACAGGTGGCAAGTCGGTGGAGGCAGTGTGATGCTTTGGTCAATATTCTGATGGGAAACCTTGGGTCCTGCAATTCATGCGGATGTTACTTTTACATGCACCATGTTGCAGAACATGTTACATGCACACATTGTTGCAGAACATGTACACCCTGCAACATGGGTTCAGGAATGGTTTGAGGAACACAACAACGAGTTCAAGGTGTTGACTTGGCCTCCATATTCCACAGATATCAATCCAATCAAGCATCTTTGAGATGTGCTGACCAAACAAGTCCAATCCATGGAGGCCCCACCCTACAACTTACAGGATCTGCTGCTAAAGTCTTGGTGCCAGATACCACAACACACCTTCAGAGTAATAATGGAGTCCATGCCTTGATGGGTCAGAGGCTGTTTTGGCATCAAAAGAGGACCTATACAGTATTAGGCAGGTGGTCATAATGTTATGGCTGATCAGTGTACAGGGCTAACAAATCGAAACAAGGTTGAGGAGTCTGAATGTTAATGAAAATCATAGTGTGTATTAGATTGCTTAGATTTTTCATACAACAGGTCGGAAATTATTATTCAATTTATCAAGGTTCCCTCCAGGGGGCAGTGCTAAGTTTAGATCTTTGACCCTGTAAAACTCCAGCAAGATTTAGTAACTATGGAGACGATTACCTCCACAATCAAATCCTAAAACTAGAACCTATTGAGTAACAATAAAATATATTTGAAGTACATATGTAGTGAAGAAAAGTAAAAAATAACCGATGTATCTGAAATTCAGTGGCTTCCCCTGATCAAGCCACTGCTGTGGTGAAACATGCGTCAGGTTAGGGTCCCATCTCACCTACCTTAGAACTACTGCCTCATTGCTACATTGTAACTGCTGCTACTTAATCTCAATTACTATTTTTTACCAGTGGATGTGGTGCTGGTGCTACCATAATTGTTTAAAAGCAATATCATTTACTAAGTTGCCCTAAGGATGGGCATTTACTTGCTAACACTGAAAGTGTCACCTACAAAATAATTTATAAAGACACGGAGGCGAGTATTATGCATATCTCTTTCTTTATTTCCCTCAGCAGCAAAGAAGAGAATGAAATAAAAAACCTATTAAAACATGTACTCCCCTCCCTTCTCCTATATAAATAACAATGTAAAAATAAAACTTTCCCTTTCTTTGCTGCTCCCAGTCCTGGTGCATGTCCCTCCTGCAGGATCTCAGATTCCTCATCAATTGGGACAAATCCATCCTGAAACCATCTCAATTCCATCCTGGTTTTTCTCCACCTACCTCCTTCCAAGGTCAAATCCATCAAGAAGGAGATCAAAAGAGTGCTGACCAGACCTTCCATCACTATCCGACACCTGGCGAGGATCATAGGAATGTTGTCTGCCTCCATTCAAGCCATTTTTCCAGGTCCTCTCCACTACCGGGCTATTCAGAGACTCAGAAACCAATCTCTGCTCAGCAGCTTGTCTTACGACGACACAGTGCCAATAGACTGCGAAGCAACAGAGGAAAAGAGGAACTGTCATGGTGGCTTCATCACATCGATTCCTGGAATGGCAAAGCAATTTTTGGTACAACTCCGGACCTTATCATAAACACAGATGCCAGCCTTCTAGGATGGGGGCGCTCACTGTGGTTCTACCTCCACGGGAGGAAAATGGTCTTGCGAAGAAACACAGCTGCACATCAACTGTTTGGAACTTTTAGCAGGAGGTTTTGCTGTGCACAGTTTCACCAAGAATTTGCAACACTGCTTAGTCTTGCTGCGGATGGACAATATCTCGGCTGTCTGCTACATCAACCACATGGGCGGCACGAGATAACATGCACTGTCTCACCTAGCAATGGATGTCTGGCACTACTGTCTAGCGCACAACATTTCAGTGCAGGCAGAACACATCCCGGGTCCAACACCATTGCAGATTGTAACTCTTGACACCTCCAGGATTCTGAGGACTGCCGTCTGCACCACCATGGCTTCCAAGGTCTCCTGAATCTTGAGGGGCCCACTGGAAGTGGACCTGTTTGCATCACACCTCAACACCCAGCTTCCTCAATTTTTCCCTACCCAGAGGTGCTTGCGGTTGATGCGTTCCTACAGGTATTGCCACCGGTCAGACACTATGCCTTTCCCCCTTTCTGTCTGATTCCACATACTCTAATACAGCTTCAAAGTCATCAGGCTTCCATAGTTTTGATCACACCATGGTGGGACACCCAACCTTGGTTTCCAATGCTCCTGGAACTATACACGGACATACACAGACTTCTGCCATCTTATCCAAACCTGATAACAGATCTTCTCAGCCAACCTCATCCTCTTCTACTGGACAACTCTCTAATGCTGTTGGCTTGGTCACTTTCAGGGGACCCTGGTTTGGTTTGTCCAGAATGTTCCATCAACAATTCTGGCTCTCCTGGAAGGAGCTTGGGCCCCGGGTACTAGACAAGCCTATGCGCATGCCTGGAACACATGGGCTAATTGGTGCATGGGACGGAACGTGTATCCCGTTTCAGCACCTGTGACTGGGATCCTGCAATTCCTGACACTCATGTTTGAGGACAGTAGAGCATACAGGACTATTAACGTCTACAGGTCGACCATTTTGGCTGGACATTCTGGAATTTATGGCATCTTGACAGGGAAACAGACTCTTATCTGTAGACTGTTGAAAGGTATTAGATTGGCGTGACCCCACAGCCTCATTATTCTTCAGTTTGGGGTGTGAACATTGTTTTATGATTCTTTGAGGGCTGGCCAGCAAATGCTGACTTATCTTTGCACCATCTCTCTGTGAAGCTGGTCACATTATGCAGTCTCGTATCATGTAAATGTGTGGCCAATGTTTGGGCTTTGGATATTTCATCTCGCTCTTTTACCACCGAAAGTGTCTCTTTTGACATTTCAAGGCATACCAAGACATCCATGAAATCTTTTTTCTACCCTCATTTTCCTCACAATTCCAAATTGTGCCTGGTCGCTTGTCTTCAGGAATATGAAACTAGGACCGCATCTTTTCGGGTCTCTTCCCATCCCGAGTTGTACCTGGCCATCACCCTCCAGTTTCTACTACCTCACTTGCTAGATGGGTTAAGTGGGTTCTGAAGGAAGCAAGGGTTGACGTTTCAATGTTTGGTTCCCATTCTATTAGAGGAGCTATAGCTTTTAAAGCAGTATTATTAGGGTGTAGGTTGGAAGACCTTCTTAAAGCGGTTGACTGGTCAAGAGAAAACACCTTCCATTAATTTTATTTTAAACCTACTCCTCATTTTACTTCTACTGTGATTGCTATGCTTTGAACTTAGTAACATAGTAACATAGTAATTTAGGTTGAAAAAAGACACAAGTCCATCATGTTCAACCCTTCTACCTATCATTTCAGCTTTTGATCCAAAAGAAGGCAAAAAACCCCTAAGGAAGCTATTTCGAATTTTGCCTCCTGGTGGAAAAAATTCCTTCTTGACTCCAAAGGCAATCAGATTTCTCCTTGGATCAATAAGCTCTTTTATTAATGCTTATTCTATTATTAATAGCCCTGTATGTTCTGCTTTCCTAAAAAAACATCCAAACCATTTTTAAATGCATCTATTGTGGTTGATAGCACTACCTCTCTTGGCAGGGAGTTCCATAACTTTATTGTCCTAACCGTAAAGAATCCCTTCCTTTGCTGTCTATGAAATCTTTGCTCTTCCAGTCTGAGGGGGTGACCTCTTGTTCTTTGTACCTTTCTGTTAATGAACAGGTCACTGGAGAGCTCTTTATATTGGCCCTGCAAATATTTATATAATGTTATCATATCCCCTCTGAGACGCCTTTTTTCTAACGTATATAAATTGAATTTTTTAAGTCTCTCTTCATAACTAAGATCCTCCAAACCCCTTATTAATTTTGTAGCTTTCCTTTGCACTTTTTCTAGTTCCTTAATATCCTTTTTAAGGACTGGTGCCCAGAACTGTACTGTATATTCAAGGTGAGGTCTTACCATTGATTTGTAAAGAGGCAAGATGATATCCTCCTCCCGTGAATCTATACCTCGTTTTATACATGCCAATATCTTATTGGCCCTTGCAGCTGCTGACTGGCATTGGGCACTGTTGCCAAGTTTGTTGTCTATAATTATTCCTAAATCCTTTTCATTAGTAGTTTTTCCCAGGGAAAAACCATTTAACGTATATGTTGCTTTGTTATTATTTTTCCCATAATGCATAACTTTACATTTGTCTATATTGAACCTCATTTGCCACTTTACTGCCCAGCCCCCCACTCTGTCCAAATCTTCCTGTAAAGAAAAAACATCAATGTTAGTCTTTATTGCCTTACCTAATTTAGTGTCGTCCGCAAACACGGAGACATGGCTCTCAGCACAATGTGGCAGATCATTAATAAACAAATTAAAAAGAAGAGGGCCCAAAACAGACCCCTGAGGTACTCCGCTTAATACCCTTGTCCAATTTGAGGATTTTCCATTTACAACAACCCTTTGTGTTCTATCTTTTAGCCAATTTTCAATCCACATACACACATTTGCCCCCAAACCTATTTCTCTCAATTTGTAACCTTTTGTGTGGAACTGTATCAAATGCTTTCGCAAAATCCAAATAGATCACATCAACTGCCACACCTAGATCTATATTTTTACTGACTTCTTCATAGAATGTTATTAAGTTTGTTTGACAAGACCTGTCTTTCACAAAACCATGTTGACTTTTACTAATTATATTCTGGTTCAAGATGTATTCTTGAGTGTATACCTTTAGCAATCCTTCAAATAGTTTCCCCACTACAGATGTCAAGCTCACTGGCCTATAATTACCTGGCAGAGATTTTGATCCCTTTTTAAATATTGGAATGACATCCGCCTTTCGCCAGTCTGTTGGCACTGTACCTGAACTGAATGAATCCCTAAAGATCATGAATAGTGGTCTGGCCAGAATTATGCTTAACTCTCTAAGTACCCTTGGGTGTATACCATCTGGTCCTGGGGCCTTGTCTATCTTAACAGAGTTTAATTGCTTAAGCACTTTTTCCTGTGTCAGCCAATCCCATGTTTGCGGCGAATGTCCCATAACTTCCTGTAGCAGGGGCTCGTCCATCTGCTCTTCCTTAGTATAAACAGAAGAAAAAAAAGTATTTAAAATGTCTGCTTTCTCTCTGTCCTCACTTACCAAATTTCCCATTTGGGATAACAAGGGCCCAACATTTTCCCTCTTTAGCTTTTTTCCATTTATATATTTATAAAACATTTTGGGGTTAGTTTTACTCTCCTTGGCAACCCTTTTCTCATTTTCCAATTTAGCCATTTTAATTTCCTTTTTGCAGGCTTTGTTGGCCTCTTTGTACTCTATAAATGATAATGCTGATCCCGTGTTTTTATAATGTTTGAATGCCATTTTCTTGTTTTGTACTTCCTGTTTCACGTTACCTGTAAGCCACATTGGTTTCGATTTTTGTCTTTTGCATTTGTTTCCCAAAGGTATATATTGGGATGTGTACTTTTGTAATGTGTGCTTAAAGGCATTCCACTTGTCTTCTGTGTTTAGTCCAGAAAACAATCGTTCCCAGTCTAAATGTTCAATCGATGCCCTTAGTCCATCAAAGTTAGCCCTTCTAAAATTAAGTGTTTTGGTGGCGTATTTACCAATTTGCTTTTTTGCATTAATCTCAAATGAGACCATATTATGGTCACTATTCCCCAAGTGTTCTCTTATTTGGATGTTTGAGATAAGCTCCTCATTGTTTGTTATTACCAAATCCAGACAGGCATCCATTCTAGTTGGGGTGTCTACTTGCATAATAGGAGCCTCCATGTCTTTATAAATTCCTTGATTTTACTATTAATATGACGTAAAGTCATGATTTATAAAGACACGAAGGCGAGTATTATTCCCATCCGGGTTTATTTGTTGGGATATATGTTTTTTTCTTTTCCCACCCTTATTATATATTGATTTATACAATTGCATTTGTTTTACTTATGCTCAGTTATAGATATCTGCAGTTACGAGTGATACATAATTTACTGACTACTGCCATGTTTTCCTCAATATTCTCCTCTAGCGTGATGACTTGGAGGTGCATTCGTGATTCTGTATCTTTTGTTGTTCCTGATTGTTCTTCATGTTTGCCTGATTGACATTTCAAACTTTTTACTACCAACCTATAGACTGTTTCCTGATTACGATTATTTTTGGACTTACGGGTTTTTTCTCACCAAAGAAAGAGGAAGTGTTCTGGTTACATTGTTATATATATAGGAGAAGGGAGGGGAGTTTATACATGTTTTGATTGGTTCATTTTTATTTCATTCTCTTCTTTGCTGCTGAGAGAAATAAAGAAAGAGATATGCATAATACTCTCCGTTTCTTTATAAATCATGACTTTACGTCATATTAATAGTAAAATCCAGGAATTATATATATATAAGTCCGTTTTGACATGTGTATTGACAGCATTTATTTAAACCGGTCTCACTGACCAGCACAACTTTATCCTTGAATTTCTGTTTGATGTGTGGGCTTCAAATAACAACGCAATACAGAGGATATCTTTCTATAAATATATATATATATTGCTTATGCCCTTCTATTATTTAGCGTTATTCCTATAAGTGTTACTCAGTACACATGTACCATATTTGTTGTGTCAGTCAGACCAGATGTATCAATTTATAATGTATTCCTAAGAGCGTTATTCAGCACACATCTACCATATTTGTTTGTGTCAGTCAGACTAGATGTATCAATTTAATACACACTGTGACTAACTAGTGCGTTCCTCTTTCCGCTTAACAAGAGATACTGATATATGCATTTTTCTAGTCTTTCTACAGTGTCTACGCATTTCGGATCAAACCTTTCTCAAGCAAAAGGAAAAACGTCTCCTCAAATGTCTGTGTAGCACAGACATTTGAGGAGACTTTTTCCTTTTGCTTGAGAAAGGTTTGATCCGAAACGCGTTGCAAATTTCCTCTTCATATCTTTTCCTGGCCGGGTCTTATCTGTTACAAATTTATATATGTGTGTTGCTTCTTGCTACTAATTCTCCAGGATAAGATGCCATTTTGTTACTTTCCCTTTATTTCTGAACGTGAGCATTTGCCTCTAAGGGGTTTGTACAAATATTTAATCCTTTTTGTTTACTTTATTTGATAATATCAGCGCTGTATTTTATTATTTTTTTAACATTGATATAATGCTTACAGATTACGACGATTGCCATGTACACCCCAGCAATCAACAAGTGATAACACACATTATCTTACAACTTTATTAAAAGAGCTGTACCAAAGTTTGCTTTTAGCTATTCATGTCTTACACACGTTTTGCACTTATACACAGTCTCGTTATATGTCTATTTTATTGATACGAAATAAAGGTTACATTTTATTCAACCAGAGACTTCAAGCATACCCCTTTATTTTGTAAATTCTTGGATTACCCCCTTCTTTTTGGAGTCTCATTTTCAATATTGCTATTGTAGAGACTTTATATACAATTATCTGAAATTCAAGCTGCATTTCAACTGGATTTTTAATGTTCTGATCAGAATGCACCTGGAATTCGAATTATGATCATTGACTAGAAAATTCTTCTCTTTTAAATGTCCTATGGAATTATCACAAAATGGCATCTATTTATGTCATGCTCACAAAAAGGAATTTCTACCTGAACTCAAATGGGGATGGTGTCTTTTTGCTGGAATATCACAGACATTCATATGTGAATGTAAATATAGCACATCTTAGCTCCATGTAATTAGCTAATCAGCTTCAAACATACTGTTGTTGATAGAGATCGAAAACAGAATGAAAGTCTTTTGTTTGACATTTGCTTTTATTTTCATTCCCTTTTTTGATATTTGCCTCCTTTGTAATTTCACAATTCCTAGCAGTGGTAAGGAGAATGGGGGAGAAATGTATGGACCATTTCTTCCCCAAAAGTCATTTGCAGTGGTCTTGTAGATAGTGATAAATTGTGAGGGCTGGTAGGTGACCCAAGTTCTTCCCAAATCATGTGTTGCTGGTTTGGGTGCAATATTATCCAAGTAAGGGCCGGGTGCTTCTTCCCATCCACTAGTTAGTGTGATGGGAAAAGAATACAAATGTAGAAATCATGGTAGAGTAATTAATTCCCTTTTGTGTGTTGTTATTCACCTGCTCTAGTGGTAGTATGTCCCACTTGCTTTTCATTTGTGAGTGTTGGTCTCTCTGCCTTAGGGGAATTCATGTGAATGTTGCCTGAAACTGCTGTTTTAAAAGCTGGGATGAATGCAGATAAAGATAGGTACATTTACCTGTCTTTTGAGAATTTTCAGCACATTTGTTATTCTTGGACTAGAGATGCTAACTTGGGAGGAGGATGTACTGAAAATTTTAGTTTGAGGTCTTCCATAAATGTGATGCAAATATGTTGGACAATAGATGATCACAGATTAACCAAAGCTGCTTTTTTTCTTTTTTGGATGGTAAAGTTGATGTGTAACTGTGTCAGTGGCCATGAACATGCTGCTTTTGTTACTCATTTCTGTGATTGTTTTTTATACTTATTTATTTCATATTTCTGTTACTTACTGGTCTACTTCTGTGATCAGTAAAGGTGATTGTTTGCCCATAAATGAATATGTATGTCTTTGGATAATTGTGTTTGTTCTCCACAATACTTTATGATAAAACTAGAGTGATCACACCCAAATAAACACATATGCTCAACTTCAACCGAAGCAATACTGTTTCTTTAACTAATATTGTGCTTTCGAGTGTTTTGTGTAAACCTTGCAGCAAATCAGTTATTATGTATTTCAGCATACCTCTGCATTTATATAAATGCATCCCTTGGCTATAATTTAGTTTTGACTGGACACTTTAACTAAGGCAATAAGATCCATTAAATATTTAAAAAAGTGAGACGCAGAAGACTGTCAAACGAAAAACCATTAGAGAGCCATTTTGCTTAACCAGTTAAATTAGGGTGAATAAATTGGGAATTCATTGGAAGGGTGATATTACAAAGTGCAAAGGGTAATTATGGTCATCAGAGTCAAATCATTGTACAGACTGGCATTTCAAATGAACAAGGCATTTGTTAGATATTAGCGATGAGTCATATTTTGACTAATTAAAGAACATTTCCACAAGAGATTTCGAACGCCAAAAGGTGTTTTACACTTATGACCTTCAATCGGAAGCCCAGTGAGGATGAATATATAATACGCTAAGCTCATTCAATTTTCATTATACTGAATAGCAGCATCACATTTATAGTTATCCAGTATGTCTGCTTTACATTATTCCGAACACATGCCATTTCTTACATTTCTCCTTTGTTAACAATAATATTGGATTTAATAAGTGCTGAACCATACAGCCAAGCAATTCATTTTTTTCAAAGCCACAATAAACAACCACAGAGATGTCTGCAAATAATTTATTGAGTTTTGTTTTGAAAATCATGCTGTAACATAAAGCTTCCCATTTACACATTTTAATTCAAAACACTTCATAAATAAAATTGCTTAGCAGTGCACTATAAATGGTGCTTACTGTTCCATTAAACACAATGGGAAAAACTTTGGGAAAAATGTTTTGGATTATCCAGAGCAAGCTAGGGTGAAAAATAATATTTGTCATGGTTATGCAATTAGTAGATTACATTACAATGGACATTTTTAAAAATTGACATTTTTCTTATTACAATTTTGATTTCATATTCAGTGTTGAAAGTAATAGTAGCACTTTAAAAAACAACGATCTGGAGAGCTCAATAAGGAAAATACAACTTAAAATGTGTGGTGAACAGTGCTAAATTCAAACAAAGTGTAAATTAGAAATGATTATATAAATGAAGGCAATCTAGTGTACATGAAAAAAATGCTCAGGCTTAGAAAAGGTCTTGATATTCAGATTATGTAGCAACCTTGATATTGAGGACAATATGCAAAAAAGGAAAACATACAAAAATGTATTCTCTGTATAAATAAACACAAAATATATGGGGAAATCACAAGTGCCGGCTTACTTAAGTGCAGCCAAAATTATTGCTCAGTTTGTGTAGTAACAGCTCATTCCATTAAAGTGATAAATAATTTGCATGTAGCCACAAATTAAATAAAGCACATTTAATAAATAAATAAAATACAATGCTGACGAATTCAAGGTTTATGTAAATAGTGGTGAGAAACCAGTAAGGTCCTCAAAAAGGCAGTTATGCTGTCAAGCAGCAAGTAAAGGGATAGTCCTTCATGAAGTATGGGAGCCATGACAGAAACCTTAGATGTTAGGGGAATGAGGGAAAGTGGAGGAAAAGAGCAGGCTAATATGTGAGGAGATAAAATAGGGGCATTTTTTTCGATGGAGAAAGCAGGCTAAACATTGAAAAAGAAATAAGGGCAGCGTGAATATGGGGAGAAGACGATGTCAAGCTTTCCTGCATTGTATCAATAATGTCCTTGAAATAGGTTGATTCTGAGCTGGGAGATGTGTAGATTCACTAGATGAGGAAAGGCCAAGTAGTGAGTTTAAGATACTTCATTTTGGATTATGAGAGAAGGCCAAACAAATCAATGGAAGAAAGTAAAGGTTAGAAGTCAGTGGAGAATTAATGCTGGTCAGGAATGCTAAGGTTTCTATTAATTATGAGTAGTTTAGAAATTATGAAATGGGTTAAAAAACAGTCAGAGTAAATAATAACATTTGGAAAAATAGGGAGAGTGCATGAGATGTTGTAGATTGAGCAAAGGTTAGAGAAAGACAGGCTGAATGATGAGAAACCAAGGTGAATGTCAGCTAAACAACATTGCCTCACAGCTCACCAAACAAGTAGCCCATGTATTCATATTCACATGCTAGTTTAAATAAAAGAAAAATAATTATTGTTATGTTAACACTGTAAATGCCAAATTGGCTGAACAACACTAGAGAGGTTTTTGTTTATCATTTTATTTGTAGCATAGTGTTGTTTTTCTTTTTTCCCACGGTGTATATAAAATCTTGTACAGTCTTCCCAAGACAACAAGGTACTGACAATTTATATCCCCAGAGTACCGTCTGAACTGAAGGCAATGATTTGTAAATCTGATGCAAGTCAGGTGGCAATGATATATACATGATGATGCAACATCTGCTAATATTAAAACTCCTGAAGTTAAATAATATTACAGCAATCTAGAAATTTACATGAGTACAAAACACTTATTGTCACCGTTTATGTATGCTTTGTAGAGGGTTTAAAAAAAAATGATGCTTCATTTGAATTATAATGCCTTGTAAAATCTGTAAAAATCAGTAAAGATTAAATGCACATTTTGAGTCACCTAAGTCACACAAATCATCATTCACCATATATATGTCCATGCAGATTTATCATAAAAATATCAGATATCAATATATTAACAAGTATGGTCATTCATCTATGTAACATCACCTGAATATAAAGTGAATCAATTCAGCTAAAATAGCCAAATGCAGCTCTATGATTGTCAATTTTGCCAGTACCTACACATTTACCAAGAACATGCTTAATTTGGATTTTTGTATAAACCATGGCAATAGATAAATACATGTATATAAAGATACAATCATGTGTATAGATACACAACTGTCACCTCTTTTTCTGTTTGACTCTCCCCTCTTGCAACCTGTACACTTTTTGTCACAGGCATGCTATGCATGGTAGTTCAGGTGTGCATGGCTCCCCAACAGAACATTCCCTCTACCACTTTCTCACATAATGCGTTTTGTGAGTGGCACTACTTCCCCACTTTGCTCTGCCTCTTCTTCTGGACATGCACCCTGTGACATCTATGGATTCTATTCTTTAAAAAATACCTGGCTTTATAAACAGCTCTCCATTGTCTTTTTACTGGTTTTGACCCTTGGCTTCAAGTTCTAATCCTGCCCTGACCTCTGGGCAATTTACCGGATTTTACTATTGCCTGTTGATTCGTTGTCTCTCCTAGATCGTTACAGCTTTGTGGCCACCCAAACCCAGAATTTCAAATTCCAATGAAGGGTAGTTACCAACACCTTGTTGGACTACTCTGTCCACAAATGTACGTTCAAAGCACCTTCATGCTGCAAAGGCAGAAAATATGAAGAGGTACTGTACTGAACATTTAGCTTAATAGCTAAATGTTTATTGATTGGCAGCCAAGCACAATTTCTGAAAATAAGATCTAATATTTGTAAAACTTTTAAATTACATTTTATGAGTGAACTATTATTAATTAATTATAGATTTGAATCTCTATTTTAAAATATTACCTTATTTACCCAGGTTAAATAAGGTAAGGGCCAGACTTCATATAGTAATCTTGCGAGTAGCGCCCTTTCCACATAAAAGCATAACTGTCGGCAAACAAATGAAGTTATCTTAAATTGAAATTAAGTGTGCACATTTTAAATAGAAATCCTTTAATGAAAGAATACAAATAAAGTACCTTATTTGAGCTTTCTTTGCTCAATCAGATGGCAAACATGTTGTTCTGAATTTTGGCCTTCCTTCATCTGACCCAAGATGTCAGCTTCCTGATATAGCTAAACCGAAAAGTGGACTAAATAAGTTACTTTATTTGTATGCTTTCATTATAGCATTTATATTTAAAATGGCTACACTTGATGCAATTTTTCAATTAAACATTACTTTTTGGCCGACATTTTTTCTTTTGAGTATTCAAAGACTCGCCCATAGAAACTGACAAAAATATATTTTAAAAAATACATTTAAACATTTAATGGCATTGCAAGTCTTGAAGAAGTAGTACATAGAAAGGTATTCAGCACAATAATACAGAGAGTTCAATTCTATCAGTGTGTAGAGGGAATTGTGTATGGGATTTGCCTTGTCTGTAATCTTAGAACTTTCTCTCATTTCTGAGCCTCAGGCCTAATTGCATCCTGAAATAGTGGAATAGAAATCCATTCTGTCATTGAAATGTAGAAACTGAAGTAGCATTTCAGAAGTTTTTCTGGTCATTGTTTCTCAAAGGACTGGGCAGCTGTTACATGATTTTAAGCCCTACATAGTTTGTAAAAAATCTTTTTTGTAATTCTAATGGTAAGCATTAGTCCCCTCATATTTGTATTTTTTTCCTTTTCATTTTGCTTAAATTTATAGGAAACTAGCATTTTTTTTCTGCATGCTGTGTAGAAATGTTTTTTTTTAAGCATACATTTTTCTGGATACACAGTTCTATTGAAACATTTGAGTAGCTGAAATCTTATTTCATAACTGATAAGCCTTTGCATCATATGACTTTCTTGAAGTACATGTACAGTAAATGAAAAAAGATATGTAATAATGTACAGAAAAAAATATCAAAGCAATGGTCAAGAAAATGTAATATAGTCTATAAACCTAGGTTTTTTCAGAATAGCTGCAAATTTATTTAATAACAGCCTCACGCTTGAGGCAGTCAAGTTTCAGCAGGAAATCACCTGACGTCGTCTCAGGCTATTAAATGATGTGTGTAATGTGACAAGTCACCTCCTACTAGTATAAGAAAACGTTTGCTATTATTTTCAATTCTGAGACTATAATTGTACACTCTTGTATGCCATAATGTGTTTTGAGGTTTGCTCAAATCTACAAACACTACATGTAATGTTTGAGCAAGCAAAAGCAAAGCAAGGCTAAATGCAACATGTCTGAAAGAAAATGTATTAGAGACATTGCCAGTATTTTTCTTTTTAACATCATGGACAATTTAACTTCATGGACTTACAAATTTCTATTTTAATAATGTCTTTGAAATAGATTTGTAGATTCTTTAAATGAGGAAAGGCCAAGTAGTGAGTTTAAGATCCTTCATTCTTGGACCATGTGTGGCCCTCTCTTGAACTGCCTCATTTCATTACTGGTCTCCTTTCCACCCAGGGCCGGACTGGCCCACCGGGATACCGGTGGGCCGCCTGCTCCAGGGCCGCCTTGGCCACTTAAAGCCAATAGGCGGCAGCCACCACTATAAGAAGTTCGGCTGCTGCAACATCCGGCGGCAGCAGGCGAATTTCTTAAAGTGGCAACGGCCGCCGAACTGCTTAAAGTGGCGGCAGGACACTTTAAGAAGTTCGGAGGCTGCCGCCTCTTTAAGAAATTCTCCTGCTGCCGCCGGATGTTGCAGCAGCAGTTCCTGCGCGGTGTGGTGAGGAGGAAGAGACAGCAGGGTGAGTGAGAGCACGGGGAAGGGGGAAAGGGGAAGAGACACTACGGGGGAAGAGTGACACTACAGGGGGAAGGGGTAGGGGGAAAGAGTGACACTACAGGGGGGAGGGGGAAAGAGTGACACCTCAAGGGGGAGTGTGACTCTACAGAGGAAAGGGGGGGGGAGTGTGACACCACTGTGGGAAGGGGGGGTAAGAGTGACACCACTGTGGGAAGGGGGGTAAGAGTGACACCCCAGGGGGAAAGGGGGTAAGAGTGACACTCCAGGGGGAAAGGGGGTAAGAGTGACACTACAGGGGGAAAGGGAGAGCGAGAGACACTACAGGGGAAGGGGAGAGGTGAGAGAGACACTACAGAACTGAGAAGGAGACACTACAGGAGAGAGAGATGCTATGAGATAGAGAGAGACGCTACGAGAGAGACGCTACGAGAGAGAGAGAGACGCTACGAGAGAGAGAGAGAGAGACGCTACAAGAGAGAGAGAGAGAGAGGCTACGGGAGAGAGAGAGAGAGACAATACGAGAGAGAGAGAGAGAGAGAGAGAGAGAGAGAAGCTATGAGAGAGAAGAGAGACGCTACGAGAGAGAGAGGCTATGAGAGAGAGAGGCTACGAGAGAGAGAGAGGCTACGAGAGAGAGAGAGGCAGAGAGGCTTCGAGAGAGAGAGAGAGAGGCTACGAGAGAGAGAGAGAGAGAGAGAGAGAGGCTACGAGAGAGAGAGAGAGAGAGAGAGATAGGGGCTACGAGAGAGAGAGAGAGAGAGAGAGAGAGAGAGAGGCTACGAGAGAGAGAGAGAGAGAGGCTACGAGAGAGAGAGAGAGAGAGAGGCTACGAGAGAGAGAGAGAGAGAGACGCTACGAGAGAGAGAGAGAGAGAGAGAGACGCTACGAGAGAGAGAGAGACGCTACGAGAGAAAGAGAGAGAGACGCTAGGAGAGAGAGAGAGAGAGAGAGAGAGAGAGAGGCTACGAGAGAGAGGCTACGAGAGAGAGAGAGGCAGAGAGGCTACGAGAGAGAGAGAGAGAGGCTACGAGAGAGAGAGAGAGAGAGAGAGGCTACGAGAGAGAGAGAGAGAGAGAGAGAGAGAGAGATAGGGGCTACGAGAGAGAGAGAGAGAGAGAGAGAGAGAGAGAGAGAGAGAGGCTACGAGAGAGAGAGAGAGAGAGACGCTACGAGAGAGAGAGAGAGAGAGAGAGAGAGAGAGAGAGAGACGCTACGAGAGAAAGAGAGAGAGACGCTAGGAGAGAGAGATAGAGAGAGGCTACAGAAATATGTACACAAGGATATGTCTCACACACTGCTCCGATATTTACCTCTGCACAGGGCAATTCATATAACTCTGTGTACATACTGGAGATATATCTTGCCCTAGGCAGGCTTATATATCAGTCTTATCTATAAATAATACTCTGTTCAGATGTGTTTTTAAAACATTCATGGTTTCACCTTTTATGAACAAAAAAATGATATTATGCTATGGGGCTGGTTTAAAAATGTTATGCTATGGGGCTGGTATACAATTTTTTTCCAGGGCTGGTTTTTGTTCCCAGTCCGGCCCTGTTTCCACCCCTCTATTTCTTTAATTCTTCGATCTTCCAACCCTCCAATGTCTAAACTTTATTATATGCCGATTCATTTTGGTTAGGTATTGATTTGATACTCTGCAGTTTTAAGTAGCTGAGATCGATGTGTGGTCATCAGGGTAAACAGCCACCAATACCTCCTATCAGTACTACTGTACTTGTTACTGTGCTTATTGGCAGAATGTATTTGTAATTGTTCTCTAAGATAATACATGCATACTTCCTATTATTATTATAGCATGTTATGTGCATCTTTTATATTCCTACTTAATTCATAATGCGCTCCTTACTCTATAAGTGCCTGAAGTTCTCAGATTTGATATACTACCTATATGTGAAGTGATTATGCACAATTGTATTTATAATTAGACTTGGGCTCTGACATTTTTTTCCGTTTCATCCAAAACTAATTTCGTCCATTTGTGCATTTGTTTCGGACATATTTGTATGGAATTCACAAAATTTGTGCCATAGATTTCAATGGTCAAGAGTACTTCAGCTTATTTCAGGGCCATGTCGGCAGACAAAATGTCTGTCTTCAGCTTATTTCTGGGCCACTGAAATGTCTGCCGAAATGTCTGTCTCCCATTTATTTCAGGACTATTGAAATGTCTGCCAAAATTTCTCTCTTCAGCTTATTTCAGGTACAGGTCTGTCTGCACAAAAATTGGTCACATGTACATTTTTGTACAGATTAGAGATCTCTACTGTGCTCTCTGAGTAGCCTGAATTAATTGGAGCCTAACAAAACAAATAAACAAATAGACAAACTAACAAATGATTTTCGTTCATTCTACATTTGTCCATTTGTTTTATCGTCCAGCTTTCCACTGGTTTTCAGACGAATAGATGAAAATACAGATTTTCATCCAAATCAGCATTGGTCAAAAAAGTATATTTATTATATTTATGTATACTGATGGAAACATAGTAATTATATTTTAAATAAAAAGAAGATGGCACTGGCAATGTGTCTTGGGACAAAGATGGCACTGGGAAGGTGTATGGGCACAAAAATGTTGGTTCATAAACAGGAAGAGTTTAGGCCTGGACAGGAGGGGATGAGTATGTTTGAAGATTAGGGGTGCGTAAGTTAAGTCAGGCAGCACAAAACCTAAATACACCACTGATTAATGCACATTCTTTTGTGGTCTACCACATTACAGTTTTTAATGAGAACAAACAGTCAAACAAAATGTAAATGGCTTTTCTCGCCAACAAAAATCATGTTCACGAAATTCTAATTTTATGGAAGATGACATCTCCAGCTAAAACACAGCAATCTACATAGACTGTGCTTAAAGCTGAATACAATAATTCATACATGATCTATTCATCTCTCACTCCTTTAAACTCCTTGCGCTTACTGAAACCTGACTTACCTCATCTGACACTGTCTTTCCTTCTGCCCTCTCTTATGGTGGCCTACACTTCAGCCACACCCCCAGACCTGGGGACAAAGAGGGTGGTGGTGTTGGCATCCTCCTATCTCCTAACTGCTCCTTCCAGCCCTTACAATCTGTCCCTTCACTGTCATTTTCATCATTCGAAGTACACACTATTCGTCTTTTCTCCCCTCTATCCCTCTGTGTTTCAGTTGTTTATCAGCCCAAGTGGCTGGCCAACTTTCTTTCCTCTGATGTACCATGTCTGATGTACCATGTCTCATTCTGGGAGATTTCAACATTCCCATTTACCTAACCAACTCTTCAGCCACTTCAAAACTTCTCTCCTCAACCTCTTCCTTTGGCCTCTCTAAATGGACCAACTTTCCAACCCACACTCTAGGCCATTCACTAGACCTTGTATTCACTAATTCATGTGCCATCTTTAACATCACCCATTCTGCTACAACTCTGCTCTCGCTCAGAAAAAGCAACATTATTTCTTTACCTTATGCACCCTCTCATCAAATACCAAATATCTCTTCTCAACAATTAATTCTCTCCTCTGCCCTCCTGCTCCACTGGCCTTCTCCTCTCTTCCAAATCTAAAGGCCAGTTTTCAGTGATGATCCTCTTAGATCTCTCTGCTGCCTTTGACAACTGCCTCCTTCTTAACAGATTATCACAGATTATAACATATTATTTGGCATAGGTGGTACGGCACTCTCTTGGATCAAGTCGTACCTATCTAAGCACTCCAATCCAGGGTCACTTGCTAGAGCGATATCGTCATCTGTTCCACTCTCTGTTGGCATTCCCCAAGGATCGGCCCTTGGCCCGCTATTGTTTTACCTCTCTGGGAGAACTCATCCACTCTTTTGGCTTCCAATACCACGTATATGCAGATGAGATGCAGATATATTCCCCCCTAACCTCACTCCCTCTCTTGTGTCATGTGTAGTTGATTGTCTCTTGGCCATCTCCACTTGGATGTCTGATCGCTACCTGAAACATTATCTTTCCAAAACAGAGCTGATCACCTTCCCTCCCTCATACTCCATCCCTACACCCGTTGAAAATGCTACACTCGTAACAGCTGACCGTGTCCAATGTCTTGATGATATTCAGTCTTTAGTCAAATCCTGTCGTCTGCACCTAAGGAACATGGCAAACATTCGGCCGTTCCTCAGCGCAGAGACTGCTAAAATCCTAGTGCACTCGCTTGTGATTGTCTTCACTACTGT
The DNA here is from genome assembly GCA_036172795.1 of Pelodytes ibericus. NCBI lineage: Eukaryota > Metazoa > Chordata > Amphibia > Anura > Pelodytidae > Pelodytes > Pelodytes ibericus. Next base: position 96,134,103 of record CM069859.1, on the reverse strand, counting down.
AACAGCCTTCTGACTGGACTGCCTCTGGCTCATCTTTCTCCCCTGCAATCTATCCAAATCACGGCTGCCATACTCCTCTTTCTCATTCGTTGGTCCGATTCGGCAGCTCCTCTCTGTCTCGCTCCCTGTCTGCTCTATGAAAAAATTCTGCAACCTACAAAGTCCTCAACTACTGGTCCCCGCCGTACTTTGCTTTGCTCGTGAACCGCTACTTACCTGCATAACTTTTTCTCCTCAATGGGACTAAAGCTCTCCTCCAACCTCATCACCTCTTCCCACTCACGCCTCCAAGATTTTGCCCGAGCTGCACACTCTCTCTGGAACTCCCTTCCACAGAGTATCCAGCTTTCTCCTTCATTTTCAAACTTTAAAAAGTCCCTCAAAACTCATCACTTTAAAGAAGTTTACTACCCAACCCACTAAAATATCGGTCACTGTACCTCTAGCTAATCCAACCTAGCTGGAACACACACAATTAATCTTTGGTAAATTCCACCTTGTGCCAAGCATCCACATCAGGGGTCCCCAACCCTCTGTTCAGCCGGGCTGTGTGCTGTGAGGGAAGCATTCTGCACTCCCCTTCAGCCCGTTACTTTATGAAGTGTGGCTTCAAAAAGGTAAAAAAAGATAAATATTTGCGACCGGATATGACCTTTTGTGTTTCCCTCCTCCGTGCAGGAGGGAAGACTGCATGGAGGACACAACCAGGGACACAGAGCCACAAGTAAGGTAAGTACTGGGGAATGAGGGGCGGAGGATACTCTAACAAGCAAAATACTGGCATGTTGAGTGGAAAAATACTGGCATACTGAGTGGCAAAATACTGGCATACTAAGTGGCTAAATACTGGCATATTGAGTGGCAAAATACTTGCTTATTGAGTGTCTAAATACTGGCATATTGAGAGGCAAAATACTGGCATACTGAGTGGCTAAATACTGGCATACTGAGTGGCAAAATACTGGCTTATTGAGTGGCTAAATACTGGCATATTGAGTGGCAAAATACTGCCATACTGAATGGCTAAATACTGCCATATTGGATGGCTAAATACTGGCATACAAAAAGGTTGGGGACCACTGATGTACATTACTGTTACTACAACTTCCTTCCCTCTGACCTCTTCACTCCATTATGTGCTTCATGTACCCCATTCCCTCTAGATTGTAAGCTTGCAAGCAAGGCTCTCTACCTCACATACCAGTCTGTTCTAGTTTGTCTAACTTAGTATGTAGTTCCCTTCTATGCTCTGTACCTAGCGCTATGTATATTGTTGGCACTATATAAATAAATGTTAATGTCATGTAATAGAGAAAGAAATAATAGCAGTGGTTCTTCAAAATGTATAGGTTGAAATGAAACTTTGTCCCTGTAATATTTCAGTTGCAAAGTTAAGAATATTTATAGGTTCTGACAGAGAGGCAACAGCCGGGCCAAAAACCTTCATACAAGTTATTACTTTGTATGCTCAAGTGAAATTTCGCACTGGTTGTAGTGAAACAATTGGCTGGATCACAAAAGAATGCAACGAACCAAGAGTGGAGGCCTACCCACTACAAAAGTCAGCATTCAAATTGCATATGCATGTCATTATACTCTATAATACTTTATCATTTGTTTCTGAGGATTTATAGGTATAAAATATCCTAGAAGTGTGTAACTAGATGAATAAAAAATATTCTCAAAAACACTTTGTAAGGTTAGCACCATGTATAAGAGAAATGACAGGTTTTAGTTATACAATTTGGACAATTTGACTAATCTATAACATCACAGAATACTCTCAATAGAGCAAGTACCTAGTGTTATCTAATATACTGAATAGACATCAAATTAATTTATATGCTAAACCTACGGTTGAATAAGAGAAGGGTTATTAAGACCTCTCAAACCATTAAAAAAGATATAGCATGGTTTGTGTGTGATTACATTGCATCATACTTCCAAACTCCTTCCCCTGTTAAAGTGGGATGCTGGCGGTGGAATTTTGGAGGTCAAGTGTCATCGTTACAGCACATGAGCAGTATTTATTCTTTGGTGTTGGGGGAACATCATAGAATGAAAATAAGGACTAAAGGCTTGCTATCCTGAAAAGGGTCTGTGCCACTTAGAGCAGGACAGTTGGGGAGCATGCATTACATGTATGGGCACTGCGTGTGAAGATTGAAATAAGGTTTTATGGGTGTCAAGCTAGTGTGAACACTTTTGTGCATGACTTTGTTCTCTGATTTGTGTCTGAGTTTTATTGTAATATACTCCAATGACCAAGGAGTTCATAAAATTCTAAATATGGCAGTTAGTCTTCCTTGCTTTCTTCTTTTGTCAGTCATATTTATTAATCCATGATGGATCACAGTGCAGAACAACAAAATATTATTTAACTGCAATGGGAGTGTCAAGTCTTCATTTCTATTTTGAGTATTATCCCATGCAGATGTGCAGGCCGATCCACCACTTGAAGCATTCAAGTTTTAGTTTTCTTTTTTTTAAGCTTGCATGCAAAATTTCCAGATATCCATTTTGGGTATGGAGTGCCTGATTCCATGCAACTGTCCAAAGCTAAAGGTAAAAAACAGTGACAAACAATCTGCAAGACTCCTACTCGTATAACATTCCCACCATGAAAGCAATGAAAATAGTGTTTTTCCTTTTATGTATTTCTCCCCCCTCCCCAAGCAATATATATCCAAGTACATTGCTTTGATGTAATAATAAAGGCGAAACAGGCAAGTGTATATTGGCTCACCGGTGAGTCAGCAGTAAGTGAGAAGGAGAGCTGAGAACAAGTCATATTTAGAATGAACAGATAAACAAAACAGTGTGACACAAACAATGATAATTTCTCCCACCAACCATTTCAAAAATAGACATTGTTGTGTGGTAAGACTATGTGCTAGAACAGAATGAACAGTGATTTCAGAACTTAGTGCATGCAGATGGCAAACTGTTTAAAGATGCCAATTATTTACGTGCCATAAAACTTCCATTTGGACAAGTACAAAAACATTTAAATAGAGTGCTTATCTGAGATACATTAGATAACCCCCCCAAAAAAAAACGTTAGCAACAACAAACAGGGTATGTTATTCAGATCAGTGTTGCCTACGGTGTGCTTGATTTGGTCTGCAGGTACCAGGTGTCCCAGATCAAGCTATTGGCCTCTAATCATGTATGTTAGGGAGACATAGGCTTAATGTTAATCAGAACCGTGTTTCTCTATCACTTTCCGAGAAAAACAAGTCACCTCAGCACGTTAATGATTTACTTTCATCATCAAACAATATTTAAGACTTTTAATAAATGCCTAAAAGATTTCGCTTGTGTAAGAGGCCTGTATTTGAATAATACAACAAACAATGTAACCAAAATAGTATAATACATATATTCAAATATCCAGAAAACTTGAGTGAGAAATCTTCCTTCAGAAATCTCAGTGTAAAGATAGAACTCAAAGGAACTGTCCAGGGCCCAAATGCATCTTCCAAACATTAATGCATATTAATCTGCTTTCAAAGTACTTTGAAATGCATGTCTTACATTTTACATTGCTTAAAATATAAAATACTCACAGCTAGATGAAATTGTGAAATTACAGCGGTTTGCAAGAAACCAGGACTGCCCACACTAGCTGAGTAAAAGTAAAAATGTTTTTGCTGCAGGAACCTAATGAGAATAATGTAATTCAAATGAATGACATATCATGTCTCTCTAGTGATGTCATCAGACAATGTGTTGCACTGTTAAGAGATCCTATTGTGTACAAGAGCAAGGTCACTAAGAGGCCACACAATAGATTCAAACTGAGGAGGACAGGAAGTGACTAAATTAAACAAAACTTTCTATCATCAGTGTCTATAGAATCAGTGCTGCTGCAACTGCACTGAACATGCAGAGTAATCACTGGGGAGGGGTCTAGGACACTTCCGCGCTGCATCTTCATCACTGACAGTTCAGCGCGGCAGTTAGAACGCTGAATTGTCAGCAATGAAGAATAAGGCGGTCGTTACATCGCGGCCGCGTCTATGTAAGAGCTGACAGTTCAGTGCTGAACTGTCAGCTCTTACAAATGTACAAGTAAAAATAAAATAACCCCCCCTAATAAATGATTCCCAAACCCCAATACTAACACTAAACACTAAACCCTAATACTAACCCTCGACCCCTAATACTAAAATGAACCCCCTAAACCCCAATACTAACCCTAATACTAACCCCCGAGCCCTAATACTAAAATTAACCCTCTAAACCCTAATTCTAACCCCCTAAACCCTAATTCTAACCAAACTAAAATAGCTAAAATACTTACCTTCAGCGATGAAATGTCCCGCGATGAAATCTCCAGCGACGATCTGTCTTGCTGTGTAGAGTCGGCGGTGAAGCGGCTGCGCGGAAGCAGCCACGATGAAGAGTCCCATCCCCCTGGGGAGGGCTTGAGTCAAATATTAAAAATGTGATTTATGCAGACTGCCTGCATCAAATCATATTGGAGAGCCTGTGCACTATGCAAGCAATAATCTTTTTCTTGCACCAAAGTGAGTTTGGGGACTAGACTGTCCCTTTAAAAAAAGTTGAATGTTTAATCTGAGTAACAAAAGGCACAGCACCAGAGCTGAGAGGGAACCAGGAACATTCAGACAAGAGCAAAATCCTGCTGCATTAGACATTCCACAATTCGTGCAAAGATGAGCCTGTGTGCCTATCTTTGATTCCTCAAGTGGGCCTAGCAAAGCATGTTAATCAAAGTGGTAGCTTTGACATGAAACACTCATAACATTGCATTGACACTTTGAATGGTTTCAGGATTATGGTGCATTGTCCACATAAGTGTCAACTAGACCTTTATATATGCCACACAAAATCCAGTGTCATTCAAACTCCATTCTCTCTCACACAGAATGTGCCACCAATGACCACTTCCTACAACAAACTACCATGGAAATTCACATCACACAATTATGCCACAACAACAAACATTACTCGAGTTTTCTGCTTTCTACTATAATGTTCTCACTTAATCAATGATCTTTGTAAACATTTGACCTAACCATAATTTATCACAATCTCAGCTATTTTAATGTGATGCACCAACCTACCAATTAACAGGTCATTTGCAAATCCCTTAGGTCAACCCCAGCTACATACTCAGCTTGTTAGCCCAAAGTGTCATCCTTGACACATTTTGCATAGAGCTCTGCCACCTACACCTACACCTTCCCAAACACTATAACCAAATTTTTCAGCACAATATTCTACCTGCCAACGTCCAATGTACTCTACAAACAAAGTCCTCACTTCAATGTGCCATCACAGCCCCTCAGACAGGGGTGCACTCAATGCGCCACATTGCACACTGGTACTGATACAATATGCACTCTATATTGTATTTTTTTTTTTCTATTAGCAGGATTCCAGTGTTTCCCTGCCAGAAGGGTGTGTAATGCCCCATCTGTCGCTGAAAAGGTTTAAATAACAAGTGTACCAGGAGAGGAGGGGCAATAATAATCAACGGACAAATGAATAAAGGGGAGGGAACAAATGGAAGCCAGCCAAGAGAAGGTAAAGAAAGAGTGAATGGGAGAATGTTAGTAGGATGAAAGGTAGAATTTAAAGTAAGCTGCCTAGGGTGGAAAGACAGACAGGACACAGAGTTAATGGCAAATAGTTGTTGTAATAGTCGTTGGTAGACATGTCCATTCGGACGAAAATTGTATTTATTTCGTCTAAAACGAATTTCGTTCATTACTGCATTCGTTTCAGACTAAATTAGTTCATTATTTTCGTTTTGTTTTATTCGTTCGTACGAATCAATTGACCTACACATTCCATAAACCGAAAGTCTATAAACCAAACTTCGTTCAGTTTATAGACTTTCGGCTTATGGAATACATGTAATGCTATTGGCTTTCTATAAACCGAACTAGAGTCCCTAATTATAAGAATTTCTTATGAATGGGGACTCTAGTTCGGTTTATAGAAAGCCAATAGTATTACATGTTTTCTATAAGCCGAAAGTCTACAAACCGAAGGTCGTTCGGTTTATAGACTTTCGGTTTATAGAATACATGTAATTCTATGCTATTCTATAAGCCGAAAGTCTATAAACCGAAGGTAAGAATTTCTTATGAATGGGGACTCTAGTTCGGTTTATAGAAAGCCAATAGTATTACATGTATTCTATAAGCCGAAAGTCTACAAACCGAAGGTCGTTCGGTTTATAGACTTTCGGTTTATAGAATACATGTAATTCTATGTATTCTATAAACCGAAAGTCTATAAACCGAACAACCTTCGGTTTATAGACTTTTGGCTAATAGAATACGTGTAATACTATTGGCTTTCTATAAACCGAAAGTCTATAAACCGAACGACCTTCGGTTTATAGACTTTCGTCTTATAGAATACTTGTAATACTATTGGCTTTCTATAAACCGAACGAGAGCCCCATTCATAAGAATTTCTCGTTCGGTTTATAGAAAGGCAATAGTATTACACGTATTCTATAAGCCGAAATTCTATAAACCGAAGGTCGTTCGGTTTATAGACTTTCGGTTTTTAGAATAGCATAGAATTACATGTATTCTATAAACCGAAAGTCTATAAACCGAACGACCTTCGCTTTATAGACTTTCGGCTTATAGAATACATGTAATTCTATGTATTCTATAAACCGAACTTGAGTCCCCATTCATACGAATAGGTCAATTGACCTATTCGTATGAATGGGGACTCTATTTAGGTTTATAGAATAGAATTGTGATGCTATTGGTATTCTATAAACCGACTCTATTTCGGTTTATAGAATGCCAATAGCACGAATGGACAAATGATTTTCGTTTATTAACCATTCGTTCATTCGTCTTTCGTTAGTTTAGCATTTTCGTTATTTGTTTTTCGGACGAATGGATGAAAATGCTATTTTCGGAAGAAAATGCATTCGCCCAAAAACGAATGCACATGTCTAGTCGTTGGCAGTAGCTAAGGGGACCTGGGATACACCATACTTCAGGAGGTAAATAAAGGGAAAATGTAATTAATAATGTAAACTGTATTTTTACCATAAACCCTCAGCAAGTGGGAATTTGAAGCAAAAGTGGCAGCAGCTATATGGTTTAAGTTGCAGACTAGGTGGACCCCTGTAATGCGCTTAGAGACATAGAATGTGTCAGCTGATAAGAACCATTTGGTCCATCTAGTCTTCCCAATTTTCTAAATACTTTCATTAGTCCCTGGCCTTTTCTTTTTTTTTATAACTGTTTTCCAGAGAGACATAAAGATATGCACATCTATGAAAGGTATTACAATTGTCAATACAATAATAAAACAGTAACGTATTGTTACAAAACTGACTATGGTCTGTTATTTCCAGTCAAGCAAAATTTGAATAATGCTATCCTGTAAAATTACTCTTGTTTTTTGTCTTTTGCTAGCAATAAATGTTGTTTTACATATTCTGTATCTAGTAATCACAGCAACAAAACACTGCAGCATTAAATTCTAAAGAAAGAAAATTGAATTCAAAACAACCAATCTTGACTAAAACAACAGGGTACATGTTAGGCATATATAAATAATACACCCTTCTGGTGACATTCCCAAACCCTTTGAGTATCCCAGGACATTAAAGGGTGATAGTGTTTCGGTTGCGTAACACTAGGGCACAATACCAGTCAGTAGATAAGATTATTTGTCTCACAGTCCAGGTAGTTTATAAAAAATATTTTATAAAAAAAAGTTTATAAAATAGTTTGTCATGATTTGTCCTGAGAGGCCTCCAGCCAGTCCATTCAGAAGGCATAATCTAGTTTTGCATGTAATAGGTTCATTGTCGGGGGCGTGTCATGAATCCATTCATGTAGAAGGAATTTGCGGGCTGCAGCCAAACTGATCTGAATAAGTTTGTGGTGGAGCCCTGTTTTCTCAGACATAATTCCAAACAATTAGTGTTAACACTACCACTTCTGCTAGTTCCATGCATGCACTAACCTCTCAGTAAAGTAATACTTCCTGATATTACTTTTAAACCTTTGCCCCTCTAGTTGAAGATCTATATTTAAAAGAAGATTTTTTTAAAACAAATATACTCTCCTCCTTTACTGTGTTGATTCCCTTTATGTATTTAAATGTTTCTTATATATCCTCCCTGTTCCATCTTTCCTCCAAGCTATACATGTTAAGATGCTTTAACCTTTCCTGGTAAGTTTTATCCTTCAACCCATGATACAGTTTAGTAGCCCTCCTCTGTTCTCTCTAAAAGTAACAATATCCTTCTGAAGATAGGGTCTCTAGTACTGCATCCAATACTCCAAGTGAGGTCTCATCAGTGAACTGTACAATGGCATGAGCACTTGCCTCTTTCTACTGCTAATACCTCTCCCTATGCAACCATGTATTCTGCTAGCATTTCCTGCTACTCTATTACATTGTCTGCCTACCTTTAATTCCTCTGAAATTATTACCCCAAAATCCCTTTCCTCAATTAAATATTCTATATTCTGCCCTTTACCCCCAAGATGCATAATCTTGCACTTAACCACATTAAATGTCAGTTTCCACAGCTTTTTCTAATTTACCTAAATCATTTGCCATTTGGCTTATCCCTCCATGAACATCAACCCTGTTGAAAATCTTTGTATCATCAGCAACCTTACCATCAACACCTTCTGTGATATCACTCATAAAAGTATAAAACTATTAAAGAGAATGGGTCTAAGTACAGATCCCTGAGGTACCCCACTAGTAACAAGACCTTGCATCGAATATACTGCATTGACTACAACCCTCTGTTGCCCGTCACTTACTAACCTATTCAACAATAATGGAATCCAAACTCAAAGCTTGCAGCTATTGATAAGCCTTCTATGAGTGACAGTGTCAAAAGCCTTACTGCAATCGAGGTAAGCAATATCTTCTGCACCACTCTGATCTATAATTTTAGTTACTGAATCAAAAAAATTAATGAGGTCCCTTTCCTTCATATTCATCTGTAAAAATTAGACAAAAATGTATATTGAGGCAATCAGCTATACCTTTTATCCTCTCTATATACCACCCTCTTTTTGTGTTTAATCTAACTAAAGACCAATTTAATTCCTTTTTCTCATGTATGTATCTAAAACATGTTTTAATCCCCTTTTTTTAACTGACTTGGCTATTCTGTACGTGCTTTGGAAGCTCTTATAGTTTGCTTTGTTTCTTTCTGCCTTATCATTATCAAACGCTTCTATTTGTCCAGGAGGCCTATAAATCACACCTACACGTGTTACTGTATTATTGCCAAATTCTAACCTCACTTAGTTCACCTCACTAACTTGTATTAGTTTAGATTCTATGCTATCCTTCATTATATTATTATTATAATTTTCCTCATTATACCATGTCTCAATAACAGCCACTAAATCTACATTCTTTATTGCCATTAATACCACAAGTTCATGAATCTAATTCCCTAAGTTTATCATTTTTACCTCACTTGCTACAGGCACCTTCTGTCCTTTTTGGATTGATATTTTATCACACACACACACACACACACACACACACACACACACACACACACACACACACACACCCTTAAGCAAATGCATGACAACTAACACTGAACCAAATCTGCCATTTTATTGAGGTGAAGAATTTAAATACTTGGACCCAGGTCAGCTGCCCCTTTCTTTGTGAGTAAACACAAACCTGGAAATATATAAAAACATTCAGTGGCAAAAAATGGGTAAAATGAAATACTTATTCTCTCTAAAATGGTAGCTTATATCCAGTGAAGGTTTAATGGTAGAAAATTACTTTAAAAAATGATGTGGCCTTTCATTTAGGAAACACATTTTTGACTGATACATACTGCCCAAATTCACAATTTGCCTATAACATCCTGCATTATGTGCTTATGGAATATTTCACTGTAGTCATGACTTAAATTTTTTCCATTCCACAAAAAACCTATACACACTACAAAATGTATGTCACAACATAAATGATCTACAATTTTATCTGAGTACAATAAAATGGCACTCTTGCATGATCATTGATAATATTTCATGCCTCATTGGCATTCCAAGGGTTAAAACCGTTTCCACACCTTTGTTGTTATTTACAAAATGTTTAATTAACTAAAAGGATGCAAATGTTTTTTTTTTAAGTGGGTATCAATAAATGTCAATAGTCTGTACTTCAAATACTATGGGTTACTTGGTCCAGAGCTATATGGGGTTATTGGATAGGGTTGGCTAGTGCTATTGGACACTGCTTTCTATTGTTTGCTGCACAGCAGGATTCCAGTTATTAAACATACGCGTCAACTGCTAACCTTATTACTTGAGTGAGCGTACACAGATACAAATGCCTTTTAATTGTATAAATTCATTATGGGAGTGTAAGATTGAATACATTAATTAAACATTGTGACAGCGGAAACATGATTTTGGAAGCAAATTGCTGCTGCTCTGGATTACTACCCTGGCTTAATGAAAACCATTTTAAATGAGAATGCAAAGGACCAAGAAATGTATTTTTAAACATAGTCACGCGTGGCAGAACTAACCTAGATATAACACTTGTCCCCATAGAAATACATATTTGGGTTTTTTTCATTTGTAATTGAAAAATACCTTTTTTTCTCTGTAATAATGACCCTCTCTCTGCATCTCCCTATACAGCTTAATGGAAACTGCAGAGGTGGTCACACAAATAGAATCCAGGACATACTGGATATGCTGGCAATTAGCTAGTTTTATTCGTGACTGGTTGCTTTTAATAGACTTTTGCTGCTAATAAATCAGTACACGTCTAAAGATTCATTTTGTAAACCAATAATGTTGCCCCTATCAGGGCATATGCAGACTATCCCCTATATTTCAGTTTAGGCAACTAATAAATGCCTATTCTCCTCATTATAAAGGTCACTCCTTTGAGACTAAGTCATGTCACATAGTAAGTGGAAGTAATAGGAAGAATCAACCAGTCATCCAGGCCAAATTAGTCAGCTGAGGAGATGGACATCTTGAAGCCTGTGATCAGTAGATCCTGTATGGACAAGCCCGGCAGACAGTAGTAGCAAGGCCTTCCCTAGGTAAGATTGAGTATTAAACCTTTTGTACTCCTGGATTGACAGTTTGATACCAATAATTGGATCCTAGGTTCTAGCCAGTACTTTACTGTTGTGTCTATTGCAAACAATAGTAGTGTTAGGACATCATATAAATACCAACTTTATAGGTTTAATACCGTCTGATATATATAAGATGCTCTGGTCCTCCCACAGCTGTGAAAAAACTCTTTATTTATGTACTCATGCCTGTTAAATCAATAAAGAAATATTTTTTAAAAATAGCATGGCTGATATAAGGACAATGTGGCCATACTAATTGGACCAAGTCCTTCTACCATTTAATTAATGTTCATTTACTAGTGGTTTGAAGAGAGAATAGTATATCATTTGCTATGTTGAATAATCATCCTCCATGATCATCACTCTATGAGACTGAGAAGTCTGTCATAGGTTTTAATGAGGAGAGTCCAGTAGCCAGCAAGGTTGTGGTCAAAATAATTACCCCAGAACAAACACTATCAATATGTAATAGAAACCTAATCTAACAGGATTAGACCTAACATGTTTTATCCTGCAGGCCTTGTCAGAGATTCTGAAACCAATTTTTAAGACAAGCTGCTATCTTTGCTTGTACAAAAAAAGGAGTAGGAGGAGCACACAGAAAACAGAAATGCAATGCTACAAAGTTACACAAATTATTAGAAAAATAGTTATATAAAAAAATATATTCTATATAATGCATCACATAAACAGGAATACACAAAAGCAGCAAATACTAACATATACAATGAGTAATTAATAGCACAAGCAAAAATAGACTTAACAAAAAAGAAAAAAGAAAGGACAGGAGGGACACACTGTGCAAAAAAAGGTCACCAACGTTTCGTCTAGAAAGCCTTTATCATGGACTGTGGTCTCCTGTTTATGTGATGCATTATATAGAATATATTTTTTTATATAACTATTTTTCAAATACATTTTTGTACCTTTGTAGCATTGCATTTCTGTTTTCTGTGTGCTCCTCCTGCTCCTTTTTTTGTATATACTATTATTGGGGGTGCTGTATGGACTCCCCTTGGGGTGATGCACCTGTTTGCTATTATTAATATTATTTTGGCTGTGCTTCTCTGATCATTTTGTTTGCTATCTTTGCTTGTACCTGCCTGATAGTATCTACAAACCTTAATTTTTCAGATATTCAAACAACACATTTAGTTTGCTCTACTCTTTTTGCAATTAAATTGAAAAGCAAATTGACAGCAAAGAACAGTACTCATAAATTCTACATTGACAAACAAATCCATGTTCCCATGCATGCAGTGTTTTAAAATAATACCAATTATAATATTTCATTTAAAAAAAGAGTTTAGTTTAATATTAAAACCAAAGTACAGTTGCCAATGATACAGGCATTGGTAGTCACTTCCTCTAAATGACTCAGGTCCTTTGAAATCAAAAGAGTATTTTAGATGGCTTTGTGATTAATAATTGAACCTCACCAAAGCCTGTTTGGTTTTCATTAGTATTCGTGTGACTATATGGGTTTGAGCATGTCTGATATTATATAACAAAACTATTTTATATAAAGCATAACATGTTGCAGCAAATGAATCTCCGTACCCATGAATAATAGAGTGTTCCATTTAAAGAGCAAAAAACAAGGCAGATTGTATACAATCTTCCAAAGATGTCACTAATCTTGCAGTTGTGGGATAGAGGTCACATATTAAGACACTGTGAATCATGTAATACATTCTGTGTCTTTTCTCATAGCACACGACTATCTTAGAATACAATTAAGAAAAAGTCTAAAATCATAAACCTTGTCGTGCTGCTGTAGTTGATACAAATTGGGACAATTTCAGAAGCTGGTCTAAAATAGTATTTTGGGGAATAACAGTGGATGATCCTGAGTGGTCAAATAGTGCACTATATACAGAAAATACAGAACATATTCAAGGACAATTGTCAGCAAAACATATGTTCTGACTAATTGAAAGATTGCACCAAGTGTAGTGTATTTTATATAAAAATGCTTTAATGAAAGAATATATATAAAGTACCTTACTGGGCACTCTCTGCTTGTATTGCTCTATCAGCGGGCACACATCTTGATTAGAATCTTGGATCAGATGGTTTAGATAAAGGATAAAATGATCAATCGGTTCCAAGATGTCTGCCCCCTGAGCATCATACACCCTCCGACTAACGCTTAATATTTATTTATATAATAAAGGCCGAATTCTCCACACTCCTTTCTTGGCATGCTATGCAAAATTAATTTAAATGAAAATCCCAAGAAAGTTTTAAAATTACTAGTGCCTTTTTACAAGACTACAAGCATATTGTTATTATAATTGTATTTAAAAAAAAAAAAGCTTTAAATAGGTACTTTATACAATAATTAGAAGTTATTATAAACTTAACTTGCCAGCCATATAAATGATACCTAAGGCTTACAACCTAGGGATTGGGGAACAGGTGAAATACATTATAAGAAGGGAAGGTCAATGGTAATTGGATGATTGTGCCAGCTAGACAGGTGGTATCAACATATTAGCTGAATGTGCAGGGAATAGAAGAAAATGTACTTCAAAACCCCATCTTTTATTACAGATTGTATGTAGTGTTTAACAAACATGTCCTTTTTCACTGTTTATGGTGTAACTACATCTGTATCATAATACAGGAATTATGTGGACCAGTGCATGTGCAGAGCTTATTATCAGTTGCATTTGTACATTTTTACTATAATTCAAGAAAATATATTATGGTCAAAATGTTTCTGGATCAGACTCAATTCTCACAATTAAAGAGGGAAAGAGGGACATACCCATTCATTATGTGGACTTTTTTTCTGTTTCCATTATTGATTTATTATGATGATTATTATTATAATAATTATTATTTATGCACACCTTAATGTAAACTCAAGATATTCCTGGCACTAAGACCACGTTCATGCATTTTACCATAGTGGAGTTCTATTACACTATGGTAAAATGCATGAAAAACTGTGGGACAATCTCCCCAACTGTTAATACCTATGATACGGACAGTGTGCCAACATCTATATTACCTTCACAACTAAGAAACCCTAATAACTAAATAACTAAGAACACAATTTGGGCAAGATTGGTCCTTACTAGTATTCTAAAAGTTGCTGACTCGGTGTATCCTTCCTTAGCTAAGCTTGAAGATATATATTTGCCTGTATTTATTTGCCTTTGTTAGTACTAATGTGAGCTATCTCAGACATACAATGGATTAGTTTTATTTTTATGTATGGGAAATAGTACACATATTGGTATATACTTGGTTGATCCTATAGTGCCAGTGTAATGAAAACTAGCCCATTCTTGTCTTGTCTTAAGGCTTTATTACCACTTCCAAAATGTAAACCCTGGACCAAACTCTGGGGAAAAAGTTAAATTAGCAACAACCCTTTATATTTCTTACTTGTTTAAACATGTGTTTTACACATCCAAGGACAACACTAAAAGCACTCCAAACCATAGTCACTGACCAGAAAAAACTGTTGGGAAAGTATACAGTTCTGTTGAATTGAAAGTTTGCATCAACTGTAGGCATTGAAAATAGAAATGCTTTAATAAAATAATACAAATAAATCTCCTTATTGAGAACTTTTTGCTCTGTATAGCTCTGTCAAAGGCAGATATCTTTGGTCAGATTGGTCAGGTTTTTCCTCATCTGACCCAACTGACCCAGGATTCTAAACAACATGTCCGCCCACCTGTTAGAGCTATGTGTTGAAGTCCAGCTGATCAACATGTGTGCTCGTCAGCTGCCTGATAATTCAGTTTTGGGCGTCCATTCTGTATATTGTCATTTATTTTGGGTCCCCCTTTTTGTGAGCCTTAATTCAGTTGCACCGTTAGCATCCGGCAGGCAGCACTAGAAAAAACTCTGTGGTGCCCCGTTCCCTTTGTGCCCTATGCACTTGCTTTTTGAGTTTGATCATTAAATTGGTGCGAGGCAAAGCCCCATGCTCATTGGCTGAGTGAATGCTGACAATGTCAATTTGCACCTGCATACAGCTGAGCTCTGCCTCAGCTTAGAGGCAGAGCTCAAAGTAAACCTGCGGGTTTACCGAATGAAGCAGACACTGTTTTTTAATCGTTGCTTCCTCTAAGAGAGCAAGGGTTAAAAAGTGTAGCTGTCCTTTAAGGAATTCTATATATTACTTTAAAACCTGGTGGTGTGCGCAGGTTTACTTTGCTTCACAGAACCAGACCTACATCGTAAAGGTAACCATGGTTATTTTTGTTTCACTGAAATGCACACTTCAAAAGCAAAAGGGTCAGGAGACAATTTAATGTCCTTTAAATCATGCTGGTGATTGTTTGTTAAACAAATGCAAGGATATGGTTTAGGGTTCATGCAAAGGACACCAGTCGCACACCATGTTCATGTTAAATATCTTAGCGTGTGGATACTTTACAGATACTCTTATGAGCTCTTTAAATGCACATATGATACTGTACCTATCGTACATGCAATTAAATACACTAAGAAAGAGCTCAAGAAATTTCAGGGAAAATAGGTCCTTACCGGTTAATCACAAATATTGTGTTTGATATTTACACAACCAGGGGGAACTATGATGAACTGACAAGTGAATAGAAGGTGAACTGCAAAGATCGGACATTAATGCCTAACTTTCCAACTCATCTCTTAATGCCCGATTCCATTCTCCAGTGTTGAGACACCAGAAAATGCATACTCCACATGCACTAACACTGCCAGCTGGAATGACGTGCATTCCAAGCTTACCCCTTGGCATCCTGATTCAGTGGGTGGTATGCAACATAAAGAAACTAATAGATTCCCATAGAGATACCAAAATAAAGTGACTAAGTGCGCTTAACCCAACACTTAGCACACTGATAATTACCCTTTTCAATGCAATGAGGTAGTCTCTTGCAAGTGTTGTATAAAGGGAAAATAAACATAAAAAGATATATAGTGTTGTATATTAAAACACAATACAGAAACACACTAAAAGTGTATAAAGTGTCCACTCACATGTACCTGAGCAGTAATCTTCTCAGGAATAGTAGCATCTGGGGACCCACAATGGGTAAATAGATATAACAACCGGTATCTTCAGTTGAAGACAGCTCCAGAGGTGTAACACAGGGGAAGAGAAGGCAGGAATGTAAGTATAAACGTTTAATGTATAACATAATACAATTTTACACTTAAAATCAGTTAATATCCGTTAATTCCTTGAAAAAGGTTCTTGCACAAAGTGCACTATGCTTCCAAAAACGATCCCTCCTGCACAACAGGTTTCGCCTCCTCAATGAGGCTTTTTCAAGTGTCCCCATGTGTTTTGTTAGTTCTTCTTATATACCGTCACGTATCTGGTTCTTCTTGTTGCATCTGATGACATTTTGCCGAAACCACTCCCCCCATCAACATCATGACGAGTATACGTCTTCTTTCAGGCGACTCCTCTTCCCATTCACTTGATTGGCTAGCTTCACTAAACTCCTCCCTGCTCTGTGTGCCATGTTGCCTGAGAAACAAATCTCGGCAAAAACAGAGGCATATTATCATTGCAGGGATGCGGAGAAGCATCCAGAAAGGGGGGATTTGAAGGACATATATAAAGAATATTGTTAAGTTTTGAAGGTAACAGATTTAGACAGTGTAACATTTCTGTCTCTTGTGAGAATAGGATATGTTAGACTAATAGAACACTTCTGTCCAATATATGTATAGGTCATTTAAAATCATGTATACAGCAGAGGCGTCACTAGGGTTGGTGTCACCCGGTGCGGTAACTCATGGTGTCACCCTCCTGGATTTCCTTCAATACCATGCCAAACAGATTCTTTAGTAATGCCAGTCAGATGGCCGATTAAATATGCCACATACAGGAGCCCCACAAATTATGTCACACACAGGAGCCCTTTAACTATGCCACACACAGGAGCCCATAACTATGCCACATACAGGAGCCCCATAACTATGCCACACCTCGGAGCCCCATAACTATGCCACACCTCGGAGCCCAATCAATTATGCCACACACACAGGCGCCCCTTAATTATGCCACACAAAAGAGCCCCTTCGTTATGCCACACATAGGGCCCAATAAATATGCCACACATGGGACCGCCATTAATTATGCAACACACAGGAGCCCCACAAGGTGACAATTGTACAATTCAAAAACAATACATATCTATAAACACAGACATCTCTCTATAACTAGTTGCATTTATACTTATTTGAATTATTTAATATTCTATTTAATAAAAATGTTATTGAAAAATTGCAATCCTATTTTTTATTCCCTTCCTCTGCACCCACATTGCACCTAAAGGACTTAACACAGCACCATACAGTACCCACAGAACTTGCCATGCACCTATAATGCACCCACAGCACTTGGCTTGCACTCATATTGCACCTACACGATTTGGCATGCCACAGTGTCACTTTGCCCCACAGAACTAGCCACTGTCACTTTCCACATAGTACATGTTATTTTGCCCCACAGACCATGCCACAGCATCACTTTGCCAATTAAAATATGCCAGTATTTAGCCATTCAATATGCCAGGATTTAGCCATTCAATATGCCAGGATTATTTTGCCACTCAATATGCCAAGATTATTTAGCCACTCAATATGCCATGATTTAGCCATTCAATATGCCAGGATTTTGCCCCCGAATGTGCCATTTAATATGCCAGTATTTTGCTTTTAATATGCCAGTATATTTCCCCCCAATATGCCATTTAATATGCCAGGATTTTGCCCCCCAATATGCCAGGATTTTCCCCCTCAATATGCCAGGATTTTGCCCCCCAATATGCCATTTAATATGCCAGGATTTTGCCCCCAATATGCCATTTAATATGCCAGGATTTTGTTCTCAATATGCCAGGATTTTGCCCCCAATATGCCATTTAATATGCCAGGATTTTGCCCCCCCCAATATGCCATTTAATATGCCAGGATTTTGTTCTCAATATGCCAGGATTTTGCCCCCAATATACCATTTAATATGCCAGGATTTTGCCCCCCCCAATATGCCATTTAATATGCCAGGATTTTGCTCTCAATATGCCAGGATTTTTCCCCCCAATATGCCAGGATTTTGCCCCTCAATATGCCAGGATTTTGCCCCCCAATATGCCATTTAATATGCCAGGATTTTGCCCCTCCAATATGACAATTAATATACCAGGATTTTGCCCTCCAATATGCCATTTAATATGCCAGTATTTTTCTCTCAATATGCCAGGATTTTGCCCCCAATATGCCAGTATTTTGCCCCCAAATATGCCATTTAATATGCCATTGTTTTGCTCTCAAAATGCCAGGATTTTGACCCCCAATATGCCAGGATTTTGACCCCCAATATACCAGGATTTTGCCCCTCAATATGCCAGGATTTTGCCCCTAATATGCCATTTAATATGCCAGGATTTTGGCCCCCAATACGCCATTTAATATGCCAGGATTTTGCCCCCCAATATGCCAATTAATATGCCAGGATATTGCCACTTAATATGCCAGGATATAGCCAATTAATATGCCAGGGTATTGCCATTTAATATGTCAGGATATAGCCAATTAATATGCCAGGATATTGCCAGCCAGTATGCTCGTTATGCCACCCTCCTCCCCCCTTCCCCAGCCAGTACTTACCTCCTTGCTGCTGTATCCCGGTGCAGGTCCGTGGCTGTGAGGGAAGCGTTGTGCGCTCCCCTCCAGCTGTGCGGATCAATCAAGTTTGTTTAAAAAAAGTTTGAACAAACTTTATTGATCCGCACGACTGGAGGGGAGCGCACAACACTTCCCTCACAGCCACGGACCTGCACCAGGAGACAGCAGCAAGGAGGTAAGTTTTTTATTTATTTTTTTGAATGCAGGGGGTGCCAGCAGCACGAGTGTCACCCTTTGCTGGTGTTGTCACCCGGTGCGGTCCGCACCCCCCGCACCCCCCTCGTGACCCCACTGGTATACAGTCAAAATACAAAATCTGTAATCTCTATCAAAACCTATCTATAGGCCCTGCATGTAAAAAATAAACATGTCCTCTCTAATGGAGAATTTTGTTATGTCCATCTCGGCCACAGAGGCAGGAGCTCATTAAAGAAAATCTGTATTTAGACCTTTGGGTGCCAAAGTTTGTAGCTCATACACCCACTTTGTCTCCAATTTTCCCAATTATTTCCAAGAATTTCCCTCTCTCCAGTGTTTCTTATATTTAGCTATGACAGTAAAGCTTAATTCCTTAGTGTTGTTCATATGTTTAAAAAAATGTCTAGGGACACTGTGAGTTAAAAGTTTCTTCCGGATATTGTTACAGTGTTCTCCCACCCTTAATTTTTCTTGTTGTGCTGTCCACATATTACAGCTCACACGACATTGCAACAAATAAATGACATTACTTGTATCACAGTTCATAAAATCTCTAATTGCATAATTTTTCCCTGATTTTTGAAATAAAATTCTGTATTTTTGAGGTTGTTTTTTAGTTTGCTTACATGTATTGCAATTATTGCATCTATAAAAACCGGGACTTTGGCTTAAAAAGGTTCTACCTCTTTTTTTAGTTTCCCTTGTGTGGCTAGTGGTTATGCACCTCCGAATAGATGGAGCCCCTCTGAAAATGATTTTAGGTCTCTCCGGAAGAATATCTTTTAGTATGTCATCTTTCTTGTGAATATGCCAGTATTTTTATATGATTTTCTTCATGTGTATGTATTTTTATTATTGTAATCCAGGACTATTGGTAAGATCATATTTTTGTTTTGTTTATCTTGTCTGTCCTTATATTCTAGAAGGGAATCCCTCTTCATTCCCTTTACTTCCTTGAAAGCTCTATCCATACCCTCTTCTGAGTACTTCCTGGCTATCAAACATTCCTTCAGAATTTGTAGTTATTCTGTACAGGCAGCGTCTTCTGTACAGTTATGTATAAGCCTCAATGCTTGATTTTTAGGGCTGTTTTCTAGCCAGGGAGAATAGTGTTCACTATCTCTCCCGATAAAACTATTTACCTCCACTTTTTTGAAAAACGTTTTGGTTTTTACTCCATTTTCTATATACACCTCAAGATCTTAGAAGTGGCACTTCTGAACACTCTGGCCATCGTATTCTGTATTTAATTTGATTCCTTAGTCATTATTATTCAAATGGCTGAGAAATTCAAGCAACTCCAATTCCCCTCTCTTCCAGATAAAGAACAATTCACCTATGTAGCAATGATAGGTGACCAGGTTTGCCCCCCATTTGTGCCCTGACCATACATATTCTGCCATAAACAAATTGGCATAACTGGGGGCAAATCAGGTCCTCATCGCCGTTCCTTGTTTTTGCAGGAAAAACCTTTCATTGAACCAAAAATAGTTGTTCTGAAGTATCAGGTTAATTCTAGTGACCACAAAATCCGCATATTTTTCTTCAATGTCCCACTTTCTGTGTGGTCTATAATGGTGTAGAGTGATGTTACATCACTTGTTACCAACCACATATTCTCTTCCCACGTCACTGTTTTTAAGATGTTGAGAATACTTAATGTGTCCTTGAGGTATGAGGGGACCTGTTTAACAAAAGGTTGGAGGATTGGATCTAAGTACTCCGAGAGATTAGAGTAAAGAGATCCCACTCCTGATCAGACAGGACATGTCTGAGAGGACATGTTTGTTTTTTACTGTAAGACATGCAGAGCCTTTAGATATGTTTTGATAGAGATATTTTGTATTTTGACTATATACATGATTTTAAAAGACCTATACATATATTGGACAAAAGTGTTCTATTAGTTTAACATCTCCTATTCTCACAAGAGACAGAAATGTTCCACTGTCTAAATCTGTAACCTTCAAAACGTAACGACCTTCTTTATATATGTCCTTCAAATCCCTCTTTCTGGATGCTTCACCGCATCCCTGCAATGACATATGCCTCCGTTTTTGCCGAAATTTGTTTCTCAGGCAACGGAGCACACAGAGCAGGGAGGAGTTTGGTGAAGCTAGCCAATTGAGTGAATGGGACGAAGGAGTCACCTGAAAGAAGACGTATAACCATCATACATCGGGGAGGCGGGAGTGGTTTCAGCAAAATCAGATGCAACGAAGAAGAACCAGATACGCAATGGTATATAAAAAGAACCAACAAATTCCTTTTTCAAGGAATTAATGGATATTACTAATTTTAAGTGTAAGATTTTATTATGTTTTTAGTTGTTATAAATTAAACGTTTATACTTGCATCCCTGCCTTCTCTTCCCCTGTGTTACACCTCTGGAACTGTCTTGAACTGAAGATACTGGTTGTTATATATATTTACCCATTGGGTGTCCCCAGATGCTACTATTCCTGAGCAGATTAATGCTCAGGCACATGTGAGTGGACACTTTATACACTTTTATTTATTTATTTACTTATTTATTGACACTCATATATGTAAGTTTGTTTATTTTCCGCTTTGATGTGTTTTCAGATCATCCTTGTGTACGTTTAATTTCTTTCCTCCCCCCTCTCTCCCTCACCTCCCTCCCCCTTTATACACTTTTAGTGTGTTCCTGTATAGTGTTTTAACATACTACACTATATAACTTTTTATGTTTATTTTCCCTTTATACATAACTTGCAAGAGACTACCTAATTGAGAAGGGTAATTGTCAGTGTGCTATGTGTTGGGTTAAGCGCACGAAGTCACTTTATTTTGGTATTTTTTGCACTGTTTTGCTAGGAGTGGAACACTAGCTGTGCCTTGGTGCTGCTCACTCCGTCACATATAGGCACAGTATATTATCATTGTTATAGATTCCCAAAGAGGCCAAACTGCTAAATTATTTCTTAATCTAACCCAAATGCTATTTCATCACAAAATCAGCATTATCTGCCTATTTCAGGTGAAATTTCGACCATATTTGGTTTCGGCCTTGATCAGGAAAATAAAATAAATTTGCTTACTCTTAACAGGACCGAGCCCCCTAACCCCTAAATAAGCCATAATGTAGCTGTAATAGATCGTTTTCAGACATTGTTTTATAAAAAATATATAAAAACACTTATAATGTAAAACAAATTATATTAATGTTACATATTATAATAACACATATACACTATAATAAAAAAAAGTTACAATTCAGTTGTTAATTGGCATGGTAATATTTTTTAATATGCCATAATTAATTATTTATAAATAAAATATGTGATTATGGTGTAAATGGTGCAATATTCCAGAAGTGGATGTTGCAGGAAATTCACCTAAAGGTCAGACCAATCCGATCTGGGGCAAGAGCCCATGGCAGATTTCATAAACGTGATGTAAAGAAGCCCAAAAGCTTGGGTGGACGAATAAAGGATTTCTTTTTATTTCAAATTTTTACATATATTTTAAATATTATATAATTTAGACTTTATCTTATATTTTCAGATTATTTATAATACATTGCATATTTAAATATATCAACAATATTATACAATATCAGTAATACTATACATTTTGTCATATTTTTTAACAGTTTTCCTTCTCATGAGGTTTACAAGGTTTCAGATATAATTATTAGCAATTAAATATTTTATATAATATAAATAATAATAATAAATATAATAATATAATATAAATATAATAATAATAAAAATATAAATATCATTATACAAAATTTTTATGTATTCTAACTTCATATTTCCCATCCCTTTCCCTATTAACTTATTTTTAGGTAATTCTATATTAATTTATTTTCATCTAATACCTATGTCATTCTACTATATATATCTATATGTAACTGAATTAATTAATCAGATATTTCATTTACTGTTTTCATCATATACATGGTGTTCTACCACAATTATTGTGCTGAATACCACATTATCTCCTGGAATGCTGTTCGTATTTGTTTTTTATGATTGTCATCTAATGTATCTATGTAATTCTCCCATTTTTAAAAAAAAAGTTTTTGTATCTCTTTCTTTATGTAGAGTAGCTTCCATCCAATCCATTTTAAGTAGGAATAACATTTTAGTTTGGAATAGTAACATTGTCGGTGCCTCTTTATGTATCTATTGTAATATAAATTTTCTGGCTACAGCCAATGTAATCCGAAATATAAATATGTTTTCTATTTTATAATTTTTCTTTATAATTATTCCAAGGATAGCTTCTTCAGCTTGTATTTTATAATTAACTATTTTAATTATATTTAGGAATTGTTCAATATTATTCCAAAAAATATTAATTTCTGGGCATTCCCAAAAATTGTGTATTAAACTTGCATTATTTAAACCACATTTCTGACAAGAATCCATAGGAATAATACCCATAAGATATTGTCTATGTGTTGATAGATATGCATAATGGATAATTTTATAATGCATTTCAGTATATGAGACTGCTGGTATTATTTTGCTTGTAATGATGGTTTGTTTTATTATGTCTTCTAAATTTATACTGGGAAAATGTGTCAACCATTTTTTAATACCTTTAGGGATATTTTTGGTGAAATTTACTTCTTGTATTTCTTCATATATTAATTTTGTGGATATAATAGGTTCTATTGATAATCTTATTTTATTATCAAAAATGTTATCCCAGTCTGTTTGTCTAAGTTTTCGAAATTGGTTTCTAGCAAATTCTTGGATTTGTATATATTCGCACCATTTAATATTTAATTGTGGTAAGTTTTCTCTACATTCAGTGAAACTCATCAAGGAGGTGGAATTAGTTTTAATAAAAGTTGTAAGATTATTTATGTTCTGGTTTTTCCATTCTTGAAATGATTTTGTCTCGTTACTGTTTTGGAATGATGGATTATTGCAGAATGGATGAAAGACAGGATTTCTATAATCCCAATGAGCAATAGGTATGTAGAAAATAAGCAATAAATACATGCAAACGATTTATATGATGATACCAATGAGCAAGCAATTATGTATATGAACAATGCAGGTGATGTCATGCCAGCTATAGGTTGGCATTACATCATCGGTTATTGTTCATTGTTAACAGCTGTTAGGTTACATGTACCCTCCCTACGCTATGCCACATGTATCATCGTACCATTCCATATTCACAGTGGATGATGGTGCATTGCCAACCACAGTGTGGACATGAAATGGTATTGTGATACACGTGGCATGTTGCTGGAAGGGTACATATAACTTAACAGCTGTTTACAGTGAACAATGATCAGTGAGATGATGCCAACCTATAACTGGCATGACATCACCAACACTTAAAAATTTCAGCAAGGCCTTGGATAGACCATTATTTTTGATTTTCAGGAATTCTTTTATTTTAGATGTGGTGCCCTCAGATTGGCGTAAAGTTGATGTGGTGCCCATATTTAAAAAGGGATCAAAATCCCAGCCGGGCAATTACAGACCAGTAAGCTTGACATCTGTGGTATGGAAAATGTTTGAAGGTTTGCCAAGGGAATATATTCCAGATTTTATTTTGAACATTAACAGGATCCAATATGGCTTTGTGAAAGACAGATCTTGTCAAACTAACGTAATTACATTTTATGAAGAGGTGAGTAAAAACATAGTGTTGTATACATAACATACAACATATAACATATAACATAGTGGGTGCTGCAGTGGATGTGATATATTAAGACTTTGCTAAGGCATTTGATATAGTTCTACAAAAAAGGTTACTGTACTAATTGACAGAAATAGGCTTAGGGTTAAAGGTTTGTTTGTGGATTGGCAATTGGTTGAAAGAGAGAATGCAAAGGGTGGTGGTAAATGGGAAGTTCTCAAATTGCACAGATGTGATGAGTGAAGTACCTCAGGGTTCTGTCCTGGGTCCTCTTCTTTTTAATTTGTTTATTATCTGATCTCCCAGAGGGCATAGGGAGCCATGTATTAGTGTTTTCCTATGACACAAAATTAAGTAGGATAATACAGTCTGAATTAGATGTATCTGCGCTGCAAGAGGATTTGGACAGATTGGGTAAGTGAGCAGATAAATGGCAAATGAGATTCAATGCAGACAAGTGAATTTTTTTTTTTTTATTCTTCATTTTTCAAAGATTAGCGATTTTATAATATAGAAAAAGAACATATGCGTTAGGTGAAGAAAGACCTAGTTTAACGTCATATCGAGACTTAGGAAAACATACTTTTCAGAATAATGTGTTCCATTGAATATACAGTTGTATAAATGATTAAAACAAATATAAGAAAGGGAAGATAAAAATAAAGAAAAGAGAAAAAAGGAGGGGAGGTACAAGAATAGCGAAACAGAATAGGACAAAAGTGCGCTTTAGGTATACTAAAGTAAAAATGCCTCAGTGCTGCTAGGGTTGTGACCTATTGTGCTGGTTTCACTTTATTTTTTATGCACAAGAATAGCGCGGTGAAGTAATAAAGAATCGCAAGGGTGGGAAAGAAGGGGTGTGGGGTGAGGGGGGATGTAGCCCTGCCTCCAAATTTGATTCCGTTGATCCTGAACGAGTTTCTATTTCAAGAAGCATGCTATCCAGGGAAGCCAAACCTTCTGAAATCATGTTGGAGTGTCGTGCATGTAGGCTGTCAGTAAATCCATATCATTTGTGTCTTCTACTAGATTTTTCATGATCAATAAAGTCAGTATGGTAGGTTGATTCCATGTCTGCCCTATTGCTCTGCGTGCTGCCAGGGCAATTTGGGCTAGGAGAGCATTTTCATGTCTGGTGCAGAGGTCTGTGGGTTTAGATAGAAGGAAAATTTTGGGTTCGAATGGGATCGGTTTTGGTATGACGCTGCTTGCAAGCATATGAATCTGTTTCCAGAAGAGTTGTATGTAAGGGCATGGCCACCAGGTGTGAAAGTAGGTTCCAACTACGCCACAGGTCTTCCAACAAAGAGGAGTGGAGGTTGTGTACATTTTTGCGACAGTAGAGGGTGGGCGGTACCACCTCATCAAAGTCTTGTACCCTTGTTCCATATGGACAATGCATCTAGACGTTTTGGAGGTAGCTTCCCATATGTGATAAAACAGTGATAACAGCGCTTAAAATCACAAACTAATATGCGTCCCTAATTAACACACAACAAACAAAAAACAAAGCAAGGCAAACAAAATACAAAAAGTGCGCCATAGGTACACTGTGGTGTAAAAATATATATATATAACACCTTTTAGGTAAATGTGAAAATGTGACAAATATGAAGATAGGAGTTGGGGGAGACTGGAATGCTCCCCTATATATATGCACTCACAAACTCCTCTGGTATGATGGGCTTAATCAGGCGTCTGGACAGCCTGCAATACACTGATTGCAGGCTGTCCAGACGCCTGGTTGAAGCCCGTTTTAGGGGCGAAACGCTTAGCGTCCCTGGACAGACCTGCTTTTTCTTTTATTCACCTGGATTTTATCATTCATCTGCTGCTATTGGAAGGACTCTTCTCAGACTGTGTGGCGCCCACTTGTTCTGTGGAACTTAGAGACTCCATATGTAAGCAGATATTATTGTTCTATTAAATTTTATGTATTCTCATCCTAACTTTATCTGTGGGCATTTTTTTCCCTACACCTGAGCTATATGAGTGGAAGACAAAGAAGCTGAATTAAAGAGCTAAAGATCATCCCCTGTGTACATAGTGTTTTTGTGAATAAGCCCATCATACCAGAGGAGTTTGTGAGTGCATGTATATAGGGGAGCATTGCAGTCTCCCCCAACTCCTATCTTCATATTTGTCACATTTTCACATTTACCTAAAAGGTGTTATATATATATATATTTTTACACCACAGTATGCCTATAGCGCACTTTTTGTATTTTTTTTGCCCAGCTTCCCAAAGGCCACCCGGTCCTCTTGATCTAGGGCATGTCCCAGGTCTCGTTCCCAGCAGTAACGTATGGTAGTGGAGGGCCTGGGGAAGAGGAGGCAAAGTCTGTGTAGAGTCAAGATTTGAGGCCTTTTCATCTTGGCTTGTCCATACAATGTGTTTCATACCAGGTTGGGGTGGTATCTATGGCCAGTTTAGTCGAGGGGGAGAGAACGAAATCCCTCAGTTGTATGTATTGGAAAAAGTCAGATGTTTGCAGGGGTATGTTCTTTTTCATATATTAGTATGTTTTAAGTGTCCCCTTTTGATGGAGATCATGGATTCTGGAGATGTCACCTTGGTCAAAAAGCCTTGAAGGGAAGGGGATCCATTTCTGTTCCGATATATGGGACAAAGGGGGAGTGATCAGTTCTTAACATATATTTAGTTGCATGATTGTCCCATATCCTGAGACAACTGATGATCGATGGGCATTGTGTCTTAAGCATTGGCTTTGGGTAGCCAAATTTATTGGTCTAAACCATCAGTTCGCAATAAGTCATTTTCGATATCAACCCTGAATCTGATTTCAGAAACAGGGGAGTGCCAAGCTGAGATCTGTGCGATTTGGGCAGCCAGGTAGTATTTGGAAATATCCGGAAGACCCAGCCCTCCAGAAGGTTTAGGTCCATACATAGTCGAAATGTTCATTCTCGATCTCTTACCCTGCCATATAAATCGGTTAACAAGAGTAAAATTATGTATTTTAGGTACAATAATAAAATGCAACAAATAGTTTAAATGGTGTTTTTTGGGGGAAATCTACTAATGAAAAACATTTGGGAATAATTGTAGACAAAAGACTTAGCAGTAGTGCACAGTGTCAGCTGGCAGCTGCAAAGGCCAATAAGAAATTAGGGTGTATAAAAAGGGGTATTGATTCACAGGAGAAAGATATTATTCTGCCTCTTCATAGGTTCATGGTAAGACCTCACTTTGAATATGCGGTTCAATTCTGGGAGCCATTTAAAAAAAAAAGACATTATGGAACTAGAGAAAGTGCAGAGGGGGGCCACAAAATTAATAAGGAGAATAGTCAGTTTTAGTTATGGAGAAAGGCTGGAAAAGTTAAATGTGTACACACTAGAGAAATGACGGGTTAGTGGGGACATGATAATGTTATATAAATATGAACAGGGCCCATACAAAAGGCTTTCTAAAGACCTGTTCAATAACAGAACAGTACAAAAGACAAGAGGTCATCCGCTAAGACTTGAAGAAAGGATATTTAGTCTATGACAGTGGAGGGGATTTTTTACAGTAATGACAATTAATATATGGAATTCACTGCCTGACGAAGTTAGATATGTTAGATGCCTTTAAACATGGCCTGGGTACTTTTTTAATGAGCCGGAGCATAGAGGGCTATGCTTGTTAGTATGGGCATTAATATATATTTAGTGCTTGTGGATCCAAGTAGAAATCGGATTGTCATTTGTAGCAAGCAGTAATTTTTTTCCCCACTTAAAGCATAATTCGAAATGTTGGTGAGTAGGCAGCATGGTGCCTGTGACCTTTCAGCATTCAGCCTTCAGACAAACCGGGGAAAGTTCTAGTGTGCAATGCTGGTGATGGGGTATGTCCTGGAGTAAGTGCTGGGTGTGCAATGTGGGTGATGATGCATGTACTGGTGCTAGTACTCGGTGTGCAATGTGGGTGATGGGACATGTACTGGGGTAAGTCCTGGGTGGACAATGTGGGTGATGGGGCATGTACTGGGGTACGTCCTGAATGTGCAATGTGGATGATGAGAATTGTACTGGGTGTGCAATGTGGGTGATGGGGCACATCCTAGGGGTTCTGGGGTAATTTCTGGTGTATAATGTGGGTGATGTGGCATGTCCTGGTGTAAGACCTGGGTGTGCAATGTGTCATTTCGGACTAAATTTGTTCATTATTTTTGTTTCGCTATATTCATTCGTACGAATGGAAAATAATTCATCTATCTGAGAATTCGTTCAAAGAGTCAAATTCATCCGAATTTAATTCCCTAAATTGTGCTATTGAACTGTTAAAATTTGTCTCTTTCATCCGAATTCCCCAATCTTATACTATGTATTGAATAAACATAGGTGAAATGTTCATCTATACGAATTGAATAGTGAAATGAATGAAGCAATGGATAAAAATGCCCTCACTCCAATAGTATAAGGTTGGAGAATTCGGTTGAAAGAGTCAAAATCATCCGAATTTCATCCCTTACCGATGCTATTGAGCTGTCGAAATTTGGCTATAAGTGGTGGGGAATTCGGATATAGAATCTTTCGGACATCATTTTATTGAAATCAAACAGATAGGAACATAGAAAGTAAAATTTTTGTGGTGTAGATGTAAACCTAAAAATGTGAGTGAAATGTTGTCGAAATTGAGTCTATTGGGTCTATTGACTAAAATTTGAATTTGGAGGTCGAAATAAACCCACTTTATTCAAAATGTGTTGAAATTAAGCCGAACTGCTGAATGGACGAATTCCACAGATCAGATCAGAGTCATAAGACAGTCATTATTCATTTAGGATCAGTTTTATTCTGCATAGCATAATGTTATGCAGAATAAAAACTAATCCAATATGAATACTGAATGTCTGATTACTCTGTTCTGTGGAATTGGACAGTTAGGTCAATTCGGCTGAATTCAACACTTTTCTTCTCTATTTCACCTCTATTTTGGCTTATGTAATGCCATTGGCATTACATACAATAACTTAAGCCAAAATTGAGAGGAAATTCGCATTCGACATATCAACGTGGCTTTCGGCATCCGAATGGACGAATGAATTTCGTTCATTTAGCGTTCGTTCATTCAGCTTTGATTTGTTTTTCGTTTTCGTTGCTCATTATTTAGACGAATGGACGAAAATGCTTATTTTCGTCCGAAAATGCATTCATCCAAAAACGAATGCACATGTCTAGTGCATATCCTGGGGTTCTGGGGTAAATCTTAAGTTTGCAATGTGGGAATGCGGGTGATGGGGCATATTCTGTGGTAAGTCCTGTATGTGCAATGTGGGTGAAGGGGCATATACAGTACTGGTGTAAGTCCTGGGTGTGAAATGTGGGTGATGGGCCATGTACTGTGGTAAGTCATGGGTGTGCAGTGTGGGTCATGAGGCAAATCCTGGATGTGGGATTGTATAGGCAGGTCTGGGGGCTTAATAGCAGGACTGGGGTACATTGGGAGCAGATTGGCATGCAGAATCGCAAATCTGGGGGCAGAATGGCAAGCATGAGGGGCAGATTGGCAAGTATGGGGATGAATTTGCCAGTCTGAGGGCAGATTGGAAAGTCTAAGGGATTGATTGGCAAGTCTAAGGCAGAATAGCAAGTCTGCCAAGTTTATACATTACTGCTGATTTAGTCATGATATGCCAAGTTCATATATTACTGCTGATTTAGTCATGATATATCAAGTTTACATTACATTACTGCTGATTTAGCCATGACATGCCACGTTTATACATTACTGCTGATTTAGTCATGATATGTCAAGTTTATATATTACTGTTGATTTAGCTATGATATTCCAAGTTTATACATTACTCCTGATTTAGCCATGATATGCCAAGTTTATATATCACTGCTGATTTAGTCATGATATGCCAAGTTTATCACAGAGCTCCATAGTAAGAAATCTGCAGTATGTATGAGTCTATCACAGACTGTACAACAAGAAATCTCACAGTAATGTATCTTTAAACTGCAGGAAGTGTGTTTTTAAATGTATTATCTAAATAAAATAAATGTGTTCATATTATGTAAAGCAAAAGCTATCTATAATCTATAATTTTAAAAAACAATTCTTGGAATTGTTCACACACCCCTTAAACCTAATTGTCCCTTTTTCAGTATTTTACATGTTGAGCAGTATCAGTGCAGACCAGTGACCGGAACACTCATGATGTATATGGTGATGTCATGTGATGTCATAATGCAGGCTACAAATATTACTCACCTGACCTGCATTCCAGTCACACATAGATCTGACAGCAGAGCAGCTTCTACCTAGCTCTCTGCAGCACACACTTACATTACACATCTCTCAGACGCACACAGCATACTAACACACAACTTCCCCAGCCTGGTCTACATTTCCTCTCTATCACATCTTACATAAATACACCTTTTACACGGCGTTCAGTCTCTTGATTGGTCTCATCATTCCTCTTCGAGCCGCGATATGCCGGCAACTGATCAGAAAAAGGAATCCACTGGGTAAGAGTCTAATGTGTTACAGAGTTTGTGAGTATTAACCAGTTGTGTGTGATGCTCTGTGTAAGGAATTCACTTGGTAAGAGTCTGATGCAGTGGCGGATGCTCCAAATGGAGCACCCACGCTGTGTATTTCTGGCATTTGTGTGCTCCGAACAGAGAGCAGAAAAACCCCAAAAATACATTTTTTGTATACTTTCCGTGCTTGTCGAATTGGAAAAAGAGTGAGTGACTCTGTTGTCATATTAGCATCTGCCGGCGGCCCCTCGGATGTAACTCGTGTATTTCCGGGGGTTTGTGTGCTTGCTGTTCTCATGATATCATGCCTCCGAGTGACAGGCATGCTCGGGACTGGCAGCACGCCTGTCACTCAGGGGCACAATACACCCCTGGTCTGATGTGTTACAGAGTTTGTGAGTATTAACCAGCTGTGTGTGATGCTCTGTGTAAGGAATTCACTGGGTAAGAGTTTGATGTGTTACAGAGTTTGTGAGTATTAATCAGCTGTATGTGATGCTCTGTGAGAGCAATTCACTGGGTAAGAGTCTGATGTGTGACATAGTTTGTGAGTATTAATCAGCTATGTGAGATGCTCTGTGTAAGGAATTAGTTATGGACAAAACTAGAGAATGGTATAAAGATCAGAAAATATAATGATGGAGGAAAATGATCTTATTGGAAAATGAATGAAATATACTAAAAATGCCACAAACGTTCAGATTGTAGCAAATTATTTTCCAAATTCCTACCCTGCCCTATCTGCCCTCTTGTATCCAACAAACTACACTACACCAATTAAAGGAAATCAGTAAGGATTATGTTCAGCTGATAGATGGCATCAATTGTAAACATTTTAACCTCTTTATGACCAGACTGTTTTTGGAATGGTGTGCGTTAGTGACAGAGGCTGTTTTAAAACTTCTGAGGTGTTTGTGTTTAGATTTAATCTTCTTCTTTGTCATTTGCTGTACTCACACAAATTATACATTGTTTTTTTCACACAAAATATATATTGTATTATTTCAGGACAAGAAAGGCTTTCTTTTGATGCCAATATTTTTTTCATATAATTTATTGTATTATGAAAAAAATGGTAAAATATGGTGAAAATTGTTAAAAAACAATACTTTTCCTGACTTTTATATGTAAAATATTTTACTAAGCTCCAAAAGCCAAAGAAAATCTTCCCAACTACCGTATTTGCTCGAATATAAGACAAAGTTTTTTATTTTCAAATGCTCTGAAAAATATATTCAAGGTCGTCTTATAATCTGACCTCAAATTGAGGTAAGATTATAAGACTGGGATCCAGGTCCCCCGCAGAGCTGCAGGGGACCTGGATCCCCCTCGCTAACAGCAGGTGGATGTCTGCGTCTGGGGACAGGGAGACTTCTGACTCGCTGACAGGGTCAGTCACTTATAAGTTGGCTTTCATTCTGGTTTGCTCTCCGCTGAGAGATTTGTTTGTTTGTTTTTCCATTTTTGCTGGTGTGGATTTGTTAGTAATAGGTGATTTTTTTGTTGGACGGACCCTTTCCCTGGCCCAGAAGATCCAGGGTTTCGTTGATTGCAACTGGAACCTGGATACAGATATTTCACAGGGCACCCTTCTATTTAACCAAGGTAGAGGTAGTAGATAGGTAGGGTACATTTTCGTTTACTTAATTAATTATGGTTACCTGGGTCAGCCCTCAGACAAGAGGCATATTTAAATTTTTACATTTTATTATTATTTCAACCTGGAACTTGGGCTGGATCGGGAAGGGGAATGGCGGTAGGGGATTTTTTATGGTGGCCGGGAACCTTGAGCAAGCCTCCAGGTATTTTTTATTATGGGAGCTATATTATTTATTGTGTATAACAATGTATACAACCCCCTATCACTGTGGGGGGATATGAATGTTAATTAGCTTCTTAGTTATAGAGGGGGGCTCAGGGCTACTTATACGTGCCCCATATATGTGTTTGGGGTAACCTTGGAGGAGCCCCCGGGAACTGTTTTTTACTGAAGGAGTTTAATTTAAAATGTTTAATTTTATAAGATTGCCACAGTTAATATAATTTTCTATTTATGGCGTATGTTGAGGGATGCATAAATGGCAAAAACAATCATTTAAGGGGCACTGGAGATGATTCAGTACTAGCTGCAGAACAGGAATATTTGCAGCGGAAGTCATTTCTAAACTCTCACCAAATCCTTTATTGATTCTGTAAATTTAAGTTTACACTTTATTCAGCTATGTATTCTTGCAGTTGTAAATGCCAGTAACAGCTTTCGGGCCAGGTGGTCTGCCCTCTAGTGGTCTGAAACTGATTTCTGGACCTCCCGTGCTATTGTTTTTAATTACTGTTTTACGATTACATCTTTAATAACTATATATAATAACTATATGTGAGGCCTTTATAGGAATATAGTTATTATAGTTATAGAGCAAGTGTGAGTTCTCTTTACAAGAGGAAAACTGGTACAGATAGCCTTTTGTCCATCGGAGGTGCAATGGTAATCACCAAGGCGTGTTCAAAATAAAACTATATTCATAATATGTTTATGATATAATTAGTGCTAACTGAACTATTTTAGCATTGTTACATAGAAATGATCTGGTGTTGGAATGTTTTCAAAATGTTCTTCTGTTGTAATTATTTTAATACGCCTTTGTGACAACTTATTTCATTTTATTAAAGCTGTAATTCTCACTCCACAGTATATATGTGCCAAGGTAGCAGAAGGGGAAATGGTGATGTCTGTAAATGATTTAGGAATTTAACATAGTTTGGTGGAAACTCTTCTGTTGCATGCTCCATTTACCATGATGCCCCAGATGACCTTACTTTACAGCCTTTTTATAATATAAAATTAGATCATAACCTGACTAGCAAAATGATTACTTTACTTAAATAAAAATATCTAACTGATATTTTTAACACTGTATCACACTGTTCAATTGTTCAATGTTCTAAAAACATTTTGTGAAACTATTGAAACCTTATTTGCCTTCTGTAAGATATCTCCAATAGCTGACTCAATACACCCCAAGGGAGTAGACTTCAAAATGCTTGGGTTTGATCATAACAAAATAGATCATAGGGTACAAGGTTACTCAGATCTGACTGCTCCATTTCTAACCATTGAAGTTTTTTGGAGGATGAATCATCCCAAGCCAAGAAATCACCCATCATGCATGATATTTGCAGCATAGATATATCGGGGAAAGGTTTCTGCAGAATGTGTTGGGTCACTCTTTTTTTCCCTTGTCAGATATATCCTGCTATTGTTCTTTGGAAGTCCTTCAACAGACCTGGGCAAACCCGAAGGGGTATATTCCTAAGCATATAATTTAATGTATGGATCAGATATGAATTAGCTACTTTAGCCATATGTTAGTTCAATAGTGTTGAACCTGACCGAACAGAAAGTAATTCTTCCGTTCACCA
This sequence comes from Pelodytes ibericus, assembly GCA_036172795.1. Classification (NCBI taxonomy): domain Eukaryota; kingdom Metazoa; phylum Chordata; class Amphibia; order Anura; family Pelodytidae; genus Pelodytes; species Pelodytes ibericus. The sequence continues at coordinate 96,099,590 of CM069859.1, read as the reverse complement.
CAATATGCTCTCCCAGCAAAGGAGATTTTTAATTATCTAATGGTAAAAAAAATGTTTATCTCATAGACGTTTAGTGGATTTAGCCTCCGATGAAGCATTTCTTTTGGCTCATCACAAGGACAGACTGGTCTCAATGTCAAACAGACTGTTACACTCTCTGGTCATAAATAGTAAGGCACAATTATGGTTGAAATGGGAAGCAGAAATAAATAATTCCTTTACCGAGGAAGATTGGTTATATGGACTCTCCCTAGTGAGAAAAATCTACACTGTATAAATTTACAGGAGGTTCGATATAAAATTACTATATGATGGTACCTAGAACCAACCAAGTTAAATAGATTTTCTAAGTCTTCATCACCATTGTGTTGGAGGTGTGGGAAAGAAATTGGATACCATCTTCATATCTGGTGGGAATGTCCTGAGTAACTACCTCTGAAAGAGAATTGGGTCTTCTTGTGAACCATATTTTAGATAAGGTATTATCCTAAAATGTAGCTACCATGTCAGGATAGACACCAGCAGGCCCTTCTTATACATATTTGCATGGCTGCAAAGCTATCAATGGCAAGAGAGTGGAAAACACCCGGCCCAATTGCATTGAGTATAATACTCAACCAGATAAATTATCAACACAGAATGGGGGCTGGGTTCTTTCATGAACACGGGGCCATTAACAAATTTAGAAAGATCTTGTACATGTATGAACAGGTAGCCTGGCAGCCTTGAACCACCTCCATGGGACTGACCCCCCTCTGCCCTTAGACGTGTCCATCTTTCTCACACGGACACTTTACTAGTGAAATGAAACATGTCAATTATTTGGTATTACGATGTTTGTAAAGGCATTTCTACTTAAGAGTGTGTTTCAGATCTGTTACATTTTCTGTAAAACAGGTCTAAAAAGGAAAATGTTCATTACTTGGAAGTTTTGACTATGCCTAATGTGATATTTGTTTTACAGTCAAATAAAGACTGAAATAATGAGTAAAATTTTCTTTTGATCAATATAGACATTTAACTATATATATCTTGTATCTTTAATAATTGTTAGTGCTAACCTTTTGTCTGTAGTTTATTGCTAAATTAAACATTGTAAGGCATTTAACTTCACTGATGCAATGCCTGGGTGAAATGCATATTTTTGGAAATGCATTATGTATAGGGTTGCCCCCTTTACATTTAAAATAGACTTACCATTGCCTTCAGGCTCTGGCACCCATTGGACTCACCGGGGCACCCATTAGCAATACAAAGATCTTGATGTGAAAGGGTAGAATATTGGCAGCTGTCTCCTTTAATATGATTATACTTTTATATATTTATATTTATAGATTTTATATATTTTACCGTTTGTAGATGTGTTAAAGATTTTTCAGGCAAAAGTTTGAAAACATTCTTTCCAATTTTTCATCATATTTTCATGTAAATTATATGATATGATGAAAATAATACTATCTTAAGAAAGACCACTGTATGGCAATACAAAAGGTATATAATATAAGTGGGTACATTAAACAAGAAAAAAGAAAATTACAGCTAAACACAAACACTGCAAAGGTGTCAAAGTGGACTTTCAAAGATAAGGCAAAGGATCCTCAGTCATTGGGGTTAAACAAAAATATTTTGTGGCACATATGATAGTATTCAGGACTGTCCATTATTCATTGGGCCACTTGGCCACCATAAGTATTAATTTAATAATTCCAGAAATATTTTGTGTCCACATTTATGACCATATTGCAGTAACATGGTCACTGTAATCACAATGTAACATATATGACATAAATTTGAAGACAAAATATTTCTAGAATTAATAAATTAATACTTATCTGCGGCCTATGTTGTACTATACTATACAGTCTCATTCAAAATAAGATCCAGAATTGCATTTAATCTGGAAGTGCCTTGGAGTTGGAAGGGTCACATTGGCCATCTTTCACATAAAACCCACAGAGGAACCATTGAGTTCATTATGATGTCTGCTGTGGGCTTTCCCTGTAAATTAATTAAATTATTTACTACCTCTAGGATAAGAAAGCTGCACCCAGGTCTGTTTGTCAGTTGTATGCACCTGACAAATGATGGCCAGAACCACCGGACTTGCAGAATAATTACATGGACCTTGTGGTGGACAGGTTGTACCATCTTCTCCTCCAGTACCAGCAGCATAAGAACAACTCCTGCTATATCACTAGTGCACCTCCTGACATGCATCATTTCTCTAACCGTGCACAACATTTAAATGAGCAAGCAAAACTTCTATTTACAATATTCATTTAAATATTATTTGGTAAATAAAAGGTGTCTTAAGGGAGCCTCCTTAACTAAGGGCCCAGTGTATTATGGTTTGGCAGAGAGCACTGTTCACAGCCCAGTTCCCTCTGTTTCCCAGGCTATAAGAAGCAAAGGTGCCCTCAGGTGGCTTCTGCTATCACATTAACCAATTTAAAAACATATAATACAAAAATTATATAACAACATATAATTAAAAATGGGGTTACATTGGTGCAGGAGATATGAATGATTTTGGCAGACTGGTAGAGAGAACTACACTTGAGAACAAGGTCACCTCTTCTGTTCCTGAAAAAAGCTAATTGTTCATACTTTACTCTGATAGAGCTTTTGGAACATACATTTTCTCAATGAGTTGCAAATTATATTTAATATAAATCCTGGTAAAGCGCTGCCTTTTTCAATCTGGATTTCAGAATTCCAATGGGAGTTGGAGGTTACATGAAGGTAAATCATAACCGAACAAAATTATATTTTTACTTGAATAAAAATATCTGCTATTTAACACGGTATACCACAATCACAGGTATTCCTCATTTGCCATTCTCTATCCTTGCTCCGCAAAGCATCAAAGATAAAATGTTAAATATTGTCCCTAAACAAGGGCCAAAAGCACCTGATTGCACACATATAAATTGGACTCATAGGACTTGCCACATGCTTCTATTGCACTCACGGGACTTGCCCATGCTCTCGCTAGACTCACAGGACTTGCCACTATCATCCATTGCACTCACAGGACTTGCGATCAGCAAGGAGGGGCCATAAAACTGCATTCACAGGAGCTGCTCCAGTGCCTGATTTGAACTCCCTGTGCCAGTGTGCAGGTACTGGTGTAAATCTTTAAAAAAAAACAGTACCCGAAAACCGGAACATTTTCTGAAATGTAAAAAAAAACCTGGGTGCACATTTAAGTTCTCAAAATGAGTACGTTTGAGGGAAAGATGGTAACGCTACCTAAACTATACCCACTACTTTATCCCCTTCGTGACACAGAACATACATGTACGTCCTGACTGCTGGAGGCAATCAGACAAAGTTGCCGCAACATTGAAAAAAGTATGCGACACACTGTAAAAGTACTGACAAGAGCTTCGGAAGCGTTGTTCTGACACTGTGTTGTAGTTGCTAGACAGCCCCTAGAGACAGTCTTGAATATTACAACTAAATTAAAGAAACAATAATTAGGGTCAGATCTAGGGTTAGCATTAGGGTTACAGGAGTTAGGGTTAGAGTTAAATTAGGATTAGGATTTGGTTATGGGTTAAGTTGATCATCAGGGTTGGGATCCAAAGGTCTGTATGAGGAAAATGGTTAGGGAAAAAATACTTCTTTAGGATATTGCCCTAAAACTTATTGCAACAAAAATCAGAAAAATGTGTAAACAGTCTATTTCTAAACTCAAGACACATATTTGAAACTAATAGAAACTGATGGAGCTTTTGGAAGATAAATTTTCTCAAGGAATTGCAAATTATATATAATATAAATCCTGGAAAATGGTGTGCATTTAAAAGAAAAAAGTTTCTTCTTCTTTGTAAAAGTTGGCATTCTTAAAAGCAGAAATGATCCTTCCATTCAAAGTGCTTGTTAAGAAAGCTCAGCAGGTGCAAAAGTTACTTACAAAAACATGGATAGCAGCACAGCACCGAAGGACTAAGAATCCCTTTGTTTTCTTTGTCAATTATCCATACAGGGAGTGTAAAAGACTATTTGGAAGCTGATATTGTGTCTTCATAAATTAAGGGGTGGGAGTAAGGAAGGAAAAATGGGTTAATATGTTGCCAAAAAAAGTTATAAACAATCCAAGAAGTTTTGTGAACTAGGTTCCAAAAGACAGGACTTCCTTTCTCCATTCTCCAAGTAAAATAAATGGCTTTTCTTTTTACTGTAATGAGTATTTTTAGCAGGCTAAGAGCTCAATAAACTTTAAAGACCTGGTACTTAACTTTAATGGCCACAAGAATAATGGGTTATTAAACAAATAATTTAGTTCCAAAGAAGCCGAGAAAGAGGCATGCTCCAATCTCTCCAACGGCTTTTCTGCTTGCAGCATAATTGCACTAATTATCCTGTGTTAGACCTTTCTACCAATGTACTCTGTTCAGTCAGCATAATGACCTGCATATTTTTCTTAGCAGTTAATAGCATAAAAGAAAAGACAAATGCAAACGTTGTCCTTATAATTCAAATCCATCATCATTGACCAAGTTTAGGAAATGTTGCCAGTAGTAGCTCAAATACAAACAATGACAAAACAATGGTCACATCTCTTATTCTCTTCTACTGGTGAAGATGGAAAAAAAATCTTACTTCTCTTACACAATGCTAGGTTTAAACTTGTATTAATTTTTCAATGGACACATATTTTTAGATACACCATGTTACATACTGTACAATTAGGAATGGAAACATGCTGTTAAATTTTGGGGGTAAAGACTTGATTGGTTAAAAGATGGATGACAGTTTATCAAAATATCCTCTCTTTTTATCAAATTAAGAAAAAAGGATAGAGAAGATAGAGAGAACTGATTCTGGTACCCGGATTTTGGTACACTGATTACGGTACAGATATTCAAGTGAGGGCTGAGAGCAGCTATAAAGAGAAACATGCTCTAGTAGCAACAAAAAGCTGTGTTTCAATCATCTGAGAAAGGGACAACAAGGAGCTACAGTGAGCCCTGAAAAAAAATTAGATAATGTAGTTTATTCTAAATGCAGCAATGGAAAATGGAAAATGCACTCACAGGACAAAAGGGTTTCAAAAAGCAGAATGGGACTACTCTTCGCCGAGCTTTCCGAGCACCTACACAGCCCTTCTGAAAGTGCAATGATGACCAGTCATAGACACTCAGCTAGTACCAAGTGATAGAGTCTCTGCTGATTGTTCCATCCCTTTCACCAATTTTCTTGGTTTAGTTGACGACTGGAAAAAACTCAAGCATTGAGTGAAAGTTACTGGAAGAGTATGAATCAGCTGCTGAAAGGGCCAGGTTGTGGGTATGTTTATAATAATTTAAGTGGTGCAATTAATATGCAGTTGATACTAATAAAGCAAAAAGATAAAGGTGATAACGCCTCTTAAAATAACCATAACAAGGATTAAATGCACCACCACAAGTGTTTTGTGAATAGTACTTTCTCAAGGGAAATAGCTTTAAGCTAAAGTGCATGGTGTGATTGGGAGAAATCTGTAACTAGCAGCCTGCATTGATCCAAATCACATGCTACATGTAATATATTAAAATAAGGAACACCTTAAAGGATTTCAGGTGTTTCTTTCCACAGGAAATTGCTTTGCACCCACGGTCATGTGTCTTACAACCAATAACTTCCCCCACACCCCAGAGAACACAGTGTAATGTGATTGTTCCTATTGCAGGGCTTAGGACAAAGAATGTTAAAATAGTTTTATTTGGAAAAAATAATCATAAAAAAACTATTTTGGGAACTGAAATATTGAGTTGTATTTTTATAGTTTTACCTTCATGTCCCATGTCCCACAGATGTTCAGGGTTGCCACCCAGATGTTTATTTTTCCAGCTGACCAGTAAACAATTAGCTTGAGGCTAATGTTATGTCTATGCAGACAGTATTTTTTCTTAAGAAAAGGTGATAATCCTACTTATGTCTGTCTTATAAGTGTTAATTGCAGCAAGTGTCTACCCATTACCTGTTAGCAGAGATTTTGGTAAAAGTAAATTTTTTCATAAATGTATGTATAGCTACAAACACCAGCCTTTCACATATATATCGATAGTTTTTATAGTTTTTTTTTATATACACTAATCAGCCATAACATTGTGACCACCTGCCTAATATTATGTAGGTCCCCTTTTAACACCAAAATAAACCTGACCCGTCGAGGCATGGACTCCACTAGACCTCTGAAGGAGTGCTGTGGTATCTGGCACCAAGATGTTAGTAGTAGATCCTTTAAGTTCTGTAAGTTGTGAGGTGGGGCCTCCATAGATCAGACTTGCTTTCCCAGCACATTTCACAGATGCTCAAATCAATTGAGAAATGGGGAATTTTGAAGGCAACACCTTGAACCCCTTGTTGTATTCCTCAAACCATTCCTGAACTATTTTTGCTTTGTGTCAGGGCGCATTAAACAGGGCTTTTGTGTCAGGGCGCATTAAACAGATTAAAGAGGCCAATGTCATCAGGGAATACCATTTCCATGAAAACTTTGCCCAAAGCATCACACTGCCTCCGCCTGCTTGTCTCCTCTCAGTGGTCATAATGTTATGGCTGATAACTGTATAGACATAGATGTAAAGATGTATTAGCAGTAGAAAGAAGGAAGTGAGAGCTTACTTGGAGCCTAACCATGTTCTCCCATTGCTTTATGTACAAATCATAATTCTGAAGGCATAGCAGACTTTGCAGGATTATTAACATTGGTTGGTTACTGTTGTTTATTTATTATTTGGAAAAATGATATATATTCTGTCTATGAACCAGAATAAAGTGAGTTCATTTTGGTTTTGTCACATTAGTGTGCAGTTATTGCTGAGTGGTTTAAAGTGTACTCTGGCCCCAACTCTGCTGAAGGGTTGTGGTTGGGCCACATCTGCCAGTCCTGAGGAGAGGGAAGCCCAGGACAAAAGCCAAGTATCAATCGTGTTGCCTTATTCCCATTACAACAGCCAACTAAGTTTTTTCAGTGTGTACCAAGGACACTATTGTATATATTATCATTAAATTGTGACTGCAACACTTAGGAGGTAGAACATTTATAAATAATAAAATATACAAAATCCCCTTGTTTCTCATGCACAATAATCATGGATTGTGGGTTCCCTATAATGTGGAGAAAATGGCTTTATGCAACCGGTCTGTAAACTGGTAACGTCTCCATATCATCATGGGCAAGGTAATCTGTAGTGCCAAAAGTTTATTTAGGTGAATAAATGTTGACATACATAATGCACTGATTTAGGCACTGGACAGCAGCTTTGCTAATGAAGGATTTCCGAAATTACTTTGCCCTCATTTAAGAATCGTCACAGGGGGAATGTGTGAGTACATAATAAAATTGATATTTTTATTTTTTTAACAAAATACCTGCATATTTTTGAAATGTAAATTAAATGTGCTTACAACTTTAGAGCCTACAGCTTGCACCAAAGTTAAAATGATGAGTAAACTGTCCCTTTAACATATATTGCTTAGTAGAAAGACAGAAGGGACATGATATAAACATTTAAATATATAAAGGGAATCAACGCAGTAAAGGAGAAGTGTATAACTGGGACAACTGGCGCAAAAAATAAGTTCTGTGTTATTGAAAGATTTCATGAAAGACATTTTAAATATAAATGTTTTAATGAAAGAATACAAATAAAGTACCCTATTGAGCCTTTTGTTTGTTCTGTATGGCTTAATCAGGTGGCAGATATGTTGGTTAGAATCTTGGGTCAGATGAATGACCCAACAAATCTGCCCCCTAATAGAGCTATACAGAGAAAACAGAGCTCAATATGGTGCTGTATTTGTATTCCTTCATTAAAGCTTTTCTATTTAAAATGTCTACACTTGATGCAATCTTTCAATTAGTGTACAAGAAAGCAGCACACCAGTTTAATCAAAAGTAAAAAATAACCTTTAATATATCAATTAAAATATAAGACATCAATACATATATGATGAATATAAAACTAGTAAAGGACAGACCAAATCCAGGTCAGTGATAAATGCTACACAACCAATCAAAAAATACAGAACAATAATAATATTATATGAAACAAAGCAAAAAGCAGAGAAACAACAACAAAATAGACTTAAGGGGGAAACTGAGACCAGGAGGAATTTGCCCAGTGAAGCTAACTCCCCAACATTTCGGCTGGATGCCTTCTACAGGAGGAGCTAGATACCTGGCTCCATGTAAAGGTCCTTAAATACTAAAAATGAAACAAAAAAATGGTGGCGTCCATGTTACGTGATGACGTCACGACGTGATGACATCATGACGCAAGCGCAATGACGTCATCATGCAATTTGCAAAAAAACAAAATAGGTCGACCAGGAGGATTATTCAGACTTTTATGAATTTTGGGGAGAAGATATAGATAAGGAGTGGAAGGGGTCGAATTGTTTAGAAATGTATGCACTTTGTCAGAGATGAGTTTACTGTCACGAGCACTGTTAGTGATTTGTCTAATGGCCTCTTTGATATCAGCAACGGGATCCTTGTCTAGGACTCTGTAATTAATAGGGTCATTCAGTTGCCTCAGTGCCTCGGTAAGATACATGGCACTATCCAAGACCACGATAGCGCCACCTTTATCAGCAGGCATAATCATGATCGATGGATCTTCTGCAAGTGATTGTAATGCGCGTCTCTCGTGGCCAGACAAATTGCTAGCACCACGGCCATACCATTTGATTTTCTCAAGGTCAAGTTTGCACATACGAATAAATGTTTCTACTGAAGTGTGACTAGCCGGAGGCATAAATCTGCTCTTAGGTCTACATTTAGAAAAATTGAAGGGAGATAAATCAAGACCAGGATGAATATCATCGGTGGGTACTCTTTAAACGGATTGAATATCTCCAAAGGAAGGAGATTAACTACCAATTACATATAGATATTTAAAAGCTAAACGTATCCTTATCCACTATATATATTATCCTTTTATTGTCATTATTATTTTGAATATTTTTTACATATATTTTTTTCTCTATTTTGTGCTATTGTATTTTGCTTAATTTTGCACTATTTCTATGTTTTTTCCTACCTTTATTTATTCTCTCTTTGATTCTTTATTATTAAATTCATACTCTTTCTGTGTCATTTTTCTGTCTTGTATAATATTACTATATATTGGGTATTGTTTAGTAGTTTTTGCAATTCTCTAGCTATTTCTATATACTTGGGCTCCTATGGCTCCCTCCTGGCTCTATATATTTTTATTATAGAAGCTTAGACTTGTGATATGTTTCTTTCATTACTTTATGCTGCCTTTGGGTATAATATTACTATGTTTCCTTTGTTTACATGTTCACATTAGAGCTATAGCAGTGCTCCTATGATAATATGATTCATTTTTTGTTTTTTTCTGTTTAGGTGATGTCATCACGCAAATTGCGCGATGACATCATTGCGCTTGCATCATGACGTCATCGCGTTGTGACGCCATCGCGTTACATGGCGGCCGCCATTTTTTTGCTTCATTTTTAGTATTTAAGGACCTTTACGTGGAGACAGGGATCTAGCTCCACCTGTAGAAGGCATCCAGCCGAAATGTTGGGGAGTTAGCTTCACTGGGTATATTCCTCCTGGTCTCAGTTTCCCCTGTAAGTCTATTTTGTTGTTGTTTCTCTGCTTTTTGCTTTGTTTCATATAATATTTTATAAAATATAATAAAATTGTACTTTTTTGATTAGTTGTGTAGCATTTATCACGGACCTTGATTTGGTCTGTCCTTTACTAGTGTTATATTCATCATATATATATATTGATGTCTTATATTTTAATTGATTTATTAAAGGTGACTTTTTTACTTTTGATTAAACTGGTGTGCTGCTTTCTTGTACACTATTTGATTTCGGGAGTATGGAACTTCCCTTCATTGCATGCACCATAATATAATTATCTCTTGTTCTATGTCCAGTGCCCCACCTCACTTTGTTTCTTTGAATCTTTCAATTAAACAGAACTTTTTGCAACAGATGTCCTTTAAAAGAAAAGCTACCACCACAAGATAGGGAGCCGAAGGGGGACAGAGGTGACGCTGAGGAGCTGAGCAGAGACACATGTGACACTGGGCAGTTGAGTGGGGACAGGGGAGGCACTGGGGAGCTGATTGGGGACAGAGGTGACACTGGGGAGCTGATTGGGAGCAAAGGTGACACTGGAGAGCTGTGTGGGAACAAAGGTGACCCTGGAAAGCTGTGTGGGGACAGAAGGGAAACTGGAAGCTGAGTGGGAACAGAGGTGACACAGGGCAGCTGACTGCCCAACCTCTAAACTTACCGTCTGGCAGAAAGGCTCTGCCACTGTCCCCTGCATTGTGTGGAAGATTTCCCTGGCGTGCATGGGATCACGTGAGACTGTACATCCATTTGTGCCCTACATAGCGATGCCACTGGCAGCATCGGAGGGTATCTGTGCATAGCACACAGACAACCTACGTTGCTGCTCCCACAAGACACCAGGGAGAATGAGTGGGGGGCGCTGATCTGGCAACCCCCTATTGCATGGCACACGGGTCAGACTGCCTCCTCAGTACAGCATTCTGGCTGCATAGAATGTGAAAACGCTTACTGTCACACTAATGCAATTACCTCCTGCTGCATGCATATGGTTTGTGCTGATAATTCATGCGTGGCTTGTAACATTTGCCCTGACTGAACATCTACATTCTTGCTCAGATGCCCCAATCTAGTGGTCACTAGAGCAGAGTCTTTCAAACATCTAACACTATGCATTTTTTAAACAAATTTTCATCTTGTTCTCCTGGATTATAACCCTAAATTATCTCTCCTAACTTGTACTAGTTGTTGTATTAACGTAAAATAAGTAACCAATCAGGTCCACACCTGGGAATACTGTGACTTTGTCCTATAGGCTGAGGATTTGATAAGTGATTGCTGTTCTATCTAATGAATGCCTTCTTTCTCAAAGTAAGACAAGTATTATGTAGCCGCAAACATATTCTTTATACATTTCTCACACTTCCTATCCATAACTCTCCTCCATCTCATGACTTATAAATTGAATGCCAAAGGGTGGATTCTGACTTGCAATCTACCAGTGTACAGAAATGATTAATAAGAGAACTGTAATTGAAAAAAAAAAGTTTATAATTTTAAAGTATTATATAACTTAAGGCCAAAGTAGTTGGAGTTGGAAAATTCCTCCCATTCAGCTGAATTCAGCTGCTTTGGCCTAAAGTTTGAAACTCCCACCTCAGTTGCCTGAAAGTCTCTCTTTATTGAGTAGGCCCTATAGAATTTATACATGTAAACACACACATTTACATTTGTATATGAAGTATGTATACACTTTTACCCAAACTCCATCTTTAATTCACTTTTTAAGATTAATTTGAAAACTGAAAGATGTTAAATTAAACGGGGGTCACAGTGGACTCACTAGCATATGATAAACAAAACTGCATTGTCGGAGAATTATTCACCTTAACCATGTACATTTAAAAAAATAAAAATAAAAATTGAAATGAGAAACGAATTGCCTGTGCGGTTACACTATTACATCCAGTGCATTAAGCTATATACAATAACACTTGTTATAGCTGCATGTATTGTTTTTTCATCAAAAAAAGACACAGACGTCCATGTTGTCATGGAATTCCTCTTGGCCAGTGTTACACAGACAGGCATACTTAATGAGGTTCTGTTATGGAAAACAGCTCCTGTTAAAATTCTATTTTCAGACTCGGGTTTAGTTTAATTCCAGATAAATAAAATAAAAGACCCTCGAAAGAGTCTGACCCTTGAGGGGAACCCCACGCTTAACCGCAGGCAGCCCTATTGAGCCACTGAATGCATCAATTGCATTCATCCAATACTGACAGGTTTTAAACAAATACACCTGCCAGTGTGGCCAGCTGTCACGCCATTTAGCAGCAGTGGTTTTTGTACCTAAAGAAGTCCTGCTGCTCAGAGCACAAAAATGTCCATCTAAAAGCATTCAAAATTACAAGCAACCAATACAGTAAGTCCAAAGACACCTCTATGACTTCTAATCCTTCACTAATTTGGCAAAACAGAATAAATTATGCTAAAATAGGCCGCTGTCAACAAAATCTCTCCCTAAATGTACAATGATACAAAAGAAACAGTGTGAAGAAATAAACTAGAAGCTCAACGTAATTTTTATTTTTTTTCAAAACGACATTTCTTTCCAAAATTATAATTGAGCTTATCTTTTCCTAATTACCATTTTGATTTTGAATACATTGGAATATATGCAAAATAATGACAAAATGAACACTAAGAAAATAAAAATCCCTAAGTAGACTTTTAGGCCGCACAGCTCCTAAGTAAGGAAATTGATGTCGGGCAATAATGGCACTGCGGATCAAATAGGGTACTGTGAAATGGAAAGTGGTTGTTCTGTAGTGTGCCTAGGGTTGCCACCTCAGACATTTTTTACTGGCCACATATAACTTTTGCATGCTGTCTTGCGGTATGTAGAAATCATATGTGACCGGAAAGAAAACAGTTAACTAATGAACGTGGTTCTGTGGGATCCCCAACTTGATAACTATGTTATTTCCTTCTAGTCACATATGCCTTCTATATACTGCTAAGCAGCTTGCAAAAGTTATATGTGGCCGGTAAAAAATGTCAGAGGTGGAAATCCTAAGTGGCTCCAACAGGCAATGTTCATACATGGCCTAGAGGGTTACAGTTATGCCCATGGCTACACCCGCTCAGTATGTAGCTTACGGGCGGCACTTGCCTAGTCTGCCTAAGGGGACGATACAAAAAAAAATGTTAAAAAAGAAAAAAAAAACAGCCCTGTTCGGCTCCCCATGTGGTATGATGGGGAAGTGCTGACAGGTCACGTGACATGGTGCTCTGACGTCAGACAAGTGCAGATAGGTCACGTGACACGCCACGTGACTTATCTGCACTCACCGTGCTGGGAGGAGAACAGACTGCAGGGGCAAAGTCCTGGGGATGTGATCAGAGTCATGTAATGGAAGTGACAGGGCCATGTAATGAGGCAATGGGGATCATGTAATGGAGGTAATGGGGGTCATGTAATGGGGATGATGAGGCATGTAATGGGGTGATGAGGCATGACCAGGGTGTGCAACGTGGGTGATGGGCCAACGTGGGTAAGGGGGGCACACAAATTTTGTCTGCCTGGGGCAGTACAAAACCAAGGTTTACTAACAGAAAAAAAGATAAAAAAACATATTTTTAGGTTTACTCCATTAGGACATTATATTGTCTTACCCTCATTCATAAAAAAAAAATCAATTCACAGGCATTCAATATGCAGCCTTGACACCAAGCCTTGACACCAACATGCTCCCCTCGTTAGTAATTATTACATCACAAGTTATGAGGCAAAGACTTATTTTTATTTTGTATATTTATTTACAACAAGCCACGCTGACTATTATTTTTGTTGGCCCAGAATAAGATTAGACATTACAGTTTTGTGATTAGATCAGGGTTTCCATGGCTCTCAATATAATACTTCTCTACTGCGTTAGAGATGCCAGCTGTGAAGTTTCATCTACTTGATAAAGACTAAGGGGTCTACTCAATAAAGAGAGAATTGCAGGGAACTGCAGGGAATCAAGATGAGAATTTCAAACTTTAGGCCAAATTAGCAGAGTTTTTTTAAACTTGGCTACTTTGGTGTAAAGTTTCAAATTTCCATCTAAATTTCCTGTATTTCTCTCTTTATTGAGTAGACCCTTAACAGTTCTTATTACATAGTGTGTTTTTGACATGCCTCTATTGATCTGTCGGCAATGCTTCTCAAATAAGCTCATTTGCAGGTTTTTCCTGCATGCCTTTTCTATCTCTCATGATGTTATGGACATGAAATCTGATTAACATTTTGATGCTGTATTTGTGTTTCTATACACTTTTAGTTTAACCACTTTGAGCAATGTAAGGGTTCAATTCAAGAAACCATTTGTTTGTTTGTTTGTTTTATCTAGCATGGCCAAAGCCAGTGTATCCAATTTCAGGACTGGACCATTCAGACCAGCCAGCCGGCAGGCCAAATCCAGCCAGGCTGCAATGTCGAGTTTTAAGCCTAGGAACTTTGTTCTGAAACATCAGGAACCGATTTGATCTCATTATCATCATTTACAAAGATTACCTGGAACTGTAAGTAGAAACTGTATAAATTTCTTTATATGTTATATACATTAGTTTTCTTTTTTAAACGCTTTGCTTAGCATATAAAAAAAAAGTACCAAAGATAACTTATCCAGGTGATATTAAAAGTTTTTAGCTATTATATTTTCATATTAATTTTCTTATATTTTATACCATTCTTTTATTAAACATTATTATCTTTGACGTTTACATATTGAGGGTTAACAGCTAGGATATAAGTCTGCCAAAATACCTAGAGCAAATAAATAATTTGTGAAGTTCCAAAAAGGTTTCCCAATTCATTTATTTACTCTAAGAATTTTATTTGGGTCAACCCTAGTTTCAAAAGTAAGGCCAAAATAGATTTGAAGTAAAGCTAAATGAGATAATTTTTCCAACTCAGCTACTTTGCCATTACATTTGCAATTCCCTTGTTCATAATGAAAAAGATAAGGGAGTTTGATTTGGGAGGCATAGAAAGGTGCCCCCAACCCCTTAATTTCAGGCCCAGGGGCTGCCCAAAATGCCCCAGTGTCTTAATAATTGCTGGGCCAGGAACTGCGCATGATGCACCCAGCTTTCTTATAGTAATTGCACTTTTCACAGCCCCCTATAAAAACCAGGGCTGGAGGATGGTCAAAATGACTTCCTAATACCTGGGTGAGGGTCTTGCTATAATGCCCAGGCCCTTTAATTATGAACTATGGTCCCGGCTGAGGGTCTCCCTGAGCCTACAGCAGTGAGTAGCCGGTTTGCTCACTTAAAAAAATGAGTGTCACTCGAGGGAGTGGGTGTTTTGGCACACTGTATATACTAAAACAGATTTATACTATATTGCCCTTTCTCTCCCTTTTTTTTAATACAATATCCTTGAAAACAATATAGAGGGATTTATTCAAAT
The DNA here is from genome assembly GCA_036172795.1 of Pelodytes ibericus. Classification (NCBI taxonomy): domain Eukaryota; kingdom Metazoa; phylum Chordata; class Amphibia; order Anura; family Pelodytidae; genus Pelodytes; species Pelodytes ibericus. The sequence continues at coordinate 96,084,574 of CM069859.1, read as the reverse complement.
GCTAATTTAAGCATGAACTGCTTATTTATATTTGGTGATGGACACATGTGTGTCCCTTTTGTGTATGCACAGCACTTTCTATTTATTACCCTAGAGGTTATGAGAGGCTTTAGATATTCAGACATTTGATATAGGATAAAGTCTCCTCAGGACTATGTTCTAAATGTGAAAGAATGTGTAACATTGTTAAGTAACTTCAACTCCCTTACTTGTTTATATAAATGAATGTGCCAAGAATGTGAAAATAAATGGCGCCTGTCACAAGTCGGGGGGGGGGGGGCAGAATCTTGCGGGGGTGGATTTTTTGTCTTTACGCAGATTCACCATAAACCTTGTTAACTATATAGGTATACTATATTTAGTATAATTTCTTTATGGCTCTTCCATGCATGCCCTCAACTTAACAAAACACTAAAAATGTAAAAAAATAAATTAAAAAAAGATCATTTTTGAGAGCGTATTAAGGACACAGTAAATCTTTTACAGATACTAAGCAGAGACATTTTTTAAAGTAAATTAATTCAACCTGCTATAATACTGTCTAAATTTCCCTCTCGTTTCAAATAAATGGTATCATGTAGCCTTGCTTATAATCTCTGCATAACATTTATGTGAGAGCATAAAACACACAGCTGTAAGTAAACCAATATGTGTGTTTCAGTGGAACATAGAAACATTTTGCAGTAAGGATAGTTTCGGACCAAATGAAAGATGACCTGAGATTGACACAGTGGGACAGAAAACAAAAAAACTGGGGTGAGTAAAAAAATAAAAAGCAACAGAAGCGAGTATTTGTAATGCTCCTCTTTTGAAATATAAAGAAAAACACAACGTTGCAATATTGTTTCAATGCCAAGACACGATTATACCGTGGAATTTAAATTTGGTACTGAATCCCTCAAAAGCTTTCTTTATATATTTTTTTACATAGTGGGTTTTTCCACATTAAAAGAAAATATGAGTTTCTGTTCCATTGCGCTCACTAAAACAAAATAAAATGATTTGGAAAAAGAATGCTACAGGGACATTCAATTTCATCTGTGTTAGATTGGTGTATTAGGAGAAAACGTTGATGAATAGATACCTGGAGAGCTCAATTGCGGGCCTGCTTTACAAGAGGCTTAAACTAAATTCTTTTGTAGAGCAGCTGACTTGTGTGTTGACTGCAAATCTGCTTTCCAATGTACTGTCCAAGAATGTTTTATAAGTAAGGCCTACCCAGCAGAATCTCATGTTTATGTTGTATATTGAAGCAACATTTTACAATTTGCAAAACAATTTGGATGTCTGCAAAGCCTCCATGTCTAATATCCTTTTTGACATATGATGTTTGTAATGGCATCCAGACAAATCTATGCCCAGGATCCTGCTGAACTTTCACAGCTGGAAATATTCACAGGAAATAGGAAGAACAGCTTTGCATTTTTTATATATAGCCGAAAAAAAGGTAAAATAAGTTATTTCTGCAAAATGTCTTACTTTCTCTCAGCCTTCAGCCTTTGATCTCTTTAAAGTGATGCTTGCTGTCTTAACATTACTTAGACAAGAATCTCCATATTAGCCCATAAGATGGATTTAGCCATCAAAGGGACAGCATTTGCATGATTTATCAGAACCGCCAATGTAGACCAAGAAAAAAGATTTTACACATACTGCCTCCATTATACATATGCAATCCAATCAGCATATGTATGTTGTGTTCTAATGGAAAGGACTAGGGGGAACAAGTAGTTTTAGATTACTACAGGAAGTACCTTGAATATCAATCTCTAGATGATATCAACATATGATTGAGCATATTATGATATGGCTGTCCCTGCAACCAATCAGATACTAACTGTCTCAAAGAGGCAGTATATCTTAGCTTTGATGCAGCATGAAAAAATTGGGATTATATTTTAAGTTGCTGGTTAGACAGATTTCGAGGGAGTTTGTGATCCATAATAAATCAGCATTACTTGTTGCATTACCTACAAATACATTTCTACTTGAGCCATGCAATGCTATTTCTAATTCACTGCTATATGATCTAACAAACAGATTCATGACAAAATGTATTTAGCTGATATAGTGATATTTGTCAACATTTCTGGAAATGGAAACAGAAGTAGAGGCAGCATTATGTTACTGTTACTTAACACCAGGTAAATATAAATATTTTATTTATTTATTTAGAAAATGTTTTTCCCAGGAAGAATAAATTGAGATTCCTTTCATTTTCAAGTATGTCCTGGGGACCAAGTCCAGAATGGTATTACACAGTGCTTCACATTAACCCCTTGTCGACATAGGACGTGCTAGGTCTGTCCTGTGTGGTAAGGTGTTAGTGATACAGGACAATACTTAAAACAACACCCGGTGGCATTTCAATCGCTCCGGAGAGTGACTGAAATGCTGGTTTTAAAGGCACAGTGCCTTTAAAACAACGGGCAGCAAAAAAGAGCATAGGAAGCAAATTTAATCGCTTCCTATGGCTCTGTAAGTGTTGCTGACTTGCCTCACAAGTCGAGGCAATTAGCAACACTAAAAAAAACGCACGCTCTTGGTCACTGCTTGGTAGCTGCTTCCTGTGCTCTTCAAGCAGTCACATGATTGCCTCATCACAGAGGTAATCTGTGACTGCCAGTCAGACTGTCAGGCAGTGGGGATGCTCAGATGAGCATCCCCACTGCCTGCTCAGATCAATATTTGTAGTGATCTGACTACTTTGGATCTGCTTCCCTCTCCTCACATTGTTTTTAGTGATGGAGAGAGACAAATCAGTGTAATAAAAGCAATTAACAATAACATAAAATAATACAAATGCAATAAAAAAAATTATACCCAATGGCTTTTATAAAAGCCATTTCCTGTGTTTAATCCCTTCCCTGCTATTGATCATGCGAAAGCAGTGATCTTGCACATCAACACATTTTTTGCTTTTTGTGCTTTTTTTAGGGGTTTATTTTTTGTGCTGTAATTTATTATAGTACTACAAAGGCTCTTATAAGTGCTATTAACCCATTCCTTGCCGCAATGATATTGATGCCAATGCAAATTGTATCTGTCTGCATTTTTTCTATTTTTTTTTTTTACACCTGCTAGGGAGTTACGTGTAAAGTTAAAACATTTTTGAATTTTTTTAAGCTATCTGAGCCCATGTATATCAATCAGTAACAGCATATTAGTGGCAAAGGTGTTTTGGTGATTGCTCAGATGAGCATATCAATATTTGTGAATATTGATCTGACTAGTTTGAATCTGCTTCCCTATCCTAACCTACTTTTTTGTGAGGGAAAGAGACAGATCAATATTAGTGTTAAATACCCAATTGTATTAAATTGTCAGGTTTTTTAATTCCCTGTGTAGTAACCCCTTCCCTGCCATTGATCACTGTATAAGCAGTAATCTTGGACAGCAACAATTTTTTGCTGTCTGCATTTTTTTAGGTATTCATTTCTTTGTACTACATTTATTACAGTACTACATAGGCTCTTCTAAGAGCTATTAATACATGCTTTGCTGTAGATCACTGCTTAGGCATTTAGGCATTTTGAGGCCACTGACTCGATTTTAACCCTGGTCAGCTTTCTGATACATCATCTAGTGATGAATCAGTGGCTGCTGAGCCCTTGCCACATGGAGTCATGGGTGTCTACTTTTAAAAAATATATGGTTTGGTGAGGTTAAATTACATTGGCTGGCTTCAAAGATATATCCCAAATAGGACATGGACACAGGTTGACTACATGTCAAAATTCCAAGTTGGAACACTGAGATGTGTACCTCACAAATGTGGCCTTTTACCCCCAGGAAAACACAACAAACCTATACATGCATGGTATCGTTGTACTCAGGAGATATTGCTGAACACATATCGGGGTGTTGTTTGGCAGTGACATGTACCAGAATCTGTGCATTCATACCTGAAGTACAATATATGTGGAAACAAAACTCCAAAAAATTACTAACCAAAATTTTGCAAAGGCTTGTGGTAGAATAAGTACATGTAAAGTATTATAATACCCCCATTTGAAATACCTTAGGATGTCTAGTTTCTAAAAATATATGGTTTGATGGGGTAAAATATATTGGCCAGCTTAAAACAAATTCCAAATAGAACATGGGCGCAGGATGACTACATGCCAAAATGGAAGTCCACACCTCCCAAATGTGGCCTTTTAGCCCCCAAACAACGCAACAAACTTATGCATGGGTAGTATCCCTGTACGGTTTTGTTTGGCAGTGACGCATAACAGGATCTGTATATTCATGCCCGAAATACATTGTAAGTGGAAACAAAACATAAACAAATTACTAACCAAAACTTTGACTTAGGCAGGGGGTAGAATTAGTCATGGAAAGTGTTAAAATACCACCATCTGAAATACCACAGGGTGTCCTAGATGGGACATGGGGGCGCAGGTTTTCTGCATGTCATAAATTCCAAGTTGGAAATCCAAAAAGCGCATCTCTCCAATGTGGCCTTTTAACCACCAAACAAGCTGACAAATCAATACATGGGTGGTATCACTGTACTTAGAGATGTTGTTGAACACATATTGAAGTGTTATTTGGAAGTACCCCTTCCCATTTTCAGGAAATGTTTACCTGAATTGCAATCTGTGTGAAAAATCACCAAAAGGACAGCACCTTAAGCAAACATCAATGCCAGGGTAGGCAAGACTTGGTGGCCGAGACAGCTCAAATCCTCTAATTAAGATGAACTAAAAGAGAGTTGCTACATATCTCTTGTTTGCCTTTCAACCCTTTACACAAGTGGAAGTGGTTACACACTGCAAGATTTGTTTGTTATGTTTCATGTCACCTCATCTATTAAAATCAATATTGCTATACTTGTACAATCAATAAGTCTCCAAAAAAACTGATGCAATGGGTTGTATTTACTAAAGTCATTGACTTGGAGGGAAAGCAAAGGACATTTAATTTTAAAACTCTTTATAGCGAGATTCTTGGGGTCCAAAGAATCACATGTTATAAGTGGGAAGTAAGCCAAAACTTCCTTTATCTACCGCTTTAAACAGGAAGTGGAAGGAAGATCATCAGCCATTGGGGCACCTGGCTATAAGCGGAACTGTGTTATAACCAATGGTATTATAAAGGGATCTACTTGTACTAAGAAGAGATTTCATTACAAAGGTCACTTTAGAATTGATATGAATTATATATTCCTCACAACAGAATGTACCTGTTATTAGTTTACAAACTCCTATAAATACTGTTGTTGTTTTCTCTCTTAGTTTTTTTTTTTTTTGTATCAATAAAGATTTACCCTGTATGTTCTCTTTCCAAATTGTAAAAATATATATATGTATGTATGTATTTATTTATTTAATCTCCTGGGTAATTCCAATTTGGACTGGGTCCCCAGGACATTCTTGAAAACGAGAGAAATCTCAATGTATTCTTCCTGGTAAAACACTTTCTATATAAAATATTAAATAAACTAACATAAGGCCATTCCAGTTAAGTGTTCTAATATATAAGACAGAAAGGCTTACCTGACCATAGTTGATGTGTACAAGAAAATCTGCTTTAGTGAGAAGTTCTGTTCATGGCAAAAAAAAAAAAAATTATTCCATTTAAAATTTTACATATTGAGAGAACAGATATTCCATACACAGATATCTTGGGAAGGTTAGCAGGGCTATTAACATTAATCTACATAAATCCGGATGTACTGAATGAAAGATGTAAACACTCAGCACTGCATTCGCATATTACTTTTTCCTTATCTTCACCTGTGCAAAGGATGGGGCTCTGTGTGAGCAACTAAGGAATGATAAATGAAGTGAAAGAAACATGGTAAAATGGATATTGATGGTACTTATATTCTGCTAGGTTACCAGTGAAAATATAACCAGGTGCAAACAAATTAAGAAAGGTAAGAATTGAATTTAGGGCTAAGGGGAAAATGGGAAAAGTAAATCAATATTTAGGCACGGCCAAATCTTGCAAGAGAAATGTGCAGACATATGTTATACATTATATAGAGAGAGTTCTGCCAGCTTCTACATGTTCCTAAGTAGAAGCCAAGTTGTAGGTACATGATATATAGCAGCTGCTAATATAAGCACAAGGCACTTAATAGTTATTTTTCAATATATTTAATTTTACTCTTAACTGAAGTATAAATGGCCTGACACACAGTATATTCTACCTCTCTTTCACATGTATCAATGACAACATTTCTTCAAAATCAAAATACTAAGAAAAGTCATTACATCCCAATATAAATCGTTCACACTGATACTGCTTAGGAAACCAGCAGTGATTGACGAGAATGCATCATTAGCTCTCAAGAATATTACGGACATTATTCATGAAAGAGGGAACTGAGAAGGGATTTGCAAAGGTAAAGCCAAAGAAGCCGTGTTGGAAAAATTCTCCCATTCAGCTATACTCGAAACTCCCCTATATTGAACCATAAGTTTGCACTTCCCTTCTCAATGTTCTGCAATTCCCTGCGTCCATGAATAAAGCCCTGAGTTGTCTAATGCTATGGATGGAGCATGATGACATCTTTAATATACACAAAACAGTGGATTCTGCTGAACAGACGAACAAGTAGTGAAGCCTAAAGGAAAATATCCAAGTACTGTAATAAAGATAACTGTGCTCAACAACCTGGTTATTCTGATCCAAGCATTTCAGCTCATTAGTCAATTTACCACAATTTACTTCTTAGTAAAGTAAGACGTATGTATTTTGTCTCTATAGAAACTTCAAGGAAACATCAGAGAAATCAGTGGTTTCGATTATATTAGATTAAAGAGGGACTAAGCCCTCAAGATGATCTTTTAATCAAACAGAAGGCAGCTTCTCTATTATTAAATAATGACCATTCAGAAGTGATTCCCATTTGTATGGGAGATGATCTTCTCATCCCCATCGATTGGCTATGTGCCACACATTTGACTTGGCGCACACACCAATACTGGAGAATGATGGTTGCCTGACTCCCTCTCTTTGAGATACCCCTTGAGGTGGAATCCACTTAGACTTTGCTACTGCAATCAATGCACCATTCAAATCACACTTCTAAAGAGACAGAAGTGTTTCTTCTGCCTTAATTAAAGAAAAAATGGATTTAGTTCCTCTTTAAGTTGTACATAAACACTTGTTCCCATCAGTTAGTGTGTCCATAACAAGGTGTTGCAAACATACTTTTATATGCAAAAATTTGATAGCAAAAAGAGTTGTATATTACTAATTTGTTTGAAAGCTAAAAGGCTAGACATAACTCATTAATAATGATCACTAACAGACCGAAACCCAGCTCATTAATTTTCATGATTTAAAATTTTTGTGGAAACTGTATGTATCTTACAAAGAACAATTCACATCAGAAACCAACTGCAGCAGCATAATAAGAATTTTAGTTTTAATCTGCCCCTCTATCTATAATCCAATCCAGCAGCATGACCCAATGAAGAGAAAATCTGATTTAGATCCTGCACCATATAGCCGTGTTTTATGTGTGGTTGATTTATGTTTAGACAATATCTGAGTAAAAACACATTGGTAAAGTCATTTCCCTTACATTGCTTAAAGGCATAATTGTAAATTTTTTTGAAATCTTTCTATAGATATTTGCTCAAAGAGGCAAAAATTACTAATATGAATAAGGGTTATAATCCTCTGGTTAACCAATCAGATGCCTTTTTTTCTTAAAATGATACCCCCGCCCAAAGAGCAGGAAGAGCAGGGATTTTATTCTACATCAGTCCTCCTCTGAGGGACTCATTTCTCCCAAAATAAGTCTCTATCGTCCTCATAGAAATCTCCATAGATCTTCGCGTAGAATCGGCTATGATGTCGGAATTGCAGACCTATTCAGAGGCACATAGGTGCATATTAGGTAGCTTGAAATTTGGTTCCCGATTTGACCCCTGTGTGCCCAGAATGAGTCCGGACTTCAGGGGGCATCAAAGTTCGGTACATATTAAGTGGATCCTTTAATATAACAGTAACAAATATTATTAGGAATGTGTGAGCACTTATACCATTACAGTATTCTATATTAACTTAGAGTTTGGCCCAGGCTACAGAAAAAGCACATATTTGCACACTTCATGCTATTCGCTATAACCAACTAAATATTAATTTGATATACTTTAGGAATAAGGCCAGTTAGAAATTACTTCTAGATGAATCTTTAATCTCCCTTGTTTCACTATGAACTGTTTTGTTGTGGAAAAGCACATTGCTTTAATTATAATCTGGAAAAATATAATAACAATCAAACTTTATTTGATGTTATTTGATGTCCAACTGTGACCAAAAGAAACGTACACATCAGCCGAGTAAATACTGGTAATAAAATAACCAAGGCGGCAATCCTACTTATGTTACTTAACTAATATCTTCCTTAATATTCTGCGGAATCAGAGCTTATTAGATAGGTGCATCCATTCCTTTAAAGATCTGGCAAAAAACACTGTTGAAAATAACATGCAAAGTAACAGCTCACGTTTATTACCCTATGAACAAGCCCTTATCATCTCTGCTATACAGGTATGGTTTGTGTACGATTGGTAAGAGCTTGTTAAAATTTAGATACATTTTAATGGGAGGTGAGGTTACCTCTGTAAAAGTGTGCCAATATCTTGAAAGACTGCAGCAGAAACTCATTAATCAGACAGAAACATTCTTAAAGCCCATTAAACATAAGGAACTTGTAAAAACTTGGCAATGCTTAAACACGTACATAAGTCACATCAGAACAAAGCATGATGGAAGAGGACAAAGTACAACAGAAGGAAAGTTTTATTTAAAACAGAAGTATGTTCTCTTGTACTTGTAGGCAGATTGGGGGAAATGGGCAACGTGGAGTTATCCAGGTTTACTATATAAATGGACAGAAAGTCAATCTGTTTCCTGTCCCTTTCAGGAAACAGAAATTAATAATGTTTCAAAATGATGGAACCCTACCAAACTTCAAACTCTTCCATGCCTCTTTTCAAGTTCAAAGAATGAAATTAAACAAAGGGATGACTAAGAAGATTAAGGACTGGGCACATAACATTGGCTTTGGCATTAACAAACTTGTTTGATCCAACTAAACTGGAACGTTCAATTTTGTGCCCCATCTTTGTCTAATAAATTCAGTCTTATGATAAAAAAGCATATATATCCAAATACGGCCATAATAGTTGTATTATAATTGCCTGTAAAATGTCCTTCTGCTTTGTTTTCTGTATTTATTTTGTTGAGTATTTTTTTTTTAAATATCATACAATCATCTAAGAAAGAATAGGGTGATGTAAACATTTAATCATAGATAACTTTAGTAACAGTTTTTTTTAGATGGTGGCGTAGTTCTATCCAGTGGTGCTATAATAAGGATGGGCCTAGTAGAGTTTATTTTTGTGATACATTTTGAGAGGCTTTCGAGCCTCTCCACTGAAAACATTTTCCTTGGATTGGGCCACTGTCTTGTGGCCTTCTCCAACAAAAAAGTCTCCATCAGAGCTTTTGAGGTTGGGCATTGAGTTTTTCATTTGTAATATGCAGAGATACAGTGATCAGTGCATGGTAGGTGAAGGGCAGTGGTACATTTGTGGGACCACCAATTTTCTTGTAATTGCGATGTCAGGATGATATTTTTGATCAGTTGCTTGGAGACTGTCTTTCGTTTGACTGATAAGTTAAGACTGTGAACATTACGTGATAAAATATAAAAAAGATATGAATATGGTGAGAATTTGTCTGTGGAATATTTGGCCGACACATGGTTAACCAATTCCAGTTTTGGGATGGTTTATGGCAGGACAATACATGTGGTGATAGAAGATTCTCTTGCCCCAACAAGCTAGGAAGATCTCCAGAGGTGTGAAATAGAAATGGAACTCTGATCAATTCTAAATGAGGAAACGGTTGGATAAAACTAATAAAAAAAGTCTTGCTGGGCAATGGTTGTTAGATGTCACTAGTCTCCAGAGTGCTTTATCCACTGATTTTAAATGTTTCAGTTGAACTGTTGTGCAGTGCTGTATTTACCGCGAGGCATCCTAGGCGGATGCCTAGGGCAGCAAATTTTGGGGGGCGGCAGCGCCCCCCAGCACTGAAAAAAAAAACAATTAAAAAAAAAAAACCGCGGCCCTTTAAAAAAAAAAAGACCATTTCTTGTATGTATTGTGTATATTTTGTATGTGTATATGTAATGATAAATGGAAAATGTAATAAAGATTATATAAACATAAAAAAAAAAAGACCGCGCTTGCAGGCAGAGACAGAGGTGAGAGGGGATCGGAAGATCCCCCTTCACCAACGCTCTGCCTGCCAGGCTGCACGGGGAGCCGAACAGGCAGCACAGAGAAACCTCCGTGCTGCCTGTTCGGCTCCCCGTGCAGTGTGCCGACACGGAAGTGCCGACAGTCACGTGACGGGCGCGCTGACGTCATACGCGCGCCCGGTCACGTGACCTGTCGGCACAATCGCCGGGAAGCCGAACAGGCAGCATGGAGGGACCATGCTGCCTGCCAGGGAAAGGTAAGTGCTGATGGGAGACTGTGTGTGTGTGTGTGTGTGTGTGTGTGTGTGTGTGTGTGTGTGTGTGTGTGTGACTGAGTGTGATGGGAGTCAGAGTGTGTGTGATGGGAGACAGTGTGTGTGACTGAGTGTGATGGGAGTCGGAGTGTGTGTGATGGGAGACAGTGTGTGTGACTGAGTGTGATGGGAGTCGGAGTGTGTGTGATGGGAGTAGGAGTGTGTGACTGAGTGTGATGGGAGTAGGAGTGTGTGACTGAGTGTGATGGGAGTGTGAGCTTGATGTGAGTCTGAATGATGGGGCATGTCTTAGGTGTGTAACGTGGGTGTGCAGCTTGGGAGGGGGGGTGCCCAGATTTTGTCTGCCTAGGGCAGCACAAAATCAAGATACACCACTGCTGTTGTGGGTGATTGTCAGTCTCATAGCATTCGCATGATGTGTTTTGTCAATAGTTCTTTTCAGTGAAAGGGTAAATTCTCTGAATTTGAGACCTGAATGGAATAATCATGGAAGATGAGAATCTTTTGCCCTCTGGAGGTGATATTGCAAGCATTTACAATTTCTTTCACTATTCGTTGTGTTTCTAGCACATTTTGTGATGGGTTGGTAATGGGTGCTGGAGGGGAAATAGTTGGCAAGTCTTCCCTGAACCATTATAACTTGCAACTTTCAAAACATACAGCATTTACTTACTTTCAGTAGCACATGTATGGTCACTGGGGTATTATAAGCATTTCAGTGGCCAAAGGATTTATTGTTAAACTCATTGGAGTGATTCTTTAACTCTTCCCTCTAGTATCTAAGGTGCAAACAGGCTTACTGAGTATGAGTTTACTAAATATATAAAGTGATAAACTGATAATTATATGTACTCATTTGGGGTGTCAATGTCTAATTCTATCAAATGGTTGAAGATATATCACTGTTTTTTCACTCCAAGTTGGATGACAATATAAGTATCCATTTGATAGCAGGTAGCCAATATATTCCACTTTGTTTTTCCTTCTTCTTGGCCAGTTGTTTTGCCAATTGTCTTCAAAATAACATTGCATATTTGGGCTACCCAACTCCCTATTTGACCAAGGTTCTTAGAGGATGTAGAGGATGGATTTGTTCTTTATGTGGGGGGCTTTGTTATGCCCACTGTAGCACCATATCACAAAGCTTGTTTGTGGATCCTAGTGCCGTGTATCAACCTTCAATCTTTTTATTTGTTCGTGAAGTTGTATAAAGTAAAAAAAGGCAAGATTTTTCAAGGATTTATGATAAGATTTTTTTAAATGGGAAGTTGACTTATTTTCTCTGTGTCCAATAATCTATTATCGCTCAGGTATATTTTTACCAGCTCAACACAGTTCCCTTGTGACTTTAGCATCCTTCTAAATAAAATACAAGGGTAAAATAAGGTCTTGTATTTGACATAAAGAGTCTTTTATCAAACATCTGGTCTTTTTTTTTCAAAAGGAGGTCAAATGTCATGTAAAAGTTGGTCTCAAGGGTAAACACTGGACAATCTGACATAGAATTCTCAATGGGGCATTGTATGTATGTTATTTAGATCAATACATTAGTCTTTGTGGTCATGGGATTTTTAAAACGTGTAATAACACATGATTTTCTAGTGCTATTTCTATCAGATAGTGCTTTAACACTTTATCCATAGCTGAACTAATTCATAAGAGTTTTGCATAAGAAAATAAAAAAATAATAATAAATATAATAAAATAAATTAAAAAAAAATAATAATAAATTACCTAAATATATATTTTTTTAAAAAGTAAGAAATAAGTAAAAATATGAATATACAGATACTTATCCGCTACCAATTGTAGTACTCAATCAATGGTATATGTGGAAAAAAAACCATGAACATAAAACAGAAATGTGAGACCCTTATAACTGTAATGTATGCATTGCCACCTAGTTTTCTAGGTAATCTAGGACCTCAGTCCCTACCATTCACAAAATAGACCAGGAAAGATTGTGCTAGGAGGAGACAGAACAGCAGACTACCATAGTGTAGTATGTTTAAAAATACAATTTACTGACACTCCAACATGGAAGGCTTATTTAAAAAACAACACAATAACAAATCTCATAAACAGAGGACGTGCGTGAAGCAACTGCTGAAAAATCAAGTTCATCCGAACGGTATTGACATAATTCTAAAGCTGTAGCAAGTTCAGTGAGCTGCACACCGCACATAGATCTCATGCATGACTCATTTCACCCCGATTGGCTTTTTAACAGTGCTGAGATCTGGAGAAAAGTGTCTGTCATTTGTAGCACGCCGCTGTTCCTCTTTCCAATATTAAAGTGACTGTGTCATCATTGGAACACTGCAAAAGCTACTATTGATCTGTTGTAATACATGTAAATATAGATATACATTGGTACACTACAGTCACTGAGTGCTGAAAAACAACGCAGCTCTGGTATCCGGCAAAGGAAAGCTTCACTAGGTCTGTTGACTGAGATAGAACCAGCGTGGACCGCTACTGCCAGAAAGCAGGCAGTGGAAGTGACTTCCAGGTGCACTTCCTGCTTCCTCATGGATATCCATGGCTAGAGTCACTGGGAAGTGCTATTTATATGTCCTAAAAAAAACAGATATGACACAACAATAAGGTATACATATAAACCATAGGCGTGCGCAGCCTATTGCATTAGGGTGTGCACCCTAAAGCACAAACACACACGCCGCACACGGCGTCCCCCCCCCCCCCCCATTATCATATTATTTTCCCATATCATGACATCACATGTTCCACCCCTTTCTCAGCATTTAAATTAAAAGAGAGTTAACAGAGTTACATGTTGCAATAAAGCCCCCTATTAAGAATGGTGGAGAATAAGTAACATAACTTAAGTCTCAATATGCCAGGATTATTCCCCTCAATACCCCAGGATTATGCTCCGCAATATGCCAGGATTTAGCCACCCAATATGCCAGGATTATTCCCCTCAATATCCCAGGATTATGCCCACAATATGCCAGGATTATTCCCCTCAATATCCCAGGATTATGCCCCACAATATGCCAGGATTATTCCCCTCAATATCCCAGGATTATGCCGCTCAATATGCCAGGATTATGCCCCTCAATACCCCAGGATTATGCCCCTCAATATGCCAGGATTATTCCCTTCAATATCCCAGGATTATGCCCCTCAATGTCCCATTATTATGCCCCTCTTTATCCCAGGATTATGCCCCTCAATATCCCAGGATTATGCCCCACAATATGCCAGGATTATTCCCCTCAATATCCCAGGATTATGCCGCTCAATATGCCAGGATTATGCCCCTCAATACCCCAGGATTATGCCCCTCAATATGCCAGGATTATTCCCTTCAATATCCCAGGATTATGCCCCTCAATGTCCCATTATTATGCCCCTCTTTATCCCAGGATTATGCCCCTCAATATGCCAGGATTAAGCCCCTCAATATCCCAGGATTATGCCACCCAATATGACAGGATTATGCCCCTCAATATGCCAGGACTTTCCCCCAAAATATGCCAGGACTTAAACACCCAATATGCCAGGACTTTCCCCCAAAATATGCCTGGACTTAGCTACCCAATATGCCAGGACTTAAACACCCAATATGCCAGGACTGTCCCCAGCAATATGCCAGGACTTTCCCCAGCAATATGCCAGGACTTTCCCCCAAAATATGCCTGGACTTAGCCACCCAATATGCCAGCCAGGCCTTCTTTCCTTTACTTACCTCGTCGCTGCTGCTGCTCTGTCTCCGGTGCTGGGCCGCCTGTGACTGAGAGGGAAGCGTTGTGCGCTCCCCTCCAGCCAATGCGCTTTCAATAAAGTTTAAAAAAAAAAAACTTTACTGAATGCGCATTGGCTGGAGGGGAGCGCACAACGCTTCCCTCTCAGCCACAGGCGGCCCAGCACCGGAGACGCAGCGACGCCGACGAGGTAAGTAAGGAGGAGGATTTTTTTTTTTTTTTTTTTTTTTGGAAGCAGGGTTCCGGCGCCCCCAGCCAAGATGCGCCCTAGGCAGCTGCCTAGGTCGCCTTACTGGTGGCGCCGGCCCTGGATTAGGGTGTGCCCAGGCACACCCGGCACACCCCGTGCGCACGCCTATGATATAAACAGAATAAATGGAAAAAAGGTGAGTGGGGAATAGTGAATGTAAAATAAATGTGAATGTATAACAATATAACAAATAGTTTCTGATCCGCACCAACTAGAAACTCGGTGCTAGGGCTCCAAGACGCCACCCAAGTCTTAAATATGTAGAAATAAAGATGCAGAGTCCAGCACTCAGTGTAAAATGAGAGTTTTATTCACACACTTGGCAACTAGCGTTGAGTGTTTTCAAAAAGCTTTATATGGTGTGAACAATTAACAATTAACCAATGTGTTTCAATCAGGTTACAAGTGAAATCATTATAGAATCATTGTTTCAATATACATTTCAATATACATTTCAGAAGAGAAATGTATAATATTATGTGGTGTTTAGACCATCTGCACATCTAAATATCAGTGATAAACTAGTGTTCTATATGAACATATAAAAAACAACGTGAATAAAAGAACAGTGTTGCAAAGTCAAATCGGTATGGTCATACAATGTTCAATCTGTCAATTTTTAGTGTTTTATAACAGAAATGGCAATAGGATTAGAAGGCATGCATTGCAGCCAGGTGCATTAACACATCCTAGCCGCAATCACACCGAATGACCCAACAGTCATATTTATCCAAGATCGTGAATATTTTTATTTTTAATTCAAGTGTTAATGATACACATCTAATAAGGAATATTAGAATTTGTAAAAAAAACTTTTTTAAGAAAAATATTTAAAAACACCACTAATGCTGCAATATACTAGACCAGAGAATGCCTACATCTTCTAACATAACTATCTCTCAAGGATTTCCTTTTTCACAATATTCAACGATTATAGGCAATAAAGTTCTAATTATGGCACAGCTGATTCATTGTCTGAAGTATACATATCTTATAATTAAATTTATTGTTGGTCTCACCAATGGATGTCAATATACTTGTTATTTCAGCCACTGTGCCCAAGGGGATGGATACAAATCGATATCTATAGGGATAAAAATAATATTTTATTAAGTATTTGATTATTTAATTCCCTATGAGTAAGGATGTAGAAAGTTCCAGATTAATTTGACAAAAATATGAAGGATACACTATAGGTCTATATTGGAACATGGAAAGAAACTCGGATGAGTTGAAACGTTGCCAAGGGTGTGAATAAAACTCTCATTTCACACCGAATGCTGGACTCTGCATCTTTATTTCTTCATAATGTATAATAATAGGCTCCCGTATCAACTAAAAGTATAAATACTGGGAGTGCAGAATTATTAGGCAAATAAGTATTTTGACCACATCATCCTCTTTATGCATGTTGTCTTACTCAAAGCTGTATAGGCTCGAAAGCCTACTACCAATTAAGCATATTAGGTGATGTGCATCTCTGTAATGAGAAGGGGTGTGGTCTAATGACATCAACACCCTATATCAGGTGTGCATAATTATTAGGCAACTTCCTTTCCTTTGGCAAAATGGGTCAAAAGATGGACTTGACAGGCTCAGAAAAGTCAAAAATAGTGAGATATCTTGCAGAGGGATGCAGCACTCTTAAAATTGCAAAGCTTCTGAAGCGTGATCATCGAACAATCAAGCGTTTCATTCAAAATAGTCAACAGGGTCGCAAGAAGCGTGTGGAAAAACCAAGGCGCAAAATAACTGCCCATGAACTGAGAAAAGTCAAGCGTGCAGCTGCCACGATGCCACTTGCCACCAGTTTGGCTATATTTCAGAGCTGCAACATCACTGGAGTGCCCAAAAGCACAAGGTGTGCAATACTCAGAGACATGGCCAAGGTAAGAAAGGCTGAAAGACGAGAACCACTGAACAAGACACACAAGCTGAAACGTCAAGACTGGGCCAAGAAATATCTCAAGATTGATTTTTCTAAGGTTTTATGGACTGATGAAATGAGAGTGAGTCTTGATGGGCCAGATGGATGGGCCCGTGGCTGGATTGGTAAAGGGCAGAGAGCTCCAGTCCGACTCAGACGCCAGCAAGGTGGAGGTGGAGTACTGGTTTGGGCTGGTATCATCAAAGATGAGCTTGTGGGGCCTTTTCGGGTTGAGGATGGAGTCAAGCTCAACTCCCAGTCCTACTGCCAGTTCCTGGAAGACACCTTCTTCAAGCAGTGGTACAGGAAGAAGTCTGCATCCTTCAAGAAAAACATGATTTTCATGCAGGACAATGCTCCATCACACGCGTCCAAGTACTCCACAGCGTGGCTGGCAAGAAAGGGTATAAAAGAAGAAAATCTAACGACATGGCCTCCTTGTTCACCTGATCTGAACCCCATTGAGAACCTGTGGTCCATCATCAAATGTGAGATTTACAAGGAGGGAAAACAGTACACCTCTCTGAACAGTGTCTGGGAGGCTGTGGTTGCTGCTGCAAGCAATGTTGATGGTGAACAGATCAAAACACTGACAGAATCTATGGATGGCAGGCTTTTGAGTGTCCTTGCAAAGAAAGGTGGCTATATTGGTCACTGATTTGTTTTTGTTTTGTTTTTGAATGTCAGAAATGTATATTTGTGAATGTTGAGATGTTATATTGGTTTCACTGGTAAAAATAAATAATTGAAATGGGTATATATTTGTTTTTTGTTAAGTTGCCTAATAATTATGCACAGTAATAGTCACCTGCACACACAGATATCCCCCTAAAATAACTAAAACTAAAAACAAACTAAAAACTACTTCCAAAAATATTCAGCTTTGATATTAATGAGTTTTTTGGGTTCATTGAGAACATGGTTGTTGTTCAATAATAAAATTAATCCTCAAAAATACAACTTGCCTAATAATTCTGCACTCCCTGTATATAAATCACAAGTATATTAAAGAGTGTGAGCTCTATTGTGTGCCCAGTCAAAGCTATTCCAAGTAGAGTGTGCAATATTATTATATGCTAGTCTTGAAATGTGTTAAATGTCTAATCATTAAGTGTTTACTGTACTGTGAGCCATCTTTTGTCTCTTGTAATCTGGATGTATGTATCTCTAGGCGTCATTTTTAATTTTCTTAAGTTATACTGTGTTTAATTACCTGTCTTAAATTAGGTTTTCTATTGTTTGTCTTACCATGTTATAATAAGTTTCCCCTGTGCCTCCCCTCTAGCTGATGTCAAATTTGTCTAAATATAAGTCTGTGCTTTTTCACAAAAAAAAGTTCATTCTTGCTGTACCTAACTGCTAGTTATTTATCCTTAGTTTGTTTCTGCTTTACACCTCTCATGTATGTTTTGCTTCTGTCTTTTCGCTTTGGTCTATCCTGTAGCCCTTCACTCTGAATTTAGTTACTATGATTCTGATCTGTCCATATTTGCTTCTGCTCTGCTTGCTTTATTCTTTCTCACCCTGCAGGCATCTCCTGTTCAGTCAAAGCTATGTGCCAAGTTCCACTCCAGGATGTCTGGAGTTAATGGTACAATCTTTCAGAATTTTATTATCTTGGTATATGGTTGGGTGTTTTAAAACCACGACCCACAGGGGGTGATTTGCTCTTTTAAATATTTTTCCATTTTCTCCACATCACATTTGCTCTTAATTTCTTTTTTTGAGGAGCTTCTCGATTCCTTTTTTATTTATTATTATTCATCTATTTTATTAAAATCTTGATTCTAGAAGGTTATTTTATTTACCGTGAATTTTACATGCAAATCCTAAAAAACAATGTAAAAAAACATTTCATTATAATCTTTCATATTTAGAGTGGTTTGTTTATGACTTCTTGGATATGATATATATATATATATATGACATTTTTCCTTCTGGGACCAAGATAACCCAGCACATCATTTAGACTGTTATTTTCAAATCTGGTGGCTATGTTTTACAAGAAGTCTAAAGAGTTACCTGTTTTGTTTACCCACCTATCACAATGTGGGTGTGATTCACCAACAGGGATGTTGCAAGGTAGCAAGTGTTTTCCCAAACATCTTTTATCAGGAGACCAAGTCCCATTCACTAAAATATGAGTTGGAGGTGAAATTAACATTTTCTCTAACCATTTTATCTTACCATTATCTAAACTCTTGCTCGAAGAATTAAGTTGGCCGTCAATAATGTATATTTGTAACTTTGCATTTTCTCACTTTATAATAATGCAGGGCCAACATTGTTCTTCTCACAGAAGGAACTCTCCAGGTTTATCGCAATGCATAGTTAAAGAGTCACTAAACTTTTTTTTTCACTTGTGCTTTTAAAAAAGAAAAAGTGACCCTAGTCTAAGAATAAACTGGAATGTGTTTTTTAAGTTACATACCAGTTTATCCTGTTACTGGCATCCATAAGGTTGTTGCCGAAAGTCTCTTAATGCTAGTGCAACATGCCACCAACAGAGGAGACATTAACAATAGTGTTGAGCGGACCCCTGGATGTTCGGGTTCGGCAGGTTCGGTCGAACTTCGAAAAAATGTCCGGGTCCATGCTCGAACTTGACCCCGAACCCCATTGAAGTCAATGGGGACACGAACTTTTGGCCACTAAAATGCCTCTAAAAAAGTCCTGGAAAGGACTAGAGGGCTGCAAAATGAAGTAAAATGTGGGTAAGAGTGTCCCTATTCATGCGAATAGGTCAATTGACCTATTCGTATGAATGGGGACTCTATTTCGGTTTATAGAAAGTCAATAGCCATGTAATGCTATTGGCTTTCTATAAACCGAAATAGAGTTTATAGAGAGGACCCTAATAAGAATGAGGGGGGGGGGACCTCGTGTCCTCCCCCCAGGTCCCCACCCACAACTCATTATACAATCACAATATTATTATGTTTAAATGTTATTTTTAATGGGAAGCTGAATGTGGGTGTGCAAAGTGGCATTTGTAACTTGCGCTGCTAACTTGGAGAATTAAAATGTTTGATAAGCTATTTATTTATTGCATAGATCCCTTTGTCCCTACATATTTTATTCTACCATATACTCTTCATTACAATATTATCTAAGACTGGAAATTGCTATGACAAACATTTTGTATTACTTGAACTATCCTTACAGACACCTCTTAACATGGCAACAGTTATGAGACAAAGATAAACATCAAGTAACTTAATATCTCTTGTTTATTTGCCTACAAATGTATGTAGAGTTATGTGGGTAAGATTTTTACAGACCTAGGCCCCCAAGACTGGACTGGATACCATGGTCAGAACTATTTATAGTCCTACATACTCTTTGTAAAATATATTGTGTCACCCTTCTAGACTATGAGTCACTTACACTTACTTACAATAGGGGTGGAGGTGTCGATCTTACAATTTTATTAAAGCCGCCATAGCTATATGGAAAATATTACCAGCTTCCTCATATATGGAAATGCAATTAAGACTACTTTACAGTGCTTACTTGTCCCCTAAGAGACTGCTGCATGTGAGATGCACAAATGTCGACACATTCTATGTTTCTCTGTTTCTATGTAAATAAATGCCCTACATCAGATGTTTCTAACATTTGCACTGGAGGTATTGTGCACTGCAATTCCCATGATGTGTAGCCTGAATTGCAGTCCACATCCGCTGTCACGCCAAAAACACTCTGGAGACAGATGCTGACTGTTGCATTGCATTATCTGCTTTCCTAAAGCAGTATATAAATTTATCTCATCATCAAACCATATCACTAATTTACATTTAAGACTGGAACTGGTTATATTGGGGGTTGGTTTAGCAATACCTGGTTCTCTAGTCAAGATGACTCATCATAGCTCAAGCAAGAAATTGTATCCAACAGCAGTGCATCTGCGTTGAAACCCCACCTTACAATTTTTTTTTTAACAGCAAACTTTTCTATGCTTTACCATGGACACGATGGAACAAAGAAAAGCAGAAGGAAAGACTTTTTACAATGGGGAGCTTTTATTAACACTCTAAACCCAAACAATGAATCAAAGTCGCTTTTGAACATACAAATTGGTATTTAATGTGACTAATTAAAAACAAGGTTCAAACCTCCCTTTAATTATACCCATTGACCAAACTTTTACTTTAACTGTGGAGACTGGCACGAGAAACTGACAATTATAGAGGCTGAGGATGTTCATGGTTGGGGTGGAAAAGCTTGGATAATATGTTTTTTGGTTATTGTCATTCATGTTTATTTTAAAGATATAAGCCTCAATTCAATGACCTGAGTTATTTTATCTCAGGTTCTTGAATGGCTTAGCACTATGGAATATTTTATTTGCAATTAAAAAGAGAGTAAGAGGTGATAATACACTTCATTGAAGAACTATGTGGCTATTCACTAAAATTCAACTATGGCGTGTAATAGATTTGACTCATGTTTTTGTTTTGTTTGTTTTTATTATTATTATTATTATTATCGAGAACATGTGAATCTGTATATCTTTTACTGATGTTTTTTTATAATGCAAAAAC
This sequence comes from Pelodytes ibericus, assembly GCA_036172795.1. NCBI lineage: Eukaryota > Metazoa > Chordata > Amphibia > Anura > Pelodytidae > Pelodytes > Pelodytes ibericus. Next base: position 96,063,610 of record CM069859.1, on the reverse strand, counting down.
AATAAAAATATAATTTAAAAAATATTTGACTATGGAGGTCAACTTTCATTCAAGTTAAATTCTGCAAATTCTGAGTTTGACTTAGTATCAAAAATAGCTTCAATTGTGTTGCCTCCCATTACTGTCAATGGGGAAGATTCAAACCTGTTTTTTTTTCCAAACTCAGGTGCCAAATTTGACTTAGTTTCAAAATGAAAGTCATCCTCCAAATTCGAATTTTAGTGAATAGACCTATTAGTGAATAGACCCACTAAAGTCTTGATTCAAGATTTCTCCTGTTTTCACAGTACTACATGAATATGTGATGTGTTACACATTCATCGTAATATTTTTCTTTATTGCATCTTTACTATGTTATAGGTTGGAAGTAATGCTGAATAATTTTCCTTGTCACTGTATAGATATAGAAAAGAATATATAGAAAATATACATGTGAATAAAAAAAAGTAAGAAAGAAAAGGAAAGAAAAGAGTTAAATCTTAATCTATAATAAAGAAATGTGCCTTACTAGTCCTGTTTAGGGGCCATTTCACCAGATATGAACGTCTATGAACGATTTCAGTAAAAGACCAGATTAGCATCCAAAGTAATGTATTTAAACAGCTGATGTCTGTAAAAGACCATATCAGTATTCAAAATAATGTGTTAGGATGCCTAAAGTGCATGAAGGCAGAGGACATTACCTTAAGAGTGGTGACCAGCAGGGATGCCACACAGCCGGTAAAAAATTGGCATCAGGCCAATGTTAAGTCTATGGAGACAGTAGCAAGGCCGGTATTTTTCGGAAGAAAAGGTAGCAACCCTAGTGACTGGTGATAGTGTACATATACTATGAAGGCTCTGGTCAAAATGATTACAATATCTTCATTGTCTGTGCTAAAATGATTACACTATGAAGGCTCCGGTCTGTGCTAAAATGATTACACTATGAAGGCTCCGGTCTGTGCTAAAATGATTACACTATGAAGGCTCCGGTCTGTGCTAAAATGATTACACTATGAAGGCTCCAGTCTGTGCTAAAATGATTACACTATGAAGGCTCCAGTCTGTGCTAAAATGATTACACTATGAAGGCTCCAGTCTGTGCTAAAATTATTACACTATGAAGGCTCCGGTCTGTGCAAAATTATTACACTATGAAGGCTCTGGTCTGTGATAAAATTATTACACTATGAAGGCTCCAGTCTGTGCTAAAACTATTACACTATGAAGGCTCCAGTCTGGGCTAAAATTATTACACTATGAAGGCTCCAGTCTGTGCTAAAATGGTTACACTATGAAGGCTCCAGTCTGTGCTAAAATGGTTACACTATGAAGGCTCCAGTCTGTGCTAAAATGATTACACTATGAAGGCTCCAGCCTGTGCTAAAATGATTACACTATGAAGGCTCCGGTCTGTGCTAAAATTATTACACTATGAAGGCTCCGGTCTGTGATAAAATTATTACACTATGAAGGCTCCAGTCTGTGCTAAAATTATTACACTATGAAGGCTCCGGTCTGCGCTTCTATCTCGCAGTTTTGAATACCTTGTTTTGGGCACATATCAGGGAAGCAGCATCCGGACCCGTGTTACTCCAAATTCATGCAGATTTTATGAACTTTATTATTGTACTATTCTTATACAGCACATGTGATATAATATGCTACAGGCATATAGTATTGCGTCCTAGTCACATTTCTCTTTTTCAGAAATAGAGCCTTACATCAGGTCCTTGCATTAACTTCTCCCTGCATACAATAGGTATAATATAATTAGGTTAGAAACATAGAAACATAGAATGTGTCGGCAGATAAGAACCATTCGGTCCATCTAGTCTGCCCAGGGCCGATCCTAGGGTCACGGGTGCCTGGGTGCAGGTTTTCCTTTGGCGCCCAAGGGTGGGCATGGATATATTATGAACTCCTCCCCTTTAGACATTTCTGTTCCAGACATGCCCATTTCAATATTGGGGAGAGGGGGAAGGAGAAAACTTTATTTTAATGTAAAGGACCAACGTTTATTTTAAATAAAGATATATATTTTGCCATAATACTGTGTAGTGGTTTTATTTATTTCTATGATGCTTAGCCAGCAACATGGGAGACTTTTTGCTGGCTAGCAGAATGAGTTTTTACTACCGTTTTACTACCATACTACCCATGATTCCCAACCAGCCAAAGTCTCTCATTAGTCTGGCTGAGCATCATTGGAAAAGAAGTACACAATGAGTGATAAATAATATTAAACCAAGTCAGTCACTCACGTGTCTCTCTCTCTCTCCCCGCACCCTCATGTCTGTCTGTCTCTCCCCGTACCCTCATGTCTGTCTGTCTCTCCCCATACCCTCATGTCTGTCTGTCTCTCCCCGTACCCTCATGTCTGTCTCTCTCTCCCCGTACCCTCATGTCTGTCTCTCTCTCCCCATACCCTCCTGTCTGTCTCTCTCTCCCCATTCCCTCATGTCTGTCTCTCTCTCCACTCATGCTCCATGTCTCTCTCTCTCTCCATTCATGCTCCATGTCTGTCTCTCTCTCTCCACTCATACTCCATGTCTGTCTGTCTCTCACTCTGCACTCATTCCCCATGTCTGTCTCTCACTCTCCACTCATTGCCCATGTCTGTCTCTCTCTCCACTCATGCCCCATGTTTGTCTCTCTCCACTCATACCCCATGTCTGTTTGTCACACCCCATATCTTTCTCCTATACCTCCTACCAACCATGTATTTGTCTCTTCCCATGTCCCTTTTTCATGCCCCCTACTGACCTCATCTCAGAACTCAATTAGCACTGCCTTGATCTCCCCACACATAGTGATGACTCTGACCGTTATGTTCCGACGCTCTAAGTCATCACTGTGCACGGAAAGAGCAGAAAGCGCTGACTGAGGTCTAAGGGGAAACATGGCGCCGATCTGCAGAGCTGGCTCTGAGAGGCAGCAAAGCAGCACATGGGCAGCCCATTTGCAGAGGTGTTCTTAGGGTACACTTTGCCATTAACATAAGCAACAGCCAGTTTGCCTATTAAAAATGCTACAGTTTGCCCAATAAAAATGCCAGTTCGTCCATTAAAATACACCAGTTTCCCAAGTAATATGCCAATTATTTTGCCCATTAATATGTCACAGCCAGTTTGTCCATTAATATACAACAGCCAATTTGCCCACTGATATGTCACAGACAGTTTTCCCATTTATATACCTTTGCTAGTTTGCCAATTGATAGGCTAAAGCCAATATGCCACAGTTAGTTTACCCAATAAAAGCATAATCTCCTCTCCTGCCTTCCCCAGTACTCACCTTGCTGCTGCTCTCGCGTCCCCGGCCGTCTCCTCCGCACAGTCTTCCTTCTACGCACGCTGAGTGCAGGAGGCGGGAAATAGACGCCAGCTGGTTGGGGGCTGGTGCTCTCCATGTGATAAATTGATGAGCGCAGTGAGGGCCCCGGGCAAGAGCACACTTGCACACAGCCACACATAAATGCACACAGTCATACATAAATACACACAGTCACACATACATAAACACAGTCACACATAAATACACACAGTCACACATAAATACACACAATCACACATAAATACACAGTCACACATAAATACACACAGTCATACATAATTACACACAGTCACACAAACACAGTTACACACTTATTCACCCTCACAGACATACATTTACACAGACACCCTTATACACACTGTCACACATACATAAATACACACACAGCCACCTTTACACACTTAGACACAGGATACACTTGCACAGACACTCATGTACACACACTTACACAGACAGTAACACACACATAGTTATACACATTGACACACACATACACATTCACACACACTTACACAGACAGTAACACACACATAGTTATACACATTGACACACACATACACACTTATACACATACAAACACACTTACATAGACAGTAACACACACATAGTTATACACATTGACACACACATACACACTTATACACATACACACACTTAGACAGACAGTAACACACACATAGTTATACACATTGACACACTTATACACATACACACACACTTACACAGACAGTAACACACACATGGTTATACACATTGACACACACATACACACTTATACACATACACAGACAGTAACACACACATAGTTATACACATTGTCACACACATACACACTTATACACATACACACTCACTTAGACCGTAACACACACATAGTTATACACATTGACACACACATACACACTTATACACATACACACACTTACACAGACAGTAACACACACATAGTTATACACATTGACACACACATACACACTTATACACAATCACACACACTTACACAGACAGTAACACACATAGTTATACACATTGACACACACATACACACTTATACACATACACAGACAGAAACACACACATAGTTATACACATTGACACACACATACACACTTATACACATACACACTCACTTAGACAGTAACACACACATAGTTATACACATTGACACACACATACACACTTATACACATACACACACACTTACACAGACAGTAACACACACATAGTTATACACATTGACACACACATACACACTTAGACACATACACTTACACAGACAGTAACACACACATAGTTATACACATTGACACAGATATACACACTTATACACATTCACATTCACACACACTTACACAGACATTAACACACACATAGTTAAACACCTTGACACACACATACACATTCACATACACTTCCACACTTTCTTTTTTTATTTTATATTTTAACAATAACCCCCCCCCCCCCCCAAAAAAAACTGTTATCACCTCAACCTCCTTGGTAATCCAAGCACAGAGCAACGGGGGAAAGCTCCGCCCCTCGTCGCCTTCTGTGATTGGCTGCAGGAAGGAGGATGTTCTCTATGGTGTCTTGGCAGATACTCTAGAGAACGTCCTCCTCCCGGCAGCAGCCAATCACAGAACGCGACGGGGGCGGAGCTTGCACCCGTCGCGCTGTGCTTGCTTTAACAAAGAGGAGGATGGCAGGGAGAGAGCTCCCTGCTTCAGCGCCTCTCCTCCCGTGCGCCTGGGCGCGGTGCACCCCGTGCACCCGCCCAGGATCGGCCCTGAGTCTGCCCAATGACAGACTTAATGCTACACAAGTCCTGCACACACCATTCCCATGTTTGAACTTTTCTCCCCAGACATACATCTTGACTGCCCACCTGCATAGTGCTCTTTGCTGGGCATCCTGTGGTGAAAGTACCTGTACCAAACAGAGTGCCCTCTATTGCAAGATAGACATCGAACCCAATACATCGCTGGTTAGCTTTAGCAATTGCTAACATCCTCCCCAAATAGTGGAGCGAATGGATGCTCTGGGTGAATTCAACAGCTGGTGAATATTTCAGAGGACCACCACATGTTCACAATCCACTTAAGAGTTCCATGAGATTTCTGGTATACTCCAGTCAGGATATGGAAGTGGTGAAGGCTTCACAGAGTGCCACCAGATGGGCCAAGAGGTAAAGGAGCACATGTTTCACTCTGGGAGCAGGGTATCCGGGCGGGGAGTACACATTATTTCAACACTGGGGGAAACTGCGACCGACAAAATGAATAAAAAGTCTTTGTCCTTGTTGGTTCCATTACACACTATGAGGTTACTTTTCAAAACTGTTCCCACAAAGTTGGAAGCATACTGTAGTTCGAAAATGTCTTGGCATGCTGAACCAGTAAGAATTCCCTTCACTGAAAGTAAGGGGTCTAGCCCAATCTCTGAAAAACAGCCCCATTCAATTATCCCTCCTCCACCAAACTTTATAGTTGACACAATCTGGCATGTGACAAATAGTTGGCATGCAGTCCTGGCATCTGACAAATCCAGACTCACCCATCAGACTTTAAAACTGTGAAGCATGAATCGTCACATCACAAAACAAATTTTCCACTGCTCCAGAGACCAGTGGTGGTATGCTTTACACCACTCGATACCAGGCATTGTACTTAAGTGGTAATCTGGAACGCTTCCGCTATGGAACCAGCAGAGCATTGGAGATTATCATGCACCTCAGCATTTGGTGACTCAGCTTTGTAACTTTAAGCGGTCTTCTGCTTTGTGGTTGAGCTGCTGCTGTTCCTAAATGCTTTTACTTTCCAATAATACCACTTGGACCATTGACCGTGGAATATCTAGCACGATCAAAGGGGGAATTATATCAAAATACTGTGCTTGAATTCACTAAATTCTTCAGAAAAAAATATTTTTCACAAATGTTTGTAGACACAGACTGCATAACTAGGTGCTTTATTTTATACATTTGTGGCAATGGGTCTGATTGAAACACCTGAATTCAATAATTAAGAGGTGTTTCTATAGTGTATTTCTTCTGTGTTGTGTTACATTACAACAACTAATAAACAGATATTTTCAAAGATATATTGCTCTTTTTATACAAAATTTAAAAAAGCAAAAGTAAAAAAACATGCATAATTTCTCACATTGATCGAATTTATAATGTCGTGGAAAAGTGCTTTGTCTTCTTCAACAATAGAAAACAGATCATTTTTATAACTTAGTGAAAGTTATTGCATAAGTATACAAAATATGCGGATCTTATCCGTTAGCTAACAGGTTTAGATGATTATTTTCACAAAATGACTTAAAGAACATATGTTGTTGACCAGAAACTTAAATAATCTTTAAATAATACAAATGTATCACAGTACAGCAGTACTGTTTACATCTCAGATCCAGTTTATATCTACACCTCTAATTCACTGTTACTCCAAAAACACATTGGAAAAGTGAAACCAAGTTGTATCAATAAATGACTTGGTCTAAATACATTTTTACCTTCATATTCATCGCAGATTATTTTGTCTTAGAAAGAATAAACTTATATTTTGGTTAATGTTTTGTAAAATAGATACCAATGCTAGCACCAAATATGCACCTTATTAAGGATAAATCACGATGGACTGCCCTAATTATTACCAAACATGGAGACAAGGCTCGATACATCCCAAAATTTGGGAGGAGGGGGAATCTTAGTATACAATGTTGATGCTCTCCTAACAAAGAGACATGAAAAACAGCAGTTCTTACATTCTTGCATCCACAACAATGACTAAATAAAATTTGCTAAAGGGCTGGCTAATATATGACATCTTAATGAGGTAACTTTTTTTGTTTTCTTTTCTTTTCTCAGAAGCCTAAAATTGACCTGACATCAAACATTTGGTGTTAAAGAACCTTGATTTTATGGGAAGTCAGAGAAAGACACAAGGGGATAACACAAAGTACAATGCAGTCAAGACACAAAATGTGCTGCCTGACAATCTGCATTAAATTGAGGTTCTGTTTGGATCAAGGTGAAGGCACTAATTAGATTCGAATTATGTATACAAATGGTAGAAACACAGACACACAGTCACACACAATCAGAGTGACAAATAGAGAAAGTGACAGACCCTTCTCTCAGCCTAATTAATTGGGTATGTGGCTCACATCCCAGTAGGCATGGGAAATTGCATCTCCTGTGTGTTTCTAAGCCTACTGTAGCTGCCATATTCTTGTGATTTTCACCATGCTACTTATTTTGTTAAGAGTAGGTATGGGAATCATATCCTGACATTAGAAAAAAGCTTAATTTGAAAGTCAGACAATGGAAGATACTCTGGATAAGAATGAGGAGTAAAAAAATTTTGAAAATTGAATTCCATATGATCATTATTACTCTTTGGAATGGTAGGTTAGTTGCTGTTAAGTATATTAATAGTTGTTTTCAAAACAAGGTTCTCCATTGTTAATTTTCCAAATGCAGTGACACTTTTGAAATCATATATTAAACTATGTGTCCACTGTAACCAAGAAAAACAAATTGGGAAGATTTTTATTTTTTTGCGATGTGTTACCTAAAGCTGCTATATTCGAGAAACTTAGTGTTCTCTTCTGAACTACTAAATCAAATAAAATACCCAAACCTACAAGTGGGCCTCAAAAACAGAGCTCCTGCTAATGAAGTTGTAAATTCAGATTGGCCTTACTTGCCTGCAATCCTTTGCTTTCTCATGATAACAAAACCTGAGCTATGCCAAGTGGCTTTAAAGGGAAAACTGATTAGATATAGCAAGGTGACTTCCCTGAGGCCAGGGCAGAGGAGACAGATACATGGTCTACATCCATGTTTCACCAGACCAGCATTTCTCTGAGCATTTTGGGCATGTTTGTTAGTGTAGTGTATTGAATTATTTTGTACGATTCTCAATACGGTAAATTTGTAGTATTTCCACACTATTGGTGTCGCAGTTCTATCTCTCTTTTTTATTGTTCTTACAATGGTCAGCAAAAACTCATTACACAAACAGAAAACAAAAGCTGAGAAAGCAAATCCTGAGGATCACAATCATAGGCAAATCATGGCTGAAATGAATTACTCTTAATTGCCTTAAACTCTTTTTTTTTACTTTCTAGCAACGCTCTCCCTTTTTTAAACTTTGCTGACTTTTTCTCATATAGTATAAAGTAAAAGTATAAAGTATATTTTAGAGAGTGCTACTTTCCTCACATATTCCCTACCTACAGGCATTTAAGTTCTTTTGCATGGAGGGGAAGCTTATAGTTACAGTTTGGGGCTTTGGGGATGTAAATATGACCTTGTTTGGGGGGATAGCCAAAGTTTAAACTAGTCTTGCCAATGTGGACAGCTATATTATGTGGGTGATTTATAATAAAAGGGTCAGCTCCACTCCAAACTAATATTTACAATAATATCGGTATCATATTATAAGCAAAAATGAATTAACAATCACAGGGGATAATTAGTAAGTGGAGCCAGTAACTGTCTAGCTTAATATCCCATTTCAACACCTTGGTTCCTAAAAATGAATTGAAAAAATATTGCTAGAAAAAATAAAATAACATGCTAGGGTGGAAAAGTATTCAAAATAGCTGCTTTCAGTTGTTATTATTATATTATTATTAGTTATGTTATTGGTCAGTAATTAATTAAAGCTTTTCTCTGAAAATATTTGTCTCATTTTATTTGTAACTCCCTTCTTATGCGTTGTACCAAGTGCTGTGTAAATTGTTGGCGCTATATAAATAAATGGTAATGTAATGCGTCTAGCATATTGCGTGCTTTGAACAGAACTCTAAAATGCAAGAAATATTTGTTAACCCCTGAAATGGGGAAATTAGGGAATATTCAAAATGAATCACAAGTTTTGATATACAAGTTTATTGGCTGCTGATCAAATAAATACTACTTAATATATTTATGAAATAAATGTGAAAAAAAGAATTGAAAATGTGATCAACCTATGTCCTTTTGTCACTTTATTTCTTTTTTTATATATTTTAAAATATCCTCTATTTCAGGTGCCAGGCAATGGGATAGCAGCATTGGTCCTGTGGGTTTTTTCCAAACAGTAAAGATTTTCACATCAGTCTGTTCAAAGCTTACTGTTTCTCATGTCAGCTAAAGTTGCATATTTTCTAGGGCTAAAGGGAATTAGAGCATGCGTTTGTCCTCAAATAACATTGCTATGCAGAACCATGACTTACTTTAGTAATAAACATGAGGGAAAAGAAAAGGTCAGTTGCTTTTAGGGAGTACAGCACATTTTTAAGTGGGTTGGTAATGAAATGGGAAATTCTCTGATGTTTAAGTTTGTCATAAACACGTTTGCCAGACAAATGCATGCTCTAATTCCCTTTCTTCCTAGAAAATAAGCCAATAGTACAGCAGGGACAGAGAAGATTCTGATTGGCTGACAAAATCAGTCAATCAGAATCCTCCTTTTGTTTGGCCCCCGTTAATAGTAGGGGGGATAGTGTTACTCTGATACACATTAATTTAAATATTATAATAAATACAATATTCTGTTTCATGAAAATCGAGGTCGTTTTCATGTTATAGAAAGAAAAAGTTTAGTACACCTTGTCATTTGCCTCTTACCCTGGTAGCCCTATAGATAGTAAGCATCACTCCAACCCAACAAGGAAAATTTTCACAAAAAGGGAAGAAAAAAAATCACTTTGATAAATGTATCTCAACATCCGAAACTGGTCGGATTATTTGCACTCAGAGACTGGATGCCTGTGGATTACTGGATTATACACAAATATTGGAAAAGATTTCAATTTGATTTTGCTGTACCGATTCATGAAGTTCTTTCTTATTCTGCTCTATCCAAGCTATTACAGTTACATGGCTATAAGATGACAATCTTGCTAACCATTGTCAAAGTACCCCACAATATGCAAAGTCCCTAACACTAGAACTAATGATAAAATATTAATTGAATATACCGTATTTGCTCGATTATAAGACAAGGTTTTTTCAGTCTTATAATCGAGGTCGTCTTATAATCTGAACTCAAATTGAGGTCAGACTATAAGACTGGGATCCAGGTCCCCAGCAGAGCTGCAAGGGACCTGGATCCACCTCTCTAACAGCAGGGATGTCTGCATGATGAGCGCAGACTCCCCTGCTTCCGCCCGGCACGACCGCCGGGGCATCCTCTGCTGCCCCGCTAGCCACCAGGGAGAATCGGGCAGTTGGGGGATGTCTGCACAATACGTGCAGACATCCTCCATGCTGCCCGACACGGCAGTCTATTATGACGGACCAGCTGTCCATCATAATAGATGGAGGTGTCGGGCAGCATGGAGGCGTGCATCCCCAGGCTGCCCTTACTAGCCACCAGGGATCATGACAAAGGTGAGGGGGAGGGGGGGGACAGAGCAACAAGGGAGGGAGGGGGGAAGAGAGACATGAGGAGGGGGGGACAGAGCAACAAGGGGAGGGAGGGGGGAAGAGACAGCAACAAGGGGAGGACGGGGTTAAGCAACAGAGACAAGGGGAGGGGGGGGACAGAGCAACAAGGGGAGGGAGGGGGGAAGAGACAGCAACAAGGGGAGGAAGGGGTTAAGAAACAGAGACAAGGGGAGGGGGGAAGAGACAGAGACAAGGGGAGGGAGGGGGTGCAGAAACAGGCGAGGGGGGAGAGAGACAACACTAAGGGGGGGAGAGAGAGAGGCAGCATTGGCACATAAAAATAAATGAAAACAAGAAATACATGTTTTGATATCATAATTTTTTATTAAAAAAGCAATTTACATGTTAATATATACAAGTTGAACTTTTTTCCTATAGGGTAGTCTTATATTCAGGCTTTTAGTTTTTTTCCTAATGGAATATCCAAAGTTTGGGGGGTCGTCTTATAATCAGGGTCGTCTTATAATCGAGCAAATACGGTAACAACTAAAACACCACACACACAGACACCAACACATTGAAACATACCTGTAGCAGGAATGAGAAATGAAACAAATAGAAGAAACGGGTGGAGCACATTTAAAAAGGTGCAAGGTAACAAAGCAGAGGGAAACAGATAAAACCTGGAATGGAACGGATCAATAAACAACAGTAAACCCAGAAATGGACCAGAACAGAAGAACAAAGGAATAAATAACCATGGGACAGGGAATCTCTTTAACAGGAATAAGGAAAGGCTTCTAACTGGGCTCTAAGACAGGCAGCTCAGGGCAGCCCCTTTTTCAGGGCTCAGGATAGCCCTTTGTTAAACTGCAGGGCAGGTGCCAGATTAAAGCTAGACTTGGGCAGGTGCCGGATAATAGCTAGATTTGGACAGGTACTGGTCTTTTGCTAGACTTGTGAAGGTGCCACTCTGTGACCAGACTGGACAGGAATACAAGATACAGGAATACAAAGAAAAGACAGGAGCGAGCATAAAATATATATTATTTGCCAATCTACCCCCTAGACTTAGACATCCCCCCACACATAGGCATCTGCCCCCAGACATATCCAATGCAGCACCACAGACAGCCACCTGCCTCTGGGACATAGCCAATGTATCCCCTTAGCCAGCCACCTTCCCCCAGCCAATGCATCCCCTCCTGCCCCCCAGGCAGCCACCTGCCCCCAGCCAATGCATTCCCTCCTCCCCAGACAGCCACCTGCCCCAGCCAGTGCATCTACTCCTCCACTCTGCCACAGACATGCATCCCCTCCTTCCCCCCCTTCCCCCAGACATTGCATCCCCTCTTTCCCCACTCTTCCCACAGACATTGCATTCCCTCCTTCCACGCCCTTCCCCCAAACATTGCATCCCCTACTTCCCCCGCTTCCCCCAGACATTGCATCCTCTCCTTCCCACCCCTTCCCCCAGACAAAAATCAAAAATGGACACTACAATTCATGAACATTGATAGACATACTGCCAATTTTATCATATGGGTCAGAGATTTGTATGATTTTGAATGTAACACATTTTGTATATTTGCTATAGCCTTTTTTAAATGTGCATAGAAATGCTGCATGTCTAACAGCCCACTTTTCATTACATGGTCTAGTTACCAGATCACAAACCTGCTTTGACCTTGATGTTAATAGGCTCCAGGGAAATGTAATTTAATCAGAGTGAAACAGGAGGAATGCCATAGAACTATACTTTGTAATTATTACTCACCTAGCTGAACATCCTGTTCTTTTATTAAATGATAATTGTGAATGTTGCTCACATCACCACCTGGTTGTAAAAGATGTACATGAATATATCGACCTATCAATCGATAATGAGAAAAGAGTTGAGCATCAGTATATTGTATCATTTAAATGTTGCTGCTTTATCTGATGTGTAACATATGATGGTCATGAGGACCAGACTTACTTACTTTTTGACTGGCAGCTATCTTGGGCGGATGATTTCTCTGAAGTAGGCCGAATGTTCAGAAATGCACTTTCCTGTCAGAAGTTCTGCATTTGGCCATGGGCTGCACATTGGATTCCCCTGCATCTTAGTGGACACTTTACCAACTTTGAACAACCTCTCCTCACTGTTGCCAATGACTGTGCAAGCCTTACTTGTACACGGATAATTATGTTTAATTGGCATCTTAGCTTATAAGATAATTCATCATATGACAGAGTCAGAACATGAAGTTACTGTCTCAAACTCCCAATTTGGATTACTGGGTGCTGAGTGCACTGCATTGTACTAAACTGGGAAATGAAAGGAAACTTTATAACTATATTAATTTTATTAGCACTAGTACTAAAAAAAATAAAGAAATAATATTATTCAATAATAGTAGCTTCAGGACAGCTGGGTGAAGCTCTATTTCAAACTCTGACACTCCAGCTGTCACTGGCTACATGTCCTGTGTTGCTCTGTCAGTAGTCCGGCCTCTCTATAATTACACAATGCACACTGCAGAAATCAACAATTCTGTGTATTTCCCACTAAGTCAAAGCTATTAATATGACTAGTTGCATGTTGTAGGTGTCTTCATTAATTAAGAGGCTCAAAAAATACATGTTAATACTGTTCATGACCGATGGTCTCTCTGATCTAAATTGAATGTATTATACTCATATTTGTTATTTAGATAAAGTATGAGCAGCACGTATCAGAACAAAGGGAAAATTAATACACAGCACAAATAAGTTGTAAAAGTTACATTGTTTTATTGGGAAACAAATTAACAAGATAAATTGAAAAAAAATACCCCAAATTCAGAGCACATAGTGCATATATTTGAGTATTGTTGGGTGAATCACTGTTATTTTAATGTTATTTGTAGAGCGTCAACATGCTCCACAGTGCTGTACAATGTGTGATCAATATACAAGAGAATAAAAATGCAAAAATCCAAACTCTGAACTGTGATCTGGACTGGGTCTCTTGTTTTTGTTCAGAGGTAAAAATGCAATTATGTACAGATTCATAGGATAGAAAGGGGATCAGCAAGTCACCTTTAACACTTTCAGAGAGCAAAGCCTATTATTCAGGGAACGAATATGTTTAACAATGCAGATGCTGCAAATCCTGACTCCCATCTTGCTCAGCCAGCTAACCCAGCAGAGTGTAAGTGTGTGTGTGAGTGGCATAGTGTTTGTGTGTGTGTGCATTGCGGTGTGTGTGTGTGTGTGTGTGTGTGAGTGGCAGAGTGTAAGTGTGTTATTGGCAGAGTGTGTGGGTGGCAGACTGCAAGTGTGTGTGAGTGGCAGAGTACAAGTGTGTGTGAGTGGCATTGTGTGTGTGTGTGTGTGTGTGTGTGTGTGGCAATTTGTGTGTGTGATTGGCAGAGTATAAGTGTGTGAGTGACAGAGTGTAAGTGTGTGTGTGTGTGAAGGTGGCAGAGTGTGTGTGTGTTAGTGGAAGAGTGAAATAAATGAGTGTATTACAGTCAGGGCCGTCTTTAACGTGGGGCAAACGGGGCAGCTGCCCTGGGCCCAGTTACTCCTGGGGGGCCCCAAGGCAGCTGTCCCGTGGGCCCCCAGCCCCTGCTTGCGGCGTTCACAGCGCATTGCGCTTGTGACCGCTTTTTTACGGCAATCCGCATCCGGGGACTGTTTCCCTCCTCCGTGCAAGAGGGAAGACTGCACGGAGGAGACATCCGGCGGGGGACATGGTGCAGGTTCATGTAAGTACTTGGGAAGGGGGGGTGGCACAATATTACAGGCATCTGACTGGCACAATATTACAGGCATCTGACTGGCACAATATTACAGGCATCTGACTGGCACAATATTACAGGCATCTGACTGGCATAATATTAGAGGCATCTGACTGGCACAATATTACAGGCATCTGACTGGCATAATATTACAGGCATCTGACTGGCACAATATTACAGGCATCTGACTGGCACAATATTCCTGGGCTCTGACTGGCACAATATTACATGCATCTGACTGGCACAATATTACAGGCATCTGACTGGCATAATATTACAGGCATCTGACTGGCACAATATTCCTGGGCTCTGACTGGCACAATATTACTGGGCTCTGACTGGCACACTATTACAGGCATCTGACTGGCATAATATTACAGGCATCTGACTGGCACAATATTACAGGCATCTGACTGGCATAATATTACAGGCATCTGACTGGCACACTATTACAGGCATCTGATTGGCATAATATTACAGGCATCTGACTGGCACAATATTACAGGCATCTGACTGGCATAATACTACAGGAATCTGACTGGCACACTATTACAGGCATCTGACTGGCACAATATTCCTGGGCTCTGACTGGCACAATATTCCTGGTATCTGACTGGCACAATATTCCTGGGCTCTGACTGGCACAATATTACTGGGCTCTGAATGGCACTATTACAGGCATCTGACTGGCACAATATTACTGGGCTCTGAATGGTACAATATTACTGGGCTCTGAATGGCACAATATTACTGGGCTCTGACTGGCACAATAATACTGCGCTCTGAATGTCACAATATTACTGGCATCTGAAAGGCACAATATTACTGGGATCTTAATGGCACAACAATTTTGGCATATGTGTGTGTGGGGGCAGGGTCCAGGGGGCCCAAGCAAATTCTTGCCCAGGGTCCAATCACTATTAAAGACGGCCCTGAACACAGTGCTGTATTGATATTGTACACCTGTTAATACAACTGTGTCTGTGCGAATATGTGTCGGTGTGTGTTACTGTACGTGTGAGACACGATATATATGTGGCTGCAGGTGCATGTGTGACTGTGTGTGTGTACATGTACCATGGAATCAGCAAGGAGAGGCAAATATATGTTTGCCTAGGGTGGCAAAAAAATTGTGCACCAGGCCAGCTCTCTCTTGAAAAGCAAGACAGTGGTAGAGCTCGAATGGACATCGGGGCAGAGCCTCAAATCCAAAACTGTCCCACACAAAGCAGAACAGTTAGGAGGCATGTAATTCTTACACTCCTTCTTGCCTTTTAACTTCTTCTTTGCTTACAGCTACTTCACTTAAAAGGACAGCCTAGTCCCCAAACTCACTTTGGTGCATGATGAAGATCACTGCTTGTATAATGCACAGGCGTTTATCCCTCTGTGATTTGATGCAGGCATTCTTTACAAATCACATTTTTTATATTTGATTCAAGCCCTTTCCAGTGATTACTCTGCATGTCTACTGCAGGTGCGGCAGCACTGATACTATAGACACTGCGAATATAAAGTTTTTTTTCATATAGTCCTCCTCAAATTGAGTCTAATGAATGGCCTATGAGTGGTCTTGCTCTTGTACACAGTAGGATCTCTTAACAGTGCAACACATTGTCTGATGACATCACTAGAGAGACAGGATATTCCATTCAATTTAATGAAAAATTGGTTCCTGCAGCAAAAAAAAAGGAATGACTTTTACTCATCTAGTGTGGGCAGTCCTTGTTTCTTGCACACTGCTGTAATTTCACAATTTCTTCTAGCTGTAAGTATTTTATATTTTAAGCAATGGCCAATGTAAGACATGCATTTTAAAGTACTTTGAAAGCACATTAATATGCATTAATATTTGGAAGATGTATTTTGGGCACTAGACAGTCCCATTAACAGTAATTCAATAAACCCCCTACAAAGCCCTTCAACAATACTTTACAATGTACACCAAACAATAAACATAGTGTTCCCCTTGCAATGAAAAAAAAATACCACCCATTCTTTGTTTATAAAGTCTTCACTTTGATATTTGCCTGGCTCAGGAGTTGTCTGCGATTTCTGGTTCTTTTTGGTGGATTTTGGCCGCTATTGAGCAGGGCGAATTCATGGGATTTGCAGGGCCCAAATCCCCAAAATAGCAATTTTCAGGGAGTAAATGATGCATTTCTCAATTTGCTTTTCTTTTCCCTCAATTTATATCTGTATAGATATCCATGCACACACACACACATATAAGTGGTGTCCAGCCCTATAAATTGCAGGAGTGTCTCTGTATTATACAATAGGAAGGCCTTTTGGTCCCTGGTAAGCAATACACATAAGGAGATTAAGCCCCATAAGCAACAGTATTTAGTGTTAGGATCCACCAATATTGGAGTACTTTGACGTAGTGGTGGGCTTAGCATAATATGGCCGAATTTGTAACCAAATCTCCAATTTTGTTATCTTAGAAAGAAAGATGTTTTTAAGTAGCTTTACTGAAACCTATAGCTTTAAGAGTTTCTCTCCTACCGGCCTTGAGGTGAGTGCGCTAATCTCTTTGGATTATGTATAACTTTTGGTCACAGCAGAACCCCTTATAATATATGCTAGTTTAGAAGATTAGTTTTAAAGGGGTGAGTGCATTCCTTTTGGATTTTTTTGTATATATATATATATATATATATATAAATATATATATATATATATCTGTTTGTGTGTGTCAACATATATTATATTTATACATGCTACACGCCAGGTGTAAATTTGGTGCTTTTGTGAAAACATATCTGGGTTAAATACATTAAATATGACACAAGTAAAACACAATGCTTAATGTGTAACTAAATGCAACCATTGGGTACCTAGGGGCTTTCCACTCAATCATGGTCCAGTTGAAAGCCGTCTTCTTTAATGCGTTTTTAGCTCAATGTTACTCAAATTACAAAGAATTATCACTTTTAATGGATGAAACAGCATTTTCTCTTACTCTGCTTCAGGGCTGCAAATTATTGTTGGCTTAACCTTTGACTTTCAGATGAGCAGCTGTACTTTTCTTGTGCTATAATAACCATTCTCGTTTCTTTTGTGA
The DNA here is from genome assembly GCA_036172795.1 of Pelodytes ibericus. Lineage (NCBI taxonomy): Eukaryota > Metazoa > Chordata > Amphibia > Anura > Pelodytidae > Pelodytes > Pelodytes ibericus. Next base: position 96,046,077 of record CM069859.1, on the reverse strand, counting down.
TGAACAGAAGCACTGTTTTTTTGTTATTTTTGTTCTTGTTTTATACTATATTTGTATTTTCCCCTAAGTATATTACATGCTGTTTGTTATTGATCAGTTACAGTGCAGTATTAAGGGGGGGGTTCTCCCCAGATGCCATGCAGTAGTTGGGTTTCCAGATCAGTACTCCCCACTCTATCTCCTTGGTGTCTAGTGGGACAGCAACAGAGGATATATGTGCACTGTGCACCGACATCCTACAATTCAGCCAGTAGTGTGGATAGGGGGATCCAGACAGATGAGCAGGTGTCAGGTGATGTCCAATGTGCGGGGTCACATGACTCCACACAGGTCAGGAAGAGTTGCCACAGGGGACAGCAGAGAAGTCTTCCTGCCAGAAGGTAAGTTTATAGGGGGCACAATCATCTCTACAGTGTCACCATTGTCCCTGCTCTGCTCTCTAGTGTCACCCTATCCCTGCTCTGCTCCCCAGTGTTACCCATGTCCACATTCTGCTCTACGCAATGTCACCCCTGTTCCCTCTCTGCTCCCCAGCCTAACTGTGAATGGTTTCCTAAGAATAGATAAGCGACATGACCTACATCCCGTATGTAGCACTAGCAGGGGCGTCACTAGGGTTGGTGTCACCCGGTGCGGAAACTCATGGTGTCACCACCCTGGATTTCCTCCATACAATTCCAAACAGATTCCTTAGTAATGCCAGTTAGATGGCCTATTAACCCCTTAACGACAGATGACGTGCCAGGCACGTCACGGCAAAATGAGGACTTGCCGACATGTGACGTGCCTGGCACGTCATGGACTAAATCAAGCAAAGAAAGCGATCTAGAGTCGCTTTCTTTGCTCTTTCAGTGTTGGCACAAAGCCTCTATGTAGAGGCTTTGTGCCACACTGTTCAAATGTGCAGGGGCGCCGTACGATCACCCCACGAGGTGATCGTATCCGCCATATTAAATATGGCGGCGCCGCCTGCACAAACGATCTTAGGAAGCGAACAGCGTTCGCTTCCTAAGATCAAAAGGTGTTGCTGAAATGCCTGGCCGTGTAGGCATTCAGCAACACCTTAAAATCGTTGGTGTGATCTTCGTGGCCGCTCCGATGAGCGGCCACATCCTCACGATGGAAGGGCAGCGCTGCTGTAAAGATGGCGCTGCCCTTCTGCTGGAGCCGGCAACGGAAGTGACGTAATGTCACTTCCGTTGCATCAGAGGGGGGGGGCTTCACTCGGCAGACCCTATCAGGGTGCCGATTAGAATGGCAAGTGCTCAGATGAGCACTTGCCATTCGTTGTCAAAGGCAATATTTACAAATATTGCCTTTGACAGTGTTAGATCTGCCTCCCTCTCCTCACTTGCGTTCTGGTGAGGGAGAGAGACAGATCAGTATTGTTATAGTCAGTTATATTAGTTATTTTCTATATTTTAATAAATTGTGAGACCCAAAGGCTTTTTTCAAAGCCATTCCCTGTGTTTAACCCCTTCCCTGCTTTTTGATCACTGTGTAAAATAGTGATCTTGCACACCAGCACATTTTTGCTGTCTGTGCAGTTTTTTTTAGAGGTTAATATTTTTTTACTGTATTTATTACAGTGCTATTAACCTCTTCTTTGCCGTAGATCATTGCTTTTCATTGATCCGGCTTGCAGCAGTACTTTTTTGCTGTCTGTATATTTTTTTTTTGAAACCCGCTAGGGGCAATTGAACCCGCTAGGGGGCCACGTAAAGTAAAATTTTAATACATTTATATTATTATGTCTGAGCGCATGTACAGCGCTGAGGAGGCTTATGCCATCCTCGCCTCAGATTCTGAGGCCACTGACACAGGGTCAGATTTTGACCCTGGTCAGTTTACCGATACATCTTCTAGTGATGTATCAGTGGATGCTGGGCCCCCTGCCACAAGGAGTCGTGAGACTCCGGATGGCAGTGCTGCTGAGGAGTGGATAGTGCCTAATCGCTATAGGCCAACTATCCCTCCTTTTACCCCAGTTCCTGGCATCAGTACTGATGTTACAGGATTTACTCCCCTCCAGTTTGTCCAAATTTTTCTGGGGGATGATATACTGGGGGAGATTGTCTCCCAGTCTAATCTATATGCCCAGCAGTTCCACGCTGCTCACCCAACTTCATTTTTGGGAAGGCAGCAATGGGTCCCCATTGACGTGCCAGAATTTCTAAAATTCTGGGCACTAACAATGTTGATGGGTATTATAAAGAAACCCTCCATTCGCTCCTACTGGAGCACAAGCCCCATCTGCAGTACCCCCATTTACGCCCAGTCTATGGGCAGGCAGCGGTATGAAATGCTTCTTCATTTCATGCATTTCAATGATAATAGCCTGTGTCACCCTAGAGAGCACCCCCAGTTTGACAGGCTATTTAAAATCCGCCCCCTGATTACCCACCTCTCTGCCAGGTTTGCAGAGGCTTATACACCTAAAAGGGATATATGCGTGGATGAATCTCTGATGAAGTACAAGGGAAGGTTGAGATTCAAGCAATATATCCCTTCCAAGCGCTCCAGATATGGAGTGAAGGTGTATAAGCTCTGCGAGAGCGAGAGTGGGTACACTCAGGCCTTCCGGGTATATGAGGGAAAAGATAGCCATCTTGACCCTCCAGGCTGCCCAGAACATCTGGGAGCAAGTACCAAGATTGTGTGGGACCTTCTCCTACCCCTTATGAACAAGGGGTACCACTTGTATGTTGATAATTTTTATACAAGTGTACCACTGTTCAAGTTGCTTTATTGTTTTGAAACAGTGGCTTGCGGTACTATTCGTTCTAACCGCAAAGGGTTCCCACAGCAATTGGTACGTACCCGGCTACAAAGGGGGGAGACCTCAGCTCTGCGCCAAGAAGAGCTCTTGGCATTAAAATTCAGGGATAAAAAGGATGTGTGCATGCTCAGCACCATCCATGATGAGAGGACTGTGCAGGTTGCAGTCCGTGGCAGAGCTGAGGTCATCCAAAAGCCAGTGTGCATCAGGGCCTATAATAGGTATATGGGTGGAGTTGATCTGTCAGATCAACTCCTACAGCCCTATCTTATTATGAGGAAGACGAAGGCATGGTATAAGAAGGTCGCAATTTACCTGCTACAAGTTGCGACCTACAATGCGTTTGTGTTGCACAAAACAGCAAACCCCGGAATTAAGCTGTCATTTTTACAGTTTCAGCTTCAGATAATTTCGGGGATCTTATACCAAGATGCACCTGGTCCCCGGGCGGTGATTGGGGGAAACAGACTTGGGGCTACCCATTTTATTTTTAAAATTCCCCCAACTGACAAGAAGCAGAACCCCCAGAAAAGATGCAGAGTCTGTTATAGCAGGGGACAAAGAACGGATACAACCTTTTATTGTCCTGACTGCACTGGGAAGCCAGGACTCTGCATCGGTACCTGCTTCAAAGTGTACCACACAGTTGCCCATTTTTAATTTTTTTTAGTCCTTTATTTTTCTGCCTTTTATATTTTTAAGTTTTACTGCTCCAGATTTTTAGTTTTTATGTGTACTGCTCTAGAGTTTCAAATTTTATAAACACTCTCAATTTCAATCCAAATTACCACATCTTACAACTGACTGAACCTTCCCAAAAATCCTGGCAAACCTGTGCATGGGGGGCATGGATGTACTCAGGAGGCCTGGCAGAAAACAAACTGGGGTGTTTTCTTGAAGTAACTTAGAACAGGCTCTCCTAAATCACAGTCAAAATGCAATGTATGTGTAAAATATTTTTTTGAAAAAAGACCACCAAACACTTCCAACAACTGATTTTGCAAACATGGTTGCATCAAAGACATCAAAACACCCCATATGCAATACCTTGGGGTGTCAACATTTCAAATATATACAGCTTTCTGAAAATCAAACTAAATTGGGGTATGCAATGGGCCCCAAACTAAAGATAGGCCTATCAGAACATATACGCTCAATTTAAAACCAAATGACCAAGTTCAATAATTGTGACTGAACCTTCCCAAAAATCCGGCAAACCTATGCATGGGGGGCATGGGTGTACTCAGGAGGCCTGGCAGAAAACAAACTGGGGTGTTTTCTTGAAGTAACTTAGAACAGGCTCTCCTAAATCACAGTCAAAATGCAATGTATGTGTAAAATATTTTTTTGAAAAAAGACCACCAAACACTTCCAACAACTGATTTTGCAAACATGGTTGCATCAAAGACATCAAAACACCACATATGCAATACCTTGGGATGTCAACATTTCAAATATATACAGCTTTCTGAAAATCAAACTAAATTGGGGTATGCAATGGGCCCCAAACTAAAGATAGGCCTATCAGAACATATACGCTCAATTTAAAACCAAATGACCAAGTTCAATAATTGTGACTGAACCTTCCTAAAAATCCGGCAAACCTATGCATGGGGGGCATGGGTGTACTCAGGAGGCCTGGCAGAAAACAAACTGGGGTGTTTTCTTGAAGTAACTTAGAACAGGCTCTCCTAAATCACAGTCAAAATGCAATGTATGTGTAAAATATTTTTTTGAAAAAAGACCACCAAACACTTCCAACAACTGATTTTGCAAACATGGTTGCATCAAAGACATCAAAACACCCCATATGCAATACCTTGGGGTGTCAACATTTCAAATATATACAGCTATCTGAAAATCAAACTAAATTGGGGTATGCAATTGGCCCCAAACTAAAGATAGCCCTATCGGAACATATACGCTCAATTTCAAACCAAATTACCAAGTTCAATAATTTTGACTGAACCTTCCCAAAAATTCTGGCAAACCTATGCATGGGTGGTATCCCTGAACTCAGGAGATGTTGTAAAACACAAATTTGGGTATTGTTTGGCAGTGACATATACCAAAATCTCAGAATACATGCCTGAAATACTGTGTGTGTGGAATAACAACACAAAAATAAATACTACCCAAAAGATTGACAAAGGCTGGTGGTAGAATTAGTGTATGGAAAGTGTAAAAATACCACCATTTGAAATACCCTAGGGCGTCTAATGTTCAGAAATATATGGTTTGATGGGGTAAAATACACAGGCTGGCTTCAAAAATGTCCCAAATAGGACAAGTCAAAAATCCAATTTGGAAAACCAGAATGGACAAATTCCAAATGTGACTTTTAAACCCCCAAACAAGGTGACAAACCTATGCATGGGTAGTATCCCTCTACTCAGGAGATGTAGCTGAACATACATTGAGGTGTTGTTTGGCAGTGACACATACCAAAATCTGAGAATTCATGGCTGAAGTACAATGTATGTGAAAAAAAATTACTACCAAAAAGTTTGACAAAGGCTGGTGGTACAATTAGTGCATGGAAAGTGTTAAAATACCACCATTTGAAATACCCTAGGGTGTCTAGTTTTCAAAAATATATGGTTTGATGGGGTAAAAATATACAGGCTGGCTTCAGAAATGTCCCAAATGGGACATGGGTGCAGGTTGTCTGCAAGTCAAAATTCCAAGTTGGAAAACCAAAAAGTGCACCTCTCAACTGTGGCCTTTTAGCCCCCCAACAACATGACAAACCTATACATGGGTGGTATCCCTGTACTCGGGAGATGTTGCTGAATACACATTGGAGTGTTTTTTGGCCGTGACCCATAGCAGGAGCTGTGAATTTATATCTGAAATACAATGTATGTGAAAAAAAATTACTACCAAAAAGTTTGACAAAGGCTGGTGGTACAATTAGTGCATGGAAAGTGTTAAAATACCACCATTTGAAATACCCTAGGGTGTCTAGTTTTCAAAAATATATGGTTTGATGGGGTAAAAATATACAGGCTGGCTACAGAAATGTCCCAAATGGGACATGGGTGCAGGTTGTCTGCAAGTCAAAATTCCAAGTTGGAAAACCAAAAAGTGCACCTCTCAACTGTGGCCTTTTAGCCCCCCAACAACATGACAAACCTATACATGGGTGGTATCCCTGTACTCGGGAGATGTTGCTGAATACACATTGGAGTGTTTTTTGGCCGTGACCCATAGCAGGAGCTGTGAATTTATATCTGAAATACAATGTATGTGAAAAAAAAGTACTACCAAAAAGTTTGACAAAGGCTGGTGGTACAATTAGTGCATGGAAAGTGTTAAAATACCACCATTTGAAATACCCTAGGGTGTCTAGTTTTCAAAAATATATGGTTTGATGGGGTAAAAATACACAGGCTGGCTTCAGAAATGTCCCACATGGGACATGGGTGCAGGTTGTCTGCAAGTCAAAATTCTAAGTTGGAAAACCAAAATGCGCACCTCTCAAATGTGGCCTTTTAGCCCCTCAACAACATGACAAACCTATGCATGGGTGGTATCCCTGTACTCGGGAGATGTTGCTGAATACACATTGGAGTGTTTTTTGGCAGTGTCCTATAGCAGGAGCTGTGAATTTATGTCTGAAGTACAATGTGTGTGAAAAAAACCACACAAAAAAAGTACTACCAAAAAGTTTGACAAAGTCTGGTGGTAGAATTAGTGCATGGAAAGTGTTAAAATACTCCTATTTGAAATACCCTAGGGTGTCTAGTTTTCAAAAATATATGGTTTGATGGGGTAAGATACACAGGCTGGCTTCAGAAATGCCCCAAATGGGACATGGGCACAGGTTTTCTGCACATCAAAATTCCAAGTTGGAAAACCAAAAAGCGCACCTCTCAAATGTTGCCTTTTAGCCCCCCCAAAACATGGCACACCTATGCATGGGTGGTATCCCTGTACTCAGGAGAAATAGTAGAATCTATTTAGCAGGTTTTTTCATTGACATTTGTAAATGAGTCAAACATTTTTCAAATAAAAGTCAGAAACTAATTTTTTTTTGTTATTTTTCAACATATTTTATTAATTTTTTTATATAATATTATAAGATATGATCAAAATTATGGTATCTAAAGAAAGCCCTTCTTGTGCTGATAAAAACAATATATAATTTTTGTGGGTACAACAAATGACAAATGAGAAGATTACAGCTAAACACGAACAGCTCAGAAATGTTAAAATAGCCATTGTCCAGAATGAGCAAAAATGTTTCAAAGGCTCTGTCCTTAAGGGGTTAACTATGCCACACACAGGAGCCCATAACTATTCCACACACAGGAGCCCCATAACTTATGCTACACCAGAGCCCCATAACTTATGCAGCACCAGAGCCCCATAAATTATGCCACACCAGAGCCCCATAAATTATGCCACACCAGAGCCCCATAAATTATGCCACACCAGAGCCCCACTATTTATGCCTCACCTCTGCCCAATTAATTATGCCACACACACAGGTGCCCCATAATTATGCCACACACACACAGGTGCCCCATAATTATGCCACACAAAAAGAGTCCCTTAATTACGCCACACAAAAGAGTCCCTTAATTATGCCACACATGGGGCCCAATAAATATGCCACACACAAGTGCCCCATAATTATGCACACATGAAACCTCCATTAAATATGCAACACACAGGAGCCCCACGAGGTGACAATCTTACAATTATAGATACCAGTAATATTGTGCCATTCAGATCCCAGTAGTATTGTCCCACTCAGAGCCCAGTAATATTGTGCCACTCAGAGCCCAGTAATAGTGTGCAAGTCAGATACCAGGAATATTGTGCCATTCAGAGCCCAATAGTATTGTCCCACTCAGAGCCCAGGAATATTGTGCCAGTCAGGTACCAGGAATATTGTGTCAATCAGAGCCCAAAAATATTGTGCCACTCAGAGCCCAGTAATTTTGTGCCAGTCAGATACCAGGAATATAGTGCCAGTCAGAGCCCAGTAATAGTGTGCCCGTCAGAACCCAGTAATATTGTGCCAGTCAGAGCCCAGTAATATTGTGAAAGTAAGAGCCCAGGAATATTGTGCCAGTCAGACACCAGTAATATTGTGCCAGTCAGACACCAGTAATATAGTGCCAGTCAGATACCAGTAATATAGTGCCAGTCAGATACCAGTAATATTATGCCAGTCAGAGCCCAGTAATATAGTGCCAGTCAGAGCCCAGGAATATTGTGCCAGTCAGAGCCCAGGAATATTGTGCCAGCCAGAGCCCAGTAATATAGTGCCAGCCAGATGCCTGTAATATTGTGCCAGCCAGAGCCCAGTAATAAAGTGCCAGTCAGATGCCTGTAATATTGTGCCAGCCAGAGCCCAGTAATAAAGTGCCAGCCAGAGCCCAGTAATATAGTGCCAGTCAGATGCCTGGAATATTGTGCCAGCCAGAGCCCAGTAATAAAGTGCCAGCCAGAGCCCAGTAATAGTGTGCCAGCCAGAGCCCAGTAATATAGTGCCAGTCAGATGCCTGGAATATTGTGCCAGCCAGAGCCCAGTAATAAAGTGCCAGCCAGAGCCCAGTAATAGTGTGCCCGTCAGAACCCAGTAATATTGTGCCAGTCAGAGCCCAGTAATATTGTGAAAGTAAGAGCCCAGGAATATTGTGCCAGTCAGACACCAGTAATATTGTGCCAGTCAGACACCAGTAATATAGTGCCAGTCAGATACCAGTAATATAGTGCCAGTCAGATATGCCAGTCAGATGCCTGTAATATTGTGCCAGCCAGAGCCCAGTAATAAAGTGCCAGCCAGAGCTGAGTAATAGTGTGCCAGCCAGAGCCCAGTAATATAGTGCCAGGCAGATTCCCAGTAATATAGTGCCAGCCAGATGCCTGTAATACTGTGCCAGCCAGAGCCCAGTAATATAGTGCCAGCCAGATGCCCAGTTATATAGTGCCTGTCAGATGCCTGTAATATTGTGCCAGCCAGATGCCCAGTAATATAGTGCCAGCCAGATGCCCAGTAATATAGTTCCAGTCAGATGCCTGTAATATTGTGCCAGCCAGAGCCCAGTAATATAGTGCCAGTCAGAGCCCAGTAATATAGTGCCAGCCAGAGCCCAGTAATATAGTGCCAGTCAGAGCCCAGTGATATAGTGCCAGCCAGATGCCCAGTAATATAGTGCCAGTCAGATGTCTATAATATTGTGCCAGTCAGATGCCCAGTAATATAGTGCCAGTCAGAGCCCTGCTCGTTTTAAACCACCCTCCTCCCCCCCTTCCCCATCACTTGCCAAAGGCTGCTCTCTGCTCCCGGATGGAAGCCTCCTTCATGCAGTCTTCCCTCTTGCACGGAGGAGGGAAACACAGTCACCGGATGTCACATCCGGTTGCTGTGATTTTTATTTTTTCCGGCGGCCGTGTCCAGCGGATGTGGCTGCCAGAAAAAAAGTTAAGCAGCGCGATGCAGGGGGGTGCCGGCAGCACGGGTGTCACCCCCGCTGGAGGTGTCACCCGGTGCGGTCCGCCCCCCCCTCGGGACGCCACTGAGCACTAGTAGCTACAAGTGTTATGTAAGCAGCCCACAGGGTTGGGATTAGCAATAATGGATGTTTTAGTCCCCTACACACCTGGGAATAAAGCATCAGACTCACCTGGCACCTTTAGATCTTTGTCTAAAAACAATAGGATTAGAAGGGGGTAAGAAGTATGGCATAAACTGATCAATCAGGGCACCATCCACCAGTAAAGAACCTTACTGATTGTATTCTCATCTTGTAATTCCAGGTAACAAAAACACAGAAACAATTTAAAATCATTAATATGGCTTTGGGCCACCACTTGAGTCTGGTATACACTGTGGCTTGTCTACTAGGGTGTGAATTCAAATGTGCTCCAACAGTCAGAACATTTAAAAATCTGCACCAGCATTTCAACTCACATTTCTCTTTAACCTGGGGGTAGGAAGGAAGGACAATACTACCTTGTGGTCGAGTAGTCAGCAATGTCCAGGCAGCACAAATCTCTAGTTATGCTGCTTCCATACATATCCCTTGCACCTCGCAATCTCTGAATGTCAGGTGGTCACTAGGGTTTTATTCAGGCACTCTTATAAAAAAATATATATATACTCCAAGCAGGTGATTAATAAAATGCAGTAATGTTATCAAATTCAGACCTGAATTGTGGATTTTCATAAGTATCAATGAATAAAAGGTGGTTACCCTAAGGTCATGTTACAGTCAGAGGCACGTGAGGCAGTAAAAGGAGGAGGTCAGTATTGCCTGGACATCGTACAGACCCCTTGCTGCCTCTACTGTCACACTTATAGAGAGGCTGGTTAAAGGGACAGTCTAGTGCCCAAACTCACTTTGGTGCATGTTGAAGACTACTGCTTGTATAGCGCACAGGCCCAACAAAAAAAATATAAGTTAATTAAGTGAAAAAAGTTTAGTTGTCCTTTAAGGAAGATTTCTCCCAAGCTTCCTCTCCTTTGTCCCATAGTGCAATGCACTCATGGCACCTGCCTAGAGCCAGGCCTGGTAACAGAACATACATTCATTCTACAAATGTTTATAGTTTTCAAAATGAGACAACCCAGGGTACTTCACATGGGGTACTTTGGCATATAACATAAAGCTATTTATCATAAACCTCTAACTGAAGTTTGTGGTTGATTGTTTGTGTGTATGGTGTGTGTGATTTTTTTTCTATATATAAAAAGCTAATTCTCTCAGGACCTATTACTTTGCAGTATCCCTTCTTTCTACCAGTAAACAAAGAAAAAACTTTTTGGTGAAATATAAAAGAAAGAAACTGTAAAACAAGTGGTTTCAATTGTAATCATTAATATTCATTTAAACTTGAACTTTCTCACCTATTCTGGCACCTGCATCAGGATCACACATTACGCTTTTTTTTTTTTTTTTTTACCACTCAGATATTGAGGCATTGTATTTTAAGTTTATTTATTCTCACTTCATTATGCCTTCAATTTATCCTTGTGTATTTTTCCTTCAGTGTTATATTTTCTCTTTTCTCTTTTTTTTTACATATAAAAAGACAATACATGACACAAATTGACAGACAATACATTTATTGTCATTATTTATTTTATGCACCAGTGTTGGCAATCTGTTTCAGCAATGACAAATATTTCTTAAGTACAATGGAGGAAAATTTGTGTGGTTTGAATTACCTTCATAAGTCATATGCTTCACTAACCTGTTCACTATTTTCATTGTGGTTGCTTTCTGTGTAACACGTAATGCCACACATCTAATTAGTCTAAATCGCAGCGTTTACTTCAGTACCCCATAATAAAGAGCTGTCCGTTTTCTGAGTCTGCTGTGTTATTTAAAACCAGTAAGCTTGTATATTCCCATATCAAACTGCTAGCTTTATACTATCCTTGAAGTGAATGACTGAGTTTACTATAAATCATGTCTCACTGTATTCTTAATTGTTCCAATATCCAATTACCCATTACTTGTGCATACAGGCAGTCCTCGACTTGTACTAATCCACACTTACATTATAGCCTCGTTATATACCAAAATGTTGTTAGCTTAAGACAGACTCTGAATTTCATCACACTTTCTTTTACCCGTGTGCTTAAACTATGCTACCCTACTTTCTCTTGTATAAATTATCAGCCCTGCTGCAAAAATGTGCACTTTAATATGTCTAACCTTTATTCACATAATGGTAAACTTAATACCATTGTTCTCATACCTGTCAACATCTTGGGACTGGCAATAGTATGTGGTTGGAGCAAAGACCAAGGGGCGGGGTTATGTGACATCACACTATGTTTTATGTCCAGAGTTTAGCATCTACATTGTTCATGGTGGACAATTTCTGGACTTTTTGATGGACATTATGATGATGTTCTCTGGACCTTCAAAGACCTTGTTTTGGACAATGTAATCCACTTTGCGTATCCCTATGCATGCCCCATGTCAGTGAGCTTCAAACTAATAAGTACAGGTGTCTTAAAACCAAGGAACCTAAACCTATTTAGATCACTCATGTGTATATCACCGATATCTATGTAAAAAATAAGACACTGTCCTGCATTCGTGTCAACCTAGTATGCAAATTAACCCAATCTAAATGTGGGAATTACCTGTGGTCTTATTCCTGCCAAGATAGGTACAACAACTTGTCATTTCTCCTCCCTGGGTCTACATTTGATCAACTTTACTGATTGTCTGACATTCATCAACCAGTCAATTGCATTATAATATTGGTGATCCAAGATCTTAATTTATGGTATGATTTTCATCACAAATATGAATGAACACAAACTGCTTTGTATACCATATTTGCTTGGATATCAGACAAGGTTGTTTTTTTTTTAGAGCAAATGTTCTGAAAAAGACCCTTCATCTTATACTCACGGTAGTCTTATAATCAGACCTCAAATAGAGCTACAAAAGCCCTGAATACTCCTGGAAGGCAGCTGGTGGATATCTGTATACTGCCTGACAGTTCTGCCCGGTCTACTGTCAGAAAGTGTCAGGCAGCGTCAAAGGATGTCTGTGAGCACCAAGCAAAGTATCAGAGTCATCTTATATTCGAGCAAATACTGTAATAACACAATTTTTTTGTTGTTCTTGTCCATATTGAATACATCATTCAAACATTCACAGTGTGGGTTGGAAAAAGTTTGTGAACCCTAAGCCCTGGTTAATGTCTTTATATAAAAAGACACAAGCATTTTGAGTTTGCTTTCACAAGAAGCATCTGCTGATGTGAATCATGCCTCAGAAAAAGACCCACGATACATTAACGTGGCTGTGTCTCTAAACATGGACAGGACCACACAATATTTTGTCATCCCCCCTGGGGTCAGAAAAATGCTCCTGGCCCCATCAAATACATATTTTCTATATTATTATTATTATACTATTATTAAAGTATTTGAAAACCCTATGTGTGTCGAGGGGTGGCCAGTGATTTTCATGGCAGTCAGTGGGTGTTTTTCAGTTTTTTTGCTGATTTTATTATTTTCACACTGCACTCCCCTACCTGGGCAAGGTAGAGGTAGGGTGGTAGGTGGGCTAGTTTTAAGAATTTATACTTTATTTACTTATTTACGGGACGTTGGGCAGCCCGTTGGGGAGTGCCTGGACCCAGTGGGGATTATTAAATATTTATTTGATGGGGATGTCCTGGGCCTGCAATGTTGGTGATGAGGCATGTCTTGGGATGCTGGGGTAAGTCCTGTGTGTGCAATGTGGGAGATGGGGCATGTCCTGAGTTTGTAATATGGGTGCCTGGGCATGTTCTGGGTTTGCAGTTTTGGTGATAGGGATTTTCTTAGGTGTGCGGTTTAAGTGATGGGGCATATCCTGGAGTGCTGAGGTAAGTCATGGGTGTGCAATGTGGGTGATGGGGCATGACCTGGGTGTGTAGTGTGGGTGATGGGGCATTTCGTGGCTCTGCAATGTGGGTGTTGGGACATGATAGTTGTGAAAAGTGGGTGGAGGTGGGTGCCCAAATTTAGTTGTTCCTAGAGCAGCACAAAACCAAAATACACTACACTGCTGTAAGGACCATTGCTTGCCCCGGAATGTGAAGGATGGGAACACTTGGGGACTGGGGGGTGACTATTTTGTTATATTCCTTTACAGCATTACTTGTGCTTTACACACAGTATTTTTGTGGTCCCCGTTATTCCAATTTTAACATGAATCATTGAACCAAGGCCAATATGTGCTAAAAATAACCGTTTTCTCAGACTATTTTAAATGACATTTGAAGTCCCTGGTAGTAAACTTATGAATTTATAAATTTATGATTGAGCTTCTGCTTGTAAAAACTAGTAAATTGTACTTCTTAATTTCCTAAACTAGAAGTTGGCATGTACAGAATTGATCTTAAGAGATTACCGGTATTTATATTATTTTATTGTTGACATGGCAGATGGCAAGATTAACCTGGAAAGCCAGTGAGTCGTTCACAACGGCCGGGATTTTTCCAAAAATTAGGTCAACAGCATAAGGTGAAACCAAATGCAAAAGCAGCATTCCTTGTTAACACATATTGGAATATAGTCAGTGGACGCCACTGATAAAAAAAAAAAATTCCTGCTAGTAGTAAAATAATGGTGAGGTAAAATCATTACTGCACTCACTTAAAAATGACCACACCCTGTAAAAAAAAAAGGTTAAAAATGAATGGGTAATGCATATAAGCCCGTTGAAAAAAGGCAACCTAGATGTGCATTAAGGCAGCCAATGTATGCATGTTAACCTACAGCACTGATAGGGTTAACATATCAGAAAAAAAGAATGTTCTGGGGGAAGCCAGCCAATAGTAGAAAAACAGCCAATAGTAGAACTAGGAGAGGGAGACTTCAGTCAGCCAATCAGGTGCCTACTTTTGCCATTTGAAATCCCAGGCCTACCGGGCTGAGATTTCATTCTGCATCCTTCCTGCGCTGTGGAATAATTTTTATTTTTGCATGGTTCCTTTCCCTGGGTTAAAGATGAAGATTTGAAAGTGTCGGAGATCATTGTTGGACAGGTACTTTACATCAGTATTTTTTCACAGGGTACCCTCCTTTAGATTGTAAGCGTGTGAGCAGGGATCTCTATCTCTGTATCAGTCTGTTCTAGTTCTAGCTTACTACAGGGAGTGCAGAATTATTAGGCAAATTAGTATTTTGACCACATCATCTTCTTTATGCATGTTGTCTTACTCCAAGCCTACTACCAATTAAGCATATTAGGTGATGTGCATCTCTGTAATGAGAAGGGGTGTGGTCTAATGACATCAACACCCTATATCAGGTGTGCATAATTATTAGGCAACTTCTTTTCCTTTGGCAAAATGGGTCAAAAGAAGGACTTGACTGGCTCAGAAAAGTCAAAAATAGTGAGATATCTTGCAGAGGGATGCAGCACTCTTGAAATTGCAAAGCTTCTGAAGCGTGATCATCGAACAATCAAGCGTTTCATTCAAAATAGTCAACATGGTCGCAAGAAGCGTGTGGAAAAACCAAGGCGCAAAATAACTGCCCATGAACTGAGAAAAGTCAAGCGTGCAGCTGCCACGATGCCACTTGCCACCAGTTTGGCCATATTTCAGAGCTGCAACATCACTGGAGTGCCCAAAAGCCCAAGGTGTGCAATACTCAGAGACATGGCCAAGGTAAGAAAGGCTGAAAGACGACCACCACTGAACAAGACACACAAGCTGAAACGTCAAGACTGGGCCAAGAAATATCTCAAGACTGATTTTTCTAAGGTTTTATGGACTGATGAAATGAGAGTGAGTCTTGATGGGCCAGATGGATGGGCCCGTGGCTGGATTGGTAAAGGGCAGAGAGCTCCAGTCCGACTCAGACGCCAGCAAGGTGGAGGTGGAGTACTGGTTTGGGCTGGTATCATCAAAGATGAGCTTGTGGGGCCTTTTCGGGTTGAGGATGGAGTCAAGCTCAACTCCAATTCCTACTGCCAGTTCCTGGAAGACACCTTCTTCAAGCAGTGGTACAGGAAGAAGTCTGCATCCTTCAAGAAAAACATGATTTTCATGCAGGACAATGCTCCATCACACGTGTCCAAGTACTCCACAGCGTGGCTGGCAAGAAAGGGTATAAAAGAAGAAAATCTAATGACATGGCCTCCTTGTTCACCTGATCTGAACCCCATTGAGAACCTGTGGTCCATCATCAAATGTGAGATTTACAAGAAGGGAAAACAGTACACCTCTCTGAACAGTGTCTGGGAGGCTGTGGTTGCTGCTGCACGCAATGTTGATGGTGAACAGATCAAAACACTGACAGAATCCATGGATGGCAGGCTTTTGAGTGTCCTTGCAAAGAAAGGTGGCTATATTGGTCACTGATTTGTTTTTGTTTTGTTTTTGAATGTCAGAAATGTATATTTGTGAATGTTCAGATGTTATATTGGTTTCACTGGTAAAAATAAATAATTGAAATGGGTATATATTTGTTTTTTGTTAAGTTGCCTAATAATTCTGCACAGTAATAGTCACCTGCACACACAGATATCCCCCTAAAATAGCTAAAACTAAAAACAAACTAAAAACTACTTCCAAAAATATTCAGCTTTGATATGAATGAGTTTTTTGGGTTCATTGAGAACATGGTTGTTGTTCAATAATAAAATTAATCCTCAAAAATACAACTTGCCTAATAATTCTGCACTCCGTGTATGTAGTTCCCTTCTATGCGCTGTACCTAGTGCTTCGTAAATTGTTGGCGCTATATAAATAAATGTTAATGTAATGTAAATGGCACTGTGCCATGTTTGGTGTATCTGAGTAAGATGCAAGACTTTTGTATGATATAGGCACTGAGAAAAGATAGAGGTCCACAAATTATTAGCTAAATGTGTGTGGATAATGAATGTAGCTGTGCACTGCTTTGCTTTCCTACTCCATCACCAGGACCATTCATTTAACTGTAACATATGAGGAAACAGGCAGAATATTCATTTGAAACAGATCTCTTAATGACTGGGTAATGAAGTAGATGATTTCACTTAGTGATCCCAGCAGGACCACCAAAAGACATTGTGGGGCCCAGCAAGAGGGCCGGCCCTGTGCACCCCTTGACATGATAAGTAACCTGACCAGCTCCCCCAATCTCCTTTCTGCTGTGGAGTCACATATATTATCCCACACAGAAAATTTCTATAAGTTTGTAGTGTGAAATGATGCACCAGGTGCAAAGAAGAAATCTGTTCTCATTGTAAAACAACAAATAGTAAAATGAGCACATCATTGCTCAGAAGGTAAAGGGATAATGTGCCAGTAAATGTTAAAAATAACATTTGCTTCTTTAATACATAAAAGTTAAGTAAACCTGCACTAGTGACTCATCTTAATTACTCCATTTTAGCCAAAAGTCAATATGTATTTGAGAATGCAGCCAATATTTGTGGCTGAAAAAAAAAACTACTTGCGGCTTTCTGATGGAAGAGTTACATTATACATACATTCACACCTGAGAACATACTAATCCGTGTATTCCTCAGGTAATTGTTAATCAACAGGATATATGGTGACTGTCTTAGGCAAAATATGATGTACTGCTAATCATGCCAAATGATGATGCAAACATTTACACAAAATAACTACACATTGATGCAATAGTTACACATTGTTTGATGAAGGTTATTTAGTGCCTAGTAAAGCCATGATCATATGATTTCATATTGTTTATATATTGTAGTATATTCTTATAAATCAGCAATAGAAAATGAAAACTATTATTGTGGCTCCATGGTGCTTTCCTGTAGAAATTGGACTTCTAAAGAAATGTAACAATGGCTGTCGTTAAAGAAACAACCAACCTAAACACTGTTTAATCTGTGCAAGTAGAGAATAAAAACTATGAAAATGGATCTATACACTGTGTTAGCAGATTCAAATGCGTCATTGGTGTCTCTTGTTTATGACATCACCTGTGTTCATTCCTGCTAACACAATGTATACACGATGTATACACAATGTATGCAGTATAAACTATATGACTTAGCCCTTTGAATGTTCATGCGACCCAGGCAAGCTCCTATTTATGGGCCCCCATTCTACCATCCTTGTTGTATCACACTGGTCAATTTGACATGAAACATTACAAAGTTGTTTCATGCCGCATGCTTCATTAAAACATTTGCCCACCCTTTGTACTTTGTAAAGATTTGACCTCAGGTTAAAGTATCACAGGTTGATGCACCAACCTACCAACCACCTGGCACTTCTTGCCACATTTTGAATTGAACTCCAGCATTCCCCATAACTTCCAAAAATCCCTAAACCAAATGTGCAGAACAAAACTTTTCCTACAAATGTACATCATACAGGTTGCACATTTCACATTAGTGATATTCAAACACTACCAACACCCCATGTGTTTGATTTTAATAAAATTCAGCTAGTATACACGATACGAATCACATTAGGAATGGATCGGTGCATATTGAGTAGACCGTACAGTATTAAGTTTAATAGCACTTACCTTTTATTAACACGTGGTTTTTCAATAGTAATTGTGCAGGAGGCATTTCTATAGTAATTGAGGCACCATAGCAGAAATTTAGCATTTAAGCACTTTTATTACATTTTAGCACATACATTTTATGAGCATATGGACTTTCAATAAGAATTGTGTACATTTATTCATACGCATTTATTATATTGTATATTTATTTCATAGTTTCACTTTATTGGTATTATTCTTTGATAGGAATATTATTTACCTAAATAACTAGTTCCTGAAACTGTGAATTTGTCATTTAATTTACATATTCATTTTAACAATACTGTTTTTGTGTTTTGCACAGGGGATGGGACACTTCATCGCGACTGCATCCGCGCAGCCGCTTCACCGCCGTCTGTTCACCATGCCAGAGCTCGTCGTGGGATATTTCATCGCAGGACATTTCCTCACTAAAGGTGAGTTTTAATGTGTTAGAGTTAGAAGATAGAGTTTTAGAATTAGAATTTTAGTATTGGGGTTAAGAGTGGTTAGAATTGGGGTTTAGGGGTGAGAATTAGTTTTTAGGGTTCAGGGTTAATTTTAGTATTAGGGTTTAGGGGGTTAGTATTAGGGTTTAGGGGGTTAGTATAAGGGTTCGGGGGTTTGTATTAGGGTTTAGGGGGTTAGTATTAGGGTTTAGGGGGTTAGTATTAGGGTTTGGGGGTTAGTATTAGGGTTTAGGGGGTTAGTATTAGGGTTCGGGGGTAAGTATTAGGGTTCGGGGGTTAATTTTAGTATTGGGGTTTGGGGGTTAGTATTAGGGTTTAGGGGGTTAGTATTAGTGTTCGGGGTTAGTATTAGGGTTTAGGGGGTTAGTATTAGGGTTTGTATTAGGGTTTAGGGGGTTAGTATTAGGGTTCAGGGGTTAGTATTAGGGTTTAGGGGGTTAGTATTAGGGTTCGGGGGTTAATTTTAGTATTCTCTTTTGGGGTTAATTTTAGTATTGGGGTTTGGGGGGGCACTTTGGTGGGGGATTCATTTATTAGGGGGGTTATTTTATTGTAACTGGTACATTTGTAAGGGCTGACAGTTCAGCGCTGAACTGACAGCTCTTACATAGCCACGTCCGCGATTCTTCATTGCTGACAGTTCAGTGGTCTAACTGCGGCGCTGAACTGTCAGTGATGAAGTCGCTGCGCTGAAGTGTCCTAGACCCTTTTGCACATTCCTCACCTACTGTTAGTTAAAAGTTTGACGAATGCTGAACTTATGGTTATCTATTTTGTCATTTTCCTCTGTATGCTGATACTATGCATTGTCATTAAACTAAGCTCCATCCCTGTATGTCCATCCACTAGTCAATGTAGGCAATGAGAGAAGATCACACAAACAGATATGACAGGCTCCAGCCTCGTGAACCAGTGAACAGGTAATATGCTGCCTCCTCCGGATGCTGAAACACTAAGATCCTACTCCTGGCTCAGACAAACAAAATATATACAAGGAGAATGTGTCAGCTGAAACATCCGTAAAAAGGCAAAATGTCTTCTTATTAGAAAAATAGCGACGTTTATTAGGTCCAATAGACAATAAAAAAGAAAGTAATATGAAGGAAAACAAAAAATACTGGTGCTTTCTCGAAAGCTTTCTAAATAACATGGTACAACAGCAGATTTAAATATATAAATGTGTAAACAAACATTTAATATTAAAAAGCAATTTGTGTTATACCTGAAACACACGATCCGGACGCGGTATCCACACCGCCCCAGAAAGCTACAGCCCAGACTATCAGACACCCCCCATCCCCAATAAGGAGACTGGGCATGCCCTGTCCAAGATGCACACCCTTCAGAACCAGCGGCCATGCCCCGCCTCAGATAATGCATTAGAGTAAACTTAGAATGAGGAGAGAGCCATAAAAGGACATGAAATACATTTGGAACATAGAGTAATAATTATAACATGTGTAATACCGCGTCCGGATCGTGTGTTTCAGGTATAACACTAATTTAATCTTAATTAATCTTAAATGTTTTTGTTTACATGTTTGTATTGTTAAACCTGCTGTTGCACCATGTTATTTAGACTGGTTTTGAGAAGCACCAGTTAGTGTGAAACGCGTCAAGTGTTTTAGTCTTTTTTGTCTTCCTTCATATTACTTTCTTTTTTATTGTCTATTGGACCTAATAAACTTTGCTATTTTTCTCATAAGAAGACATTTTGCCTTTTTTTCCCGGATGTGTCAGCTGACATGTTCTCCCTGTATAAATAAAGGAAGATCAGCACAATCAGATGACCTTTTAGCGTACCCAACGATAGGAATTCTATCTTGACAAATGGATGAATGTGAAATGCATCATCCGATAAATAGCAATGAGAGTGTTGGCTTCTGTTCAATTCCTATCAATAAATTCATTTAAATTATTGTTTTTGAGGGATCTTTGCTTAAATCACCTAGCAAAGCCACCATTTATCACGTACCAGGGTATTCTATTCCGACAAAGCCATTGCTCAATATTCTTAGTGCTTACACCAACAGGTTCCATTCCACGGAGTTTGGAATGTGGCTAGCCGTGAGGGATTTCAGTGGCAGAGGCTGGTGCAATTACTGCTTAATAGCATACCAATGAACCACGATTCAATATTCACAAGCGTGTGCACTTATCAGGCCCTTTGTAATTATCTTAGAATGAGTACTAGCCATGAGGGTTCAATGTTTGCAGCTCAGGCAGCTTTATATAAAAGATCCAACATATTTGCTCTACCCAAGTATACAACTCTAGAACATTTGATCATAGTGAATTATAGTTTACAAGATGGCGATAAATAATATAGCCATCTATAAATAGTCTATAATAAAGACTATTTATCGGATGGTTTGGGCATCATGGCTTAGTGGATGTCAGCTCAGGTAGGTTATTTTTTTCAGGCAGTATATGCCACAGATACTTATATTGATTGTGAAACATTGTCTCACTTTCTTAACTACTCTGGAAAGTAGACAAGGACTGTATCAGCAAAACATTGTATTAACAAATGAAGCAGGAAATGAAGATCCACATTTTGATCCAAAATAATACATAACAATAGTGTGCAAAAATAAAGTTAATTTAAAATTATTTTAGAGCCAGAAATGTCATAGTCAAATGTTTAACATGTTATATTTAAATATCGGTATTTAAGAGTGCCTTGGGTATGTACAAAGAAGTGTTATGTTACTCCATAATCGCTTTATCCTGTGCAATTGATACCACCAGCTCTTCAGAAATCAAGCATCACAGGAAGCATAGAACGGTTATTAAAATATCCATGTCTTTGGTAAGCTTGGAAGACACTTCCACTATCGCAATTTCCTTATAAAAATAGCAAATGGAATCCCCATCACTAATCTTTAATGCCCATGTCTGCTAGTGTTCAACATAGTTCTATTTCATGTGTAAGAAATCAATTGGAAATGCTCTGAAATATAACCGTACATCACTTCAGTTAACAGCGCACATGAAAGAAGGAGTCTTCTGTCTGTGAGATCAGAGCCTTATTCTATTGAGTAAATGAGGGAAAAAAACTTCTAAATTTGATAAATCAAAAACTGCTAAAGTATAGGAAAACTGAGTAGCACCCTTTTGATTCCAAACTTTGTTGATCTAGCGCTTTACTTTTCAGTTCAGAGGACTTTTTAAATGTCTTTAAAAGAATGGGTTTTAATTAGAACCCATCAAAAATGTACAACTTCAAGGACTTTGGAAATGGTTCAACCCTGTTTTTGGTACAAGTCATGAATGATGGATCCCAGGTTTTCTTAACAGGGTTTTTGAAGAAAATACATAGGCTTGTTATCATTAAAAGTGCAATTAGATGAACCTATCAACCGCCAGTAGATGACATATGGGTATAATTTATAAGGCCTTCAACAAATGGCACGTTTTACTGTCCAGCTCATTACTATCAATGCAGTAAAAGAATGATCCCAAGTTTCATTACAGAACTGATTATAATGTTTAAGATTTAACCTCATGCTCATTGTATCCTGGAAATTGCTATGATTTTGTATGGAAGTGTGTTCCTGAATAAGGCATCCCAAAGAGGAACACAGATTTTTGTACCCTGGATATATGCCTGGGTACAAGCTGAAACTTTCTTCTTTCTCACATACTGTACCCACACAAAATATATATTGTTTTTATCGCCTTATGAAGGTCTTTCGTTTGATACCATTATGTTCCTCATATCTTATAATTTACTACAAAAAAATCATAAAATATGATGAAAAAAAAACAGTTTCTAAATTTGACCTAAAAAATAATTTACACAAATATAATCAGTAAAAAAGACCCTATCTAAATAGTTTTTAAAAATTGAGTGAGAGTTTAGACATATGATTGTTTCCATGTTTTTCTGCAGTTTTTTAGCGAGTTATAGGACAATAACCAAAACCTGTTTTTTGTTTTATAACCATTTTCCCCTTTTGACCCGAACCCTAAATTTAACCCGCAAGCCACCTTTGCAATAATCATGCTGTCTAATCAGCATCTTGATATGCCACACCTGTGAGGTGGATGTATTTTCTCGGCAAAGGAGACGTGCTTACTAACACAGATTTAGACAGATTTGTGAACAATATTTGAGAGAAATAGGCCTTTTGTGTACATAGAAAAAGTCTTAGATCTTTGAGTTCAGCTCATGAAAAATGGGGGCAAAAACAAAAATGTTGCGTTATAATTTTGTTCAGTGTAGTATCAGTTATCGTCGCACCTACCTTGGAAAGAGCATGAGCACCTTAAGCATCTCATAAAACATATCCTGATAGCGGTCCAAGCTGCAGTTTCAAAGGCCTGGAAACACTCCAACACACCAAGTATAAATGAAGTCATCCAAAATATAAACACTAATTTAGATTATGAGTACATGTCCATGACTCAATTAAACAAATTACACATCTGGGGAAAAATTTGTACCCCGTGGAAAAAACATACAGATAAAATGGACTTTATACAATCTCGCATATGGAGCACAATAGCAAATGACTGAAAAAGGAAAACTAAAGTGTAAAAAGTAATTCTTGCCAGGTACTTTTCATTTCTCCCTCTCACCAATTCTGTCTCTTCTGTCTTTCCTCCTCTCAGTTTACCCAAGTTATTAAAAGTTTCACTCAATAAAGAGAGAATTACAGGAAACTGAGATGGGAATTTCAAACTTTAGGCCAAAGTAGCCAAGTTGGAAGAATTTTCCAATGCAGTTGAATGGGGGAGTTTTTTCAGCTCAAGTACTTTGGCCTGAAGTTTGATGTTCCCGACTCAGTTCCCTGAAATTCTAGAAAATAGACTCTTAAGAAAAAGTAGTGTATGAAAAACAAATATGTCAAACTAAATTCTCTTTTGACTATTTATAATTGTAGATGTATTTCAGTATATGCAAACGAAACTACGTAATATATCTCATGTACACTGAACTAATAAAAGAAAATAAGGAAATAATGTAAGAAGTGAAGAATATTGAGAGAGGTAACACCAGATCTCTGACAGATCAAAGCTGGTGCTGCATTACTTTCTTGCTGGGCATGCTTGTTTTGGAAAATCAGTGTCCAGTTTTCCATCAATGATGCTGAGCTTATAAGGTACTGTAGAGAAATTTACACAAGATAGTGTATAGATTGATGCCACTACCAAGAAGTTATATTTAAATAAACATTTCAGTGTTGTGCACAGGGTTAAACATAACATCCTGCTTAACAATGCTATTTGGTATGAATACTGGCCAATCAACACATGGCTCAAGACTACTCTTCTTGATCACAGCTGTGGCTAGAAAAACAATCTTGCACCATTGGATAGTGGCAGATCCACCTCCATTCACTCTATTTAATCAAAATTACACCATGTATTTCATATGGAATGGTTAAACGCAACAACCAACAAAGAACTATACAAAAAAAAAATCTTTCAAACTTGGGAAAAATACATTAACCAATTAGATCACACAATTCAAACCAAAATACGCCACACTTAATAAATAATATAACACATAATATAATATACCACATGGTACTCGCAATAACTATTGGAAGGGACTGACCCCATACCACTTACGTAATGCTGACGGGATGGACAGTGGACAGAGGAGACTTGGGACAAAGACAAGGCCTTGAGTATTGTGAAGGGAGCGGGGAGCAGTCTGACCAGGGAAGGGGGAACAATCCTGGTTTAAACTGAGGGTTCACATAATGTGGTTTTGTGGTCACTTCTAAAGCCATCAAGCCTGTCTTAATGGTTACCTGTCTCTAGTTTTGTTGGGTTGGGTTATGTTTGATAGATAGTTCTTATTACTAACCAGACGGTCTGAACAGGAATGGTTCGCATAGGTGGCAATCTACTTAGATACAAGGAGTGTCAGTGGCAGAGACGAGACTGGTCCTGTGTTCTAGGGATCATAATGTAGAGCATTTTACCAGTCGTCGATGTGTGTTTGGGACACCTTGTCAAAGGTTATAGGGGAAGGAAGAAGGGAGTTGTGAGCGACTCGGGAATGCCTTTTGACTTACCCCGATCATGCCCTTCGTCTCAAATGGGAAGTTGTCCCAATACCTATGTTACTTTATTACTAGGATCTGTTTTCTAGTATCACATTTTGGGATAACATTGTAAGTTTGATGTCTCTAACACTGTATATCGGATATTGGTTATGCTCAAACCACCTTGTATGTCATTTTTGTTCTTTACCGAAGGATCTGACTGGGGATGGTATCCTTCTGTGTTAATATATTCATCCACAAGGTATGTGCATGGCGGAGAATGGACTGCCCTTATATGGTTTTAGTAAACATATTGTGGGAGGGTGTGTCAGTTCTCAGTGTACGCCTGGAACAATTTTCCCTATGCTGTGAGGGAGGGTTGAAGAGACCTCTGAGCGACCTGGGAGTGATCTTCGATTTACCTGGACCCTCTCCCTTACACATGAAGGACGTCATCATAGCATATATGCCACTTTGTTATTCTGGTCTGTTTTTGTTTCTCTTATTATCTCTGACATATGTTTTGTTCAGACTACCCAGTATGTATGTCATTTTTCTCTGATGAAAAATAAAAAAATTGTTAATTAAAAAACAAAAACAAAACATAACATCCTGAAATCAAATAACAAGTAAGTAACTAAATGACAAATCCAGCCTTTAATACCTTTACTCTGTTTAAAACTATCATATGTTTATCCTTGTCTTCTCCATGAGGTCTAATCAAGAAGGGGGTAGTACTATCATCTTTGGAGGTTGGAAAGCTACAGTTAGAAGATACATCCGGTGGGGCGAGGTGTAATTCAGGTACTAAAAACGTAGTAAAACAGAAAAAAAAGATCATATTATATACTATGTTTGCAACTATTTGCTATATCATAAAACAGACTTATCAGATGAAAGCAATGCTTCTTTACTGGTTCTTTAATACTAGCAAAAATACAAAAAATAAATAGGTTGAATTGGAATGAAAATACTGTACACCAGTGGTTTGGAAACATATTGCCTTGTCTGTGAATACAGGTTCCTGCTGTTTTATGAACTTGCGAGGACTAGGATATGAAGAAAGTCACATGAGAATGTGCATCCATTTAGCTGATAGTATGATGGAGTGAAACATGTTTTCAATGGGCCCCTTCTTAAAAGGGTCTCTTTATTTCCTTTGCCTCCAAACGTCTCAAACAGTTTGTGTTCACTCACTTTGTCTACTTGTATATCCAATCTAGATTCTGTGCTCGGTACTCTACCGAAAGTGTTCTCACCAGGCAGACCAATGTTTTGTTCTAACTATCTTGTGTTCTCACACTCATAACATCCTTTGAGTTCTAATAGCTCTACCTTTCTTCACCTGATTTCTCTCCTTCCCTCTTGGATCATAAGACAAATTTCCTCTTTTCTGTATTTAACTATTTGTCTGTATATTTCTTAAAGGACTGCTGTCATCATGGATGGAGCACACACAATGACAGGCAACCAGCCGGGAATTCACTTTTATCTTATAATTACATATATGTATATATGTGTGTGTGTATGTATATATATATATATATATATATATATATATATATATATACAAATCCAAACTGAATGCACTCACCTAAACTAGCATATATTATACGGGGTGCTGCTGAGACCAAATAGTTATACAAAATCCAAAGTCAGCGCACTCACCTCAAAGCAGGTAGGAGAAAAACTCTTAAAGCTACAGGTTTTTGTATATATATATATATATATATATATATATATATATATACATTGAGATTAAAAATATATATTTTTTAATTAACTAAAACATTTATTGTTGTATATTCGTTTTTTTAATCTCCTCTTTCCTTCATCATTCTAACATTATTAATCCTCTGAGTTTCTTTAAAAATCTAGGCAAAAAAAAGAAATGTTCTGGATTTATGAACTTAAAACATTGGCCCCTTTGGTTATGAGTAAAGATTTCATTAGATTTCTGTTATGTTATTTAAGACAACAGCTTAATTCATAAAGCTCTGAGCTTCAAATGCAGTGGGCAAATGAGATCATTTTAATGATCCAAATTTCCCTTTAAATCAGGCTATTCTCGTATCACTGAAATGCCACCCAATTGCCTCATAACGGCTGATCTTCCACCTCTGAGTGCCCCGAATTCCTTTTCAATTGTACCAAATGGTAAAAATTGCTTTGAAGTCCCATTTCTCATAAGACTTAGTCAAAATGATTCATATATATATATATATATATATATATATATATATATATATATATATATATATATATATATAATTAAAATATATACCGTATTTTCCGGCGTATAAGACGACTGGGCGTATAAGACGACCCCCCAACTTTTGAGAAGATTTTCCTGGGTTAAAGTCATTTTATACACCGGAAAATAGTATCTATATTTTAACTTTTGAGGTTAAAATATAGAGTTTGGGACCCTCCTCCCCTTCCCCAATCCCCAATCCCCAGTACTTATCTACTTTCTGCTCTATCAATAAAGTTTGTTTAAAAAAAAAACGTTATTGACCGCGCGGCTGGAGGGGAGCTCACAACACTTCCCTCACAGCCACTGGCTTAACAGCGGGAGAGGAGACAGAACAGAAAGTAGGTAAATAAACCTTAGCATTTCCGGCGTATAAGACGACCCCCCAACTTTTGGGAAGATTTTCCTGGGTTAAAAAGTCATCTTATATGCCGGAAAATAAGGTATGTATGTTATATAGATGATACATTTTACATAATATAAAAAAATACATTGATAAATAATTAAATATGTACAATAATATCATAATAATGAAAAAAATACATATTATTAAGAAACATATATATAACTACATGCTACATACAAATGCAATATTATAAGGAAATACATAAATACATTTGCATCCTGCATATCACATATAATATTTAATAAAAGAACATATTCCATATAATAAATATAGTACAAGAAAAAACAATAGATATATTCAATGCAACTTAGTCCCCCCAATAAAAGTTAGGAAATTCCCATGTATATATAACATATATTATTTTACACACCAACATAACAGCTCTTGTAGAATAACAATACTGGTGTTGTCATGGTATAAGCTCACATCAACAGCTATTATTCATGGTCAACCACTATTTTTATTTCCTCTTATGTGCCAATGCGGCCTCTCTCCCCCCCCCTCCCCCCCAGCTGTCTCTCTCCCCCCCTTCCAGCGTTGTCTCTCTCTCCCTCCCCCCCAAACTTCGCTCTCTCTCTCCACCTCCCTCAGCTCTCCCCCCCTCCCCTTGTCTCTCTCTATCCCCCCTCCCCTTGTCTCTCTGTACCACCTTCCCCTTTTCTCTCTGTCCCCCCCTCCCTCCACCTTGTCTGTGTCTTCCCCCCTCCCCTTGTCTGTCTGTGTCTCCCTCCCCCCCCCTTGTTTCTTTCCCTGGTGGCTAGTGGGGGCAGCCGGGGTATGTCTGCACGATACTTGCAGACATCCTCCATGCTGCCCGACACCTCCGTCTATTACTATTATGATGGACAGCTGGTCCGTCATAATAGACGGAAGTGTCGGGCAGCATGGAGGATGTCTGCACTATTGTGCAGACATCCCCGGCTGCCCGATTCTCCCTGGTGCCTAGTGGAGGATGTCTGCGCGATGAGCATCATAGAAGTCCCGGCGGTCGTGCCGGGCGGCAGCAGGGGGAGTCTGCTCATCGCGCAGACATCCCCCGGCTATTAGAGAGGGGGATCCAGGTCCCCTGCAGCTCTGCGGGGACCTCGATCCATGTCTTAAAATCTGACCTCGATTTTAGGTCAGATTATAAGACGACCTCGAATTTAAGACGAGGGATCTTTTTAGAGCATTGGCTCTGAAAAAAACCTTGTCTTATATTCGAGCAAATACGGTATATACCCTCCCGCTATAATGTAATGGACCTGTTCTAGGCCGGCCTAGATGTTCACTTTACTAAAAGTTAGTTTATTCCTGGAGTCTGACACTCCTAAACATTTCAAAAAAATCTGGCACCCTTGGACCACTTATTAGAGGAATGGGTGGTTTATGTAAATATCTGTTTGATCTCACAGTTGGGGTTGTTAAGATTAATGGGTCTACTCAATAAAGAGGGAATTGCAGGTAACTGAGATGGGAATTTCAAACTTAAAGAGGCAGTATCACCTGAACTGTGCATGTAGAAAAATTGAAAATGATCTTTACATTGTATTAGACATTTGCACTCCATGAAAAAGCCTACATTTGGAGAAAAATGTGATTTTAATGTGTCTATTGTGTATCCTGCTTATGACATAACCTGTGTCACAGTATGCAAATTACACATTTCCCATTTAAAAGCAGTTTATTTGCAAACCATGCCACAGGTGATGTCATAAGCATAAGCAAGTGAGGTTTAGGTGATACAGTCCTTTTAAGACCAAAGTAGTTGAGTTGGAAAATGTATCTCATTTAGCTGGATTGAAATTACCATCTCAATTCCCTGCAATTCTCTTTATTGAGTAGACCCTCATGAATCAGCCCTGTGCAAGTGTAAATACATATTATCCCCACTTCTGCATCAATCCTGAGCTCTCTCAAAAAGACTCTTTAAATTATCTGCATGAGTATTAATCTCCCTTAAAATATGGAATTTACTTCAAGAGTTGCTTTCAATCAGTACATTTAAAAAGGTGGGATGTCTTTACAACTAATGAAGGCAAATTCCCTGAAAAAGACCCCTCGTCTTATATTCAAGGTCGTCTTATAATCTGACCTCAAATCGAGGTCAGATTATAAGACTGGGATCCAGGTCCCCCGCAGAGATACAGGGGACATGGATTCCCCTCGCTAATAGGCGATGCGCACAGACATCCTCCCCTGCCGCCCGGCACGACCACTGGGACTTCTATGATGAAGCTGGGTCCTTCAAGGCTTCATCATAAAAGTCCCGGCGGAAGTGCCGGGCAGCAGCGGAGGATGTCTGCGCGTATTGTGCAGACATCCTCCGGCTGCCCCCGCTAGCCACCAGGAGATTCGGGCAGCCGGGGGATGTCTGCACGATACGTGCAGACATCATCCATGCTGTCCGACACTTCCGTCTATTATGATGGACCGGCTGTCCGTCATAATGGACGGAAGTGTCGGGCAGCATGGAGGATGTCTGCACGTATCGTGCAAACATCCCCGGCTGCACCCACTAGCCACCAGGGAAAGAAACAAGGTTAGGGGGAGAGAGGGGAGGGGGGAGAGAGAAAGACAAGGAGAAGGAGGGGGGGCACAGAGACAAGGGGAGGGAGGGGGGAGAGACAGACAAGGGGAGGGGGGAGAGACAGAGACAAGGGGAGGGGGGGAGAGAGACAAGGGGAGGGGGGAGAGAGAGAAAAGGAGGGAGGGGGTGGAGAGAGAGATACAAGTTTGGGGGGAGGGAGAGAGACAATGCTGGGGGGGAGAGGGGCAGCACTGGTACATAAAAGAAAATAAAAACAAGAAATGCATTTGTTTAATTTCATATTTTTTTTATTAAATATTAAAAAGCAATTTACATGTGAATATATACAAGTTGAACTTTTTTCCTATAGGGTAGTCTTATATTCAGGCTTTTCGTTTTTTTTCTAAAGGAATATCCAAAGTTTGGGGGGGGGTCATCTTTTAATCAGGGTCGTCTTATTTTCTAGCAAATACGGTATTTTACTAGTAAGGATACATTGCAATTTCTTTAATTTTCAAGTATGGGGTCCACAAAGATTGAATTGTTACAATTAGGTACAATACAATATAAAAATACAAAATATTAAAATTCAAATATAAAACTTTAACACAGAACACAAACAGGTAAGAAATATAATTTTATTCACACAAGTGCTTACAATTTATTTAGCCTTATTGTCTCTCTTCTTTTGGATATTTGGGAATGTATTGAGTGTATTCACAGATTTTATTCTGTATTTACACTTTTCCTCGCTTCTTCAAGGTATAGTGTAGTATACCTATACACAATCCCATCCAGATAAGATCTAACTGTTGTTTCCTGCCCTCCTTTCTATTCCCATTTTTGGGGTTAGTCCCTTTCGCATAAGAAATATAATCAACCATGATTACAGGTGCATTCTGCATTTAGGTATATTGACAAAGATCTCTCAAGGTACTTTAGATAAGGGGACGATTTAATGTTAAATCAATTTTTATTCTTGGCTGAGATCAAACCAAGTATTTTTCACAAGCTTAGAAATAAAATATAAGTTTTAGAGGGAGAAACGACAATCTTCTTTATTTTTATTTTCATTTTGGTCTTAGGTCCAGAGAAAGGACAGCAAGGGTAAGATTACAGGGACAGTAAGAATTAGGGACAAAGAAGGGGAAGAATAGTTAGTCTAACCTTAAGCTAGTTATGGGGATATTTTACGGTATAATAAGGTAAGATAAGGGATAATACTAGGGATTGGAGAAGCCCAGCATCTGGGTGAAACGTGTAGCGTATGTCTGAGGTCACTGGAAGGGGAGGAGCTAAGACAGAGACAGCAATGATCACACAGAAACTCGGGCTTTGTTTGGCCATATTCAGGGCCGGACTGGGAACAAAAACCAGCCCTGGAAAAAATTTGTATACCAGCCCCATAGCATAAAATTTTTAAACCAGCCCCATAGCATAGTATAATACATATTTCTGTATTGTCTCTCTCTCATTTCTGTAGCGTCTCTCATTTCGGTAGTGTCTCTCTCTCATTTCTGTAGCGTCTCTCTCTCGCATATCTGTAGCGTCTCTCTCTCTCTCATATCTGTAGCGTCTCTCTCTCTTGCATATCTGTAGCGCCTCTCTCGCATTTCTGTAGCCTGTCTCTCTCTCGCATGTCTGTAGCATCACTCTCTCGCATTTCTGTAGCCTGTCTCTCTCTCGCATGTCTGTAGCGTCTTTTTGTCGCATTTCTGTAGCGTCTCTCTCTCTCGCATATCTGTAGCGTCTCTCTCTCGCATTTCTGTAGCGTCTCTCTCTCTGTCCTTTCTGTAGTGTCTCTCTCTGTCCTTTCTGTAGTGTCTCTCTCGCTGTCCTTTCTGTAGAATCTCTCTCTGTCCTTTCTGTAGCGTCTCTCTCTGTCCTTTCTGTAGCGTCTCTCTCTGTCCTTTCTGTAGCGTCTCTCTCTGTCCTTTCTGTAGCGTCTTTCTCTCTGTCCTTTCTGTAGCGTCTCTCTCTGTGTCCTTTCTGTAGTGTCTCTCTACCCCCCTTCCCCCTTAGTGTCTTTCTCCCCCCCCCCCTTTCCCCTGTATTGTCTCTCTTCCCTCCCTTCACCCTGTAGTGTCTTTCACCCCATCCCCCTGTGGTGTCTTTCACCCCCTTCCCTTCCCCCTGTAGTGTCTTTTACCCCCTCCCCTTCCCCCTGTAGTGTCTGCCTCTCACTCACCTTGCTTCCTCCGCTCCCCATCCCGCTGCCGGAACTCAGGGCCGGTGCAAGGATTTTCGTCTACACAGGCGAAGGTGCATTTTTATGCCCCTCCTCTGACCTCCCACACCACCAACCCTCCATACATTTTATATATATAAAAGTATAATGTATAGTGTGGAAAATAAATACATCTAGTTATTCAACTCGCATGCTCTAAATTTGTCACACATTGACACCCTAACACACATTGAAACCCTTAAACACAGAGACACCCTTGCAGTCACACACAGACACTTATCACTTACACACACACCCTTACACAGACACAGTGACACACTTACACACACACACCCTTACACAGACAGTGACACAGTGACACACTTACACCCTTACACACACACACCCTTACATTGACACAGTGACACACTTAAACACACCCATACACAGAAATTGACACACTTACACACACCCTTACCACTTACACACACACAGTGACACACATAATCTGAGACACACTATTTTGCCACTCAATATGCCAGTATTTAGCCACTCAATATGCCATTTAATATGCCAATATTTTTCCCCTCAATAGGCCAGGATTTTGCCCCTCAATATGTCAGGATTTTGCCCCTCAATATGCCAGGATTTTGCCACTCTATTGCCACTTAATATGCCAGAATATTGCCATTTAATATGCCAGGATATAGCCAATTAATATGCCAGGATATTGCCAATTAATATGCCAGGATATTGCCAATTAATATGCCAGGGTATTGCCACTTAATATGCCAGGATATTGCCAAATAATATGCCAGCGTATAGCCAATTAATATGCCAGGATATTGCCAATTAATATGCCAGGATATAGACTATTAATATGCCAGAATATTGCCACTTGATATGCCAGGATATTGCCATTTAATATGCCAAGATATTGCCAATTAATATGCCAGGATATTGCCATTTAATATGCCAGGATATTGCCACTTAATATGCCAGGATATTGCAACTTAATATGCCAGGATATTGCCACTTAATATGCCAGGATATTGCCACTTAATATGCCAGGATATTGCAACTTAATATGCCAGGATATTGCCAATTAATATGCCATGATATAGCCACTTAATATGCCAGGGTATTGCCAATTAATATACCAGGATATAGCCACTTAATATGCCAGGATTTTGACCCTCAATATGCCCGGATATTGCCCCTCAGTATGCTCGTTATGCCACCCTCCTCCCCCCTTCCCCAGCCAGTACTTACCTGCTTCCTGCTCTGTCTCCCAGTGCAGGTCCGTGGCTGTGAGGGAAGCGTTGTGAAAAGTTTGTTGAAAAAAAAAGTTTATCAAACTTTATTGATCCGCGCGGCTGGAGGGGAGCGCACAATGCTTCCCTCATAGCCACGGACCTGCACAGCAGCAAGGAAGGAGGTAAGTAAACGGGCCCACCGCCACTTTAAGCAATTCGGCGGCCGTCGCCGCTTTAAGAAATTCGCCTGCTGCCGCCGGTTGTTGAAGTGGCGGCCGCCGCCGAGTCACTTTAACTGGGAAAGGCGGCCACGGGGCAGACGGCCCACCAGGATTTTTCCCGGTATCCTGGTTTGCCAGTCTGGCCCTGGCCATATTGCTGCATTCATACCAAGAGACAGATGACTTAAAATCTTTACCTTAAATCTAAGCAGATACTAATTTATTAATTAAAATATTTGATATTTGTCTAATGTTTGGCACCTTCTCTTCTGTACTTCCTGTCATCTTGTACATCTCGTGTTGGAAGTTGCATACTATCGGCAAAGAGCCACATAACACTGCTGATATCCTTAGAGCCAGGTTTATTTGGATCAAACCCAAGAGAGTGTACCAGGGGCGTCACTAGGGTTGGTGTCACCCGGTGCGGAAACTCATGGTGTCATCCCCCTGGATTTCCTCCAATACAATGCCAAACAGATGCCTTAGTAATGCCAATTAGATGGCCTATTAACTATGCCACACACAGGAGCCCCATAAATTATGCCACACCAGAGCCCCATAAATTATGCCACATCAGAGCCCCATAAATTATGCCACACCAGAGCCCCACTATTTATGCCTCACCTCTGCTCAATTAATTATGCGACACACACAGGTGCCCCATAATTATGCCACACAAAAGAGTCCCTTAATTACGCCACACAAGAGTCCCTTAATTATGCCACACATGGGGCCCAATAAATATGCCACACACAAGCGCCCCATAATTATGCACACATGGGACGGCCATTAATTATGCAACACACATGAGCCTCACGAGGTGACAATTGTACAATTATAGATACCAGGAATATTGTGCCAGTCAGATCCCAGTAATATTGTGCCAGTCAGATACCAGTAATATTGTGCCATTCAGATACCAGTAATATTGTGCCACTCAGAGCTAAGTAATATTGTGCCAGCCAGATACCAGTAATATTGTGCCAGTCAGATATCAGTAATATTGTGCCATGCAGAGCCCAGTAATATTGTGCCATTCAGAGCCCAGTAATATTGTGCCAGTCAGATACCAGTAATGTTGTGCCACTCAGAGCCCAGTAATATTGTGCCATTCAGAGCCCAGTAATATTGTGCCAGACAGAGCCCAGTAATATTGTGCCAGTCAGAGCCCAGTAATATTGTACCATTCAGAGCCCAGTAATATTGTGCCAGTCAGAGCCCAGTATTATTGTTTCATTCAGAGCCCAGTAATATTGTGCCAGTCAGAGCCCAGTAATATTGTGCCATTCAGAGCCCAGTAATATTGTGCCATTCAGATACCAGTAATATTGTGCCAGTCAGAGCCCAGTAATATTGTGCCAGTGAGATACCAGAAATATTGTGCCAGTCAGAGCCCAGTAATATTGTGCCAGTCAGAGCCCAGTAATATTGTGCCAGTCAGAGCTCAGTAATAGTGTGCCAGTCAGAGC
This sequence comes from Pelodytes ibericus, assembly GCA_036172795.1. Taxonomy (NCBI): domain Eukaryota; kingdom Metazoa; phylum Chordata; class Amphibia; order Anura; family Pelodytidae; genus Pelodytes; species Pelodytes ibericus. The sequence continues at coordinate 96,011,564 of CM069859.1, read as the reverse complement.
CCAGTAATAGTGTGCCAGTCAGAGCCCAAGAATATTGTGCCAGTCAGATATCAGGAATATTGTGCAATTAAAGTGCTCGTTTCAACCACCCTCCTCCCCCCTTCCCCATCACTTACCGAATGGCTGCTGCTCCGTGTCCTCGGACGGACTCCTCCTCCGTGCAGTCTTCCCTCCTGCACGGAGGAGGGAAACACAGTCACCGGATGTGACGTAACTTCACATCCGGTCGCTGTGTTTTTGTTTTTTTCCGGCGGCTGCATCCAACAGATGCGGCTGCCAGAAAAAAGAAAAAAAAAGTTAAGCAGCGCCGTGCGGGGGGTGCTGGCAGCACGGGTGTCACCCCCCTCGGGACGCCACTGGAGTGTACCACCAAATTGGAGAGGACATACCAACATTTATTTTAACCATCTCCACTAAGAGGTGTTTTATTTTCTCTACATTTCTCTGTCACATGTGCTGATTTTTTCATGAGCTGTTAAATACCAAAATAAGTCCTTTTATTTATATATATTTTGCGCACCTTCAATTTACCTTGCTCCATTTAGCTCTAACAGGGGGCAGACATGTTTTCTAGAATATTGGGTCAGATCAGCGGTATCTACCTTCATTTGAACCAAGGTGAATGAAGAACTGCCCTAAGACTAAACAAAATGTCCGCTCCCTATTAGACCTATACAGAGCAAATTTATAAACTTGATGAAATCTTTTAATTAAGTAGTACTTATGTTTTTGCTACAGTTGTCCTTTAATATGTTCAGGTTAATCTAAAAATAAAATCTTTATCTGTGTAAAAGATATTCTCCTAAAATCATCACTTTGGCATGTGATCAGACACATACATTCATCATAAGTAAATGCTGACAGCACATGTATACTCTTTGTCCTGAGCACCAAAACATTTAACCTTGTTTTCTTATACTAACAATGCGGTTACTGTGAGGTTAGCTATGTTCGACTTGCCTTAACAGACGTACAAATTCCAGATGAAATCCTGGGAGATTATTTATTTTTGACTCATAATTTAAATGACTATACTGTAATTTCTGAATGTAATAATATTATTCAGTATCCTTGATCTAATTCTATGCAAAACAAATAACATTTAATTAACAGGCTATCGGCAATCAAAAAAAGTAGCCCCTTCTCACACAAAATGCACAACATGCATTCTCTGGTGTCCCAGATACCGAAGATTGAGATCAGGACTGCAGGATTGGAAAAGCGGGACAGAGGTAGAGCTCGGCAAGACAGTGACCCACAATCGGGACTATCCTGTTCAAAGTGGGACGGTTGGGAGCTCTGGTGTTATTTGTGTGATATGCTTTCACTGAGGTATATCATGCTTGTGATGATGTCACATGCTTGCTCTGGCTTACAGGGGCGGATCCAGAGTCTGACCTCGGGGGGAGGGGCACATTCCATCTGTCTTTTCCTCTCCCCATGTCCTTCTGTCGCTCTCCTCTTCCTTCCCATGTCTGCCTGTCTCTCTCCTCTCCCTTCCCATGTCCGCCTGTCTCTCTCTTCTCCCTTCCCATGTCCACCTGTCTCTCTCGTCCTCCTTCCCATGTCTGTCTTTGTATCCTCTTCTTTCCCATGTCTGTCTCTCTCCCAATGCTTCCCATGTCTATCTGTATCTCCTCTCCCTTCCCATGTCTGTCTATCTCTCCTGTCTGCCCATGTCTGTCTATCTCTCCTGTCTGCCCATGTCTGTCTTACTCTTCTCCCTTCCCATGACACTCTCTATTCTCTTTCCCATGTCTGTTTCTCCTCTCCCTTCCCATGCATGTCTCTCCTCTACCACCTATGACTGTGTCATTGTCCCTTTACCGATGTATGTCTCTCCTCGTCCCCATGGTTGTCACTCTCCTCTTCCACATAGCTGTCTCTTTTCCTCCTCTCTACCTATGTATTCTCTCCTCTCCCCATCTTTGTTCTCTCTTCTCCCTTCAGTGTTCTCTCCTCTCTCCCCCCGTTCTCTCTCCTCTGTCCCCCCTGTGTTCTCTCCTCTGTCCCCCATTGTCTCCCGTGTTCTCCCCCCCTCTGTCCCCCATTGTTCTCCCCCCCCCCCAACTCCCGTGTTCTCTCCTCTTCCAGTGATTTCTCCTACCTGATGCTCCCTTGGCGGGGAGACGCAGGCAGCATGGGCTCAGTGTGTGTTAAACACACTGAGAGTTCAATCCATGCTGCTCGCGCTCCCTGCACGTAGTGATTACACAGAGCATCGTATTTCAACCACTATGCAAGGGGAGCGCGAGCAGCATGGATTGAGCAGTCAGTGTGTTTAACACATACTGAGTCCATGCTGCCTGCGTCTTCCCGCCGAGTGAGCCGCCCTCCACCCGGCACTGCTTGGAGGGGGGGCAATTAACCCGTTGCCCCCCCCCCCCCTGGATCCGCCACTGCTGGCTTATGACATATGGTATGATGTGCCATAGATATCATACCTGAGATATGGCACAATGTGCTAGAGGTGAGGTGTAATATGTTGCCATGTCATGCCTTTTCCTCTGCATATCACTATTATCACACAAGTATAAATATGTGTTTGTAAATATCTATTTATATGCTGTGAGGCTGGTTTCACAGATCCATCAGAGGAAACCATCTCATTGGCCATCATTGGGAAAGCATTGTATATGCAGATTATTGCATGCCTCTAAACGGTCCTGCTTTGGGCAGGCTGTTCTACCTCTGTAGCGCTGACACTTCACCTCCCAAGCTCAGCCCCCTGCATCCTTATTAGCCAGGGGCAGAAGTTGGAGGGTATGTTGATGTTTCACGTGCACTAGTATAGGATTAGAAGGTGGGAGGGGTTGTAGTGGTTCTCCTTTCAGTGATGTTAGAGAATGAGGGGGGTTTTACGGGACCGGAAGGACTTCAGGCAGTGTCCTTTTACATGATGCAGCACTTAAGGGACAACTGCCATGCCATAATCGAATTTGTTTGAAACAGCTTATACATTAGAACTTACTGATTTATTACATACAAAGTCACTAATAGCATGACAGCTGTCCTTTAAATTAGCACCATTCAAAAATAAATCTTGGCAAACATGTTTTGATTGAACATGTTTAGTATTTTACTTAAAAATAAGTGTTAATAGATGTAGGATTTCAGCTTGTGTCACTACTACTGAATTATTAAACCCCATAAAAAAAACTATTAAAAAAAAAAACACTGGCAAATCAAAGATCTTAGTGATAGGATCACAAGATGTAACATCCTACACCAAGACTTAGGGTGAAACTGACTAATTCTTTTTAGACTTAAATCCTAAGTTGTCTGCCTGTACAGATCAAACATTATCACCAGAGGCTATGGATGAATGATTTCCAGTTTCAAAGAAAACCACTTTAAAAGAAATTTGCCAGACCCATATAACAACACTACACTTTGTCTTGGTTTTTAAAATGTTCCCCCAGTGAGTAATGCATTTGTCATCATGAGTGAACATCAGACCTTTTCAAGAAATCAGCTCCTGGAACAATTGTATTCTAAAGGGATCAATGTGTATCCTTTAAATACAAAAATAAAACAGTTTCACAAAAGAAGAGTATACTTGATGTGCCATATGCTATTAAGTTATTGTGGTTGGTGAGGGAATTTCTTTTTATTTAATGCATTAATATCATATTCTTGCAGGACATCTTCTGCATAGTTCTAATTTGAAAATATATTGTATGGGCTACACAATGGGCCATGAGCGATAGATTTTTGACTTCTGAAAGTAATGCATACTGTAAAAATGATATTTCCACTATAAAAAATAATATTAGTTGGGTTTTAGTCTTCATTCTTAAATCATAAAAGTTGTTCCAAAAAGTAACACTTAATCAAATAATTTTCCCCTAGATCTTCCCAGTTTTTTGTGGTAAACCAATAACCATTGAGCGGTTCACCACATTTTGGCTTTTTCCACTATATATTTTTTCACTACAAATGATTTTTTTTTTCAGAGATTTTATTTTACTTATTTGTTACAGGTGCTTTTTTAGAAAGTAAAAGAAAATCTTTTTGGTAAAGAAAATATATAACATTGATAATGATGACATCTAGGGATTAACAACTAAAAACAAAGTAATTTAGAAGAAGAAAGTAAAATAAATAGCTAAAAAGGGATTGCCACAGGTAATATGTGAGTTATGGGGATCATGTTGTTTTTGAATCCCAAGCCATGTATGGTACTTTAACTATGGACACCTCCTAAAAAGTGTTAAAAGGACTCCTTCACCTGAACATGGTTTGTGCTGTGAATATAGAAAGTAAAAAAATTCATCCATAGAGTAAGCAGAGAGACCCTTGTTTTACATGGGATGAGCATGGGAGACTTAGTTAACATCTGCTCTGCTGATCCCATGCGAAAAGGAGGGACTCTCTCCACTAGATTGCACTCACAGGTCTTGCCCCAGCACTCAGGACTTACCCCCAGTACCCAGATTGCACTCACAGGATCGCAATAACACCCATGACTTACCCTAACCTGCAGATTCCACTCACAGGACTTACTTGAGCATGCAGATTACACACAAGACTTACCCCAGCCTTGCCCCAACACCCAGGACTCTCTCCACTAGATTGCACTCACAGGTCTTGCCCCAGCACTCAGGACTTACCCCAGCACTCAGATTGTACTTATAGGACTTACCTCAGGAACCAGGACTTGCTTCAGCACCCAACAGGACTTACCCCAGCACTCCCATACTGCACTCAAAGAATGCGCCCCAACACCAAGGACTTACCCCAGCATGCAAATTGCACAATGGCCTTGCCCCAACACCCAGGACTTACCCCAGATTCCACTCACAGGACTTGCTCCAACACCCAAGACCAAGGCCGCAATCTGAAATTTCAGGGTGCCTTACAGAAAAAAATATCCCCCCCCCCCTCTTCCCTATATCACCCTCTCACCCCCTATTCTCCCAAAGTCATTTTATCCAGGTTTTTGTATTTCATGCCATTGATTTAAATGCACCCCAAAGCATGCCTCATCACCCGCATTGCACATCCAGAACTTGCCGCTGCCCCCCAGGACATGTTCCATCATCCACATTGCACAGCCAAGACTTACCCCATTAATATGCCAGTTTTTCCATTAATATGCCACAGCCAGTTTGACCGTTAGTATGCCACAGTTTGCCCACTAATATGCCACTGTTAGTTTGCCCATGAATTCGCCACAGCCAGTTTGCCAATTAATATGCCACTGTTTTCCCATTAATTTGCCACAGTCAGTTTTCCATTAATATGCCACAGCCAGCATGCCTATTAATATGCCACTCTTTGCCCATTAATATGCCACAGCCAATATGCCAATTAATATAAAAAATGTTTTCCCATTAATTTGCCACAGTAAGTATGCCCATTGATATGCAACAGCCAGTATGCCCATTAATATGACTCTCTTTGCACATTAATATGCCACAGCCAGTATGCCCATTAATATGACACTTTTTGCCCATTAATATGCCACAGTCAGTATGCCCATTAACATGACACTTTTTGCACAATAAAATATGTCACAACCAGTATGCCCATTACTATGCCACAGCCAGTACCCCCATTAATATACCAATCTTTGCCCATTAATATGCCACTCTTTGCCCATTAATATGCCACAATCAGTATACCATTAATATGCCAAAACCTGTATGTCAATTAATATGCCACTCTTTGTCCATTAATATGCCACAGCCAATATGCCCATTAATATGCCCCTCCTTGTTCCCCCCTCCTCCCCCTTACCCAGTACTTACCACCTATGCGAGAGACCGCATCCTTCCATGCTGTATCTCTCACGCTCCCCCCGCGTACTGATCTGAAGTTTGAGCACCAGAAGGTCACGTGACCCCTGGCACTCAGACGTCAGATCATTGCGCAGGTAGCACGAGGGAGGCAGCATGGAAGGATGTCAGTGCCCAATGGAGCTACGTTTGTACACACTATTGGTTTGCAATTCATTAAAGCACCATTAGTAGCTTCATTTTTGCGCAGGGATTATTTTGTTTTGTACTTGCCCCAATACCCAGGACTTACCCCAGCATGCATATTTCCCTCACAGAACATGACCCAACACCTAGGACTTACCCCAGCATAAAAAAATGTACTCCCATTCAGCTATACTTCAAATTTTGGCCTTAAGTATCCAATTCCATTCTCAATTCCCTCATGAATAACATTCCTATGTTCACCAGTTTCTAATGGAAAAGTGGTGGTTAGAGAGTACATATTTTTTATGTGTAAACTTTGAAAGAAAAAAATATTTTACAACCATGACCAGGGCCGGTGCAAGACTTTTAGCCGTCCTAGGGGAACATATATTTTGCGGCCCCTTGCTGATCCTACCCACAGACATTTACACACACAGTAACACAGTGTCACATACATATGCAGGCACAAGTACACACACATGCAATATCAGATGCAGCCACACGTACACACATAGTAACACATGCAATGTCACATACACACAGGGCCGGCACTACCGTAAGGCAGCACAGGCGGCTGCCTTAGGGCGCCACAAGAGGGGGGGGGCGGGAAAATCGCCCGCGCCCCCCGGCCCGCAGAAAGGGGGTTTACTTACCTCAGTGCTGCTCTGCATATCCGCGAGGGAAGCGTTGTGTACTCCCGGAGTAACTCTGGTCGCATTTTTTTTTAAACAAACTTTATTAAAGCCGCGCGGCTGGAGAGGAGCACACAACGCTTCCCTCACAGCTGCGGACCTGCAGAGCAGCAAGGAGTTAAGTACTGGGAAGGGGGTAGGAGGGTGGAAAAATCCTGGCATATTGAAGGGGCAAAATCCTGGCATATTGAGGGGCATATTGGAGGAGCAAAATCCTGGCATATTGGAGCGGCAAAAATCATGGCATATTTAGTGGCAAAATCCTGGCATGTTTAGTGGCAAAATCCTGGCATATTGGAGGGGCAAAATCCTGGCATATAGGAGGGGTAAAATCCTTGCATATTTAGTGGCAAAATCCTGGCATATTGGAGGGGCAAAATCCTGGCATATTTAGTGGCAAAATCCAGGCATATTGGAGGGGCAAAATCCAGGCATATTAAATGGCATATTGAGGGGCCTAATCTTGGCATATTAAATGGCACAAGAATGGCATATTGAGGGGAAGAACACTGGCATTTTGAGGGGGAAAATACCGGCATATTGAGTGGCTAAATACTGGAATATTGAGGGGCAAAATAGTGTGTCTCTGGTTATGTGTATATTGGTATCACTGTGTGTGTAAGTGGTAATGGTGTGTGTAAGTGTGTCACTTTCTATGTAAGGGTGTGTGTGTGTGTCACTGTGTCTGTGTAAGAGTGTAAGTGTGTCACTGTGTCTGTGTAAGGGTGTGTGTGTAAGTGGTAAGTGTGTCTCTGTGTGTGACTGCAAAAACACTTGTGTTTAAGGGTTTCAATGTGTGTTAGGGTGTCAATGTGTGACAAATTTAGAGAGTGAATATTTAGATGTTTTTGTTTGTTTTTTTATTGTATACATTATACTTTTATATATATAAAATATATGGAGGGTTGGTGGTGTGGGAGGTGTGGCAGGTCAGATGAGGGGGGCACCAAAATGCACCTTCGCCTATGTAGATAAAAAAGTTAACTTTTTTTTGACTCTGTGTGTTTGAACACCGAGTCAATAATTAACTTAAGTGAACTTATTTATTTTACGCGAGGGGAATTACTTTATTTCATTCAAAGAGTCCCCAGCCCCTGCTAGGGAGTCTATGAATGTTACATCGGAATTGCATTGCTGACAATTGTGTCAGAAATGCAATTCGGAAGGTATCTAACTGCAGAATCATGGGGCACCATACTGAATTGCATTCCCGACATAGGCTGTGTCAGAAATGCATTTCAGATGCCACATTCGGTCCCTTGGTTCATTTGTGTTGATCACACAACTGAGCCAAGGGGTCAGAAATGAGAGTAGGAGGGGCTGGGGACTTTATGAATCAAATAAAGTATAAAGTAAGTCCCCCCCGCCCAAAAAAAAAAAAGTTTAATTAATTATTGACTCGGTGTAAAAAAAAAGTTTAGTTGTCCTTTAAGCTACCAGCCAAATACTATATTAATCTGATGCTGTAGGTCATTCCCATATTACTCATCAGGAAATTAGCTTTGTTGGTTCAGTGCAAACAGGCTTCCAAAATCACAGTTTTATTTCTTTTGTTTTTCAAATGCAGTCTCTGAAGAACAATTGTTACACGTTACAAAATAGATTTTAAGGGATTCTAGTCTCTTATAGTGGAAATGGAGACTTTAAAAATGTTTTGTGTTAAACTGACAGGCAAAAATTTTAGATTTGTTTTGCCCGTTAAAGTTTACCGGCTGTCATTGAATTACTGTTTGTGTGGTAATTATTGCACAGAACAGTGTTTCAATTACATTTTTGTAACGGATCCATTAATAGGAAAACAATCTTCTAATTACCACAAACCTCTATTCTAACAGGTTAATGCGGGTACTGGATCAATGCTTGTTAATTTACCACCAACTCCAGTTTTTCCTTAATGGGGATCATAGAATCCAGGCCATTTTCTCTTGCTCCCTTCAAACTTGTAGGATATTCTATGCAGTCCTAAATTACAGGTGCCTAGATGCCTGTAGTATGGCAGAGAAGGTCCTGACAGCTTTTCATAGTCCCCCAGGATAAGCTGTGCTGTTGATCCTGCTGCAGGGACCTGCAGCTGGATCCCCTCTGTCAGGGTGGCCTCAGTCTGACACGGAAAATGTAGTGAACATGGCCCCATGACGTCACATATTCTATTTTGGTAGGGACCCATAGGCTCTGTAAAGACCGTAATTGGGTCTCTGCCCAGTGCCGAACTGGCTGTAAAAACCAGCCCTAGAAATAACTGTATACCAGCCACATAGCATAACATTATTTTCTTGATTATACAAGGCAAAACCATGCATTTTAAAGCACATTTGAAAAGTGTATTATTTATAGATAAGACTGATATCTACCCCTACATAGGTCCAGGATGGTAAAGGTACCCTGAGCAACCGAGATCAGGAGCTACATTGCAGGGTGGAGACCCAGGACGTGGTGCTGGGTAACTGCAATCCCTTGGAGGTTTGGGGCTCCAGGTTCTTGCACCCACAACCAGGCCCTGTGAAGCAGCTGCTGTATCCAGGTCCCAGGGCTAAAGAGGAAATGAACAAAATGATAGCCAATCAAAGCTAAAACAGAAAAGTAACTGAGGGATAGCAGTACCGAAATACAGAGTGCAGGGCTACAGGACAGAGGCAAGACATAAGCAAGATAAAGCAGAAACCGAACTAAGGATAAGTAATACAAAGCACAGGGTAAGGGACACGAGAGAAACATACAAAGGAACAAACAAAAATACAGGAACTAGCCTAATACTAAAGATGGTAAAGGTGGGGGTTTAGTTCACCAATTGGCCAATTAGATGTTAGCTTGCCAACCACGTCAAGGTACCCCACATTAGGCAAGTCCCTAACTAAGACATACTATGAGCAAAGCAAAAACGAATAAAATCTAAAAGACATACATGGAATAGACGATTAGACACAGAGGAAATACCTGTAAACTGCACTACTAAGGACTGAACAGAAACAGGCGTGGTTTAAATAGAAGTAAACTAACAAGGTAGATGGAATGAGAGAAAAGCTGGAATGAAACAAAAGGACTGGACCACAGGGCAAGGACAGGACTACAGGGCAAGGACAGGACTACAGGGCAAGGACAGGAATAAGCATAAATAATAAACAAGAAAGCAAAGCAAGAAGGATAAAAAAAAATGCCTGAATACAGCCTGGATGAGCCTGCACAAGGGTGCATGGTTACACCCATGACTTACCCCATACTTACTCATAAGACTTCCCCAGGCACCCAGGACTTACACAAGCATGCAGACTACACTCAAATGACTTGCTTCAGCACCTAGCTAGGATTTGCCCCAGCACTTAGACTGCACTCAGGTTTTACCCCAGCACTTGGATTGCACTAACAAGACTTACCCCAGCATGCAGATTGTACTCACATGACCTGCCTCAGCACCCAGCTAGGACATACCCCAGCACTTAGATTGCACACAGGACTTACCCCAACACTTGATTGCACACAGGACTTATCCCAACACTTAGATTGCACTCACAAGGCTTGCCCCAGCACTTAGATTGCACTCACTCACAGGACTTGCCCCAGGACGCACGACTTATCCCAGCAAGTAGATTGCACTCACAGAACATGCCCCAGCATGCAGGTTGCACTCACCGGACTTTTCCCAGGACTTACCACAGCTATTAGATTGCACTCACAGGACTTATCACTGCTATTATATTGCACTCACATGACTTGTACCCAGGACTTATCCCAGCTATGAGATTGCACTTATAGGACTTGCCCACAGTACTTACCACAGCTATTAGATTGCACTCACAGGACTTACCACTGTTATTATATTGCACTCACATGACTTGTCCCCAGGAATTACCCCAGCTATTAGATTGCACTCACACGACTTACCACTACTATTATATTGCACTCACATGACTTGTCCTCAGGACTTACCCAGCTATTAGATTGCACTCACATGACTTGCCCCCAGGACTTTCCCAAGCTATTAGATTGCACTCACAGGACTTGCATTCGGACCTACCCCAGCAATTAGATAAGAAAAGCTGCGATTAGATGAGAAAGATGATTGTTATAGAAAAAGAAAACAAAACTTAATTTGCTATCAGCAATCTTTAACACCAGACACAGTTCAGCAATCACAGACCCTTTTCCAATTGGGAATCTGCAAGAAGGGTTAATTCCCATAACACCTGGTTTTCGTCAGGAATTGACTAATGAGGCAGTTACCACAGGGCTTACTAGTGTAGGAAATGGTCCTACTCTGCACACAGCATTCACAGGGCTGGTAGTGATAAACTCTCAGCTAGCTAAGGGTTATGGAAATATAAATTACATTGCATTAACATGTATTGATATAGCAACAACAATTTAGTAGCTCTTGGTACAAAGATTAGAAGGAAACTACATACTTTGTTAGATGAAAATTCTCTTAAAGTATATAGATGATTTGTAGTATCCACAAATACACAGATATTTTGGTGTCTAAGGAATGTCACAAAGTGCCAGTATCAACCAGAGCAGTAACTAGGGTGAAGCAACTGATGAACTTGCCTCATGAACACACAGCGTAGCTACATAACTACTAGACATGTGCAAAACTAAAAATTTTCGTTTTCGTGCAGACGGAAATTTTATTTCGTTCATTACTACATTCGTTTCGGACTAAATTCGTTCATTATTTTCGTTTCGTTTCATTCATTTCGTTTTATAGAATACGTGTAATACTATTGGCTTTCTATAAACCGAACGAGAGCCCCATTCATAAGAAATTCTTATGAATGGGGCTCTCGTTCGGTTCATAGAAAGGCAATAGTACTACATGTTTTCTATAAGCCGAAAGTCTATAAACCGAAGGTCGTTCGGTTTATAGATTTTCGGTTTATAGAATAAATAGAATTACATGTAATTCTATGTATTCTATAAACCGAAAGTCTATAAACCAAACGACCTTCGGTTTATAGACTTTCGGCTTATAGAAAACGAACAGTAGTAGTACCTTTCTATGAACCCATTCATAATTCTTATGAATGGGTTCATAGAAAGGCACTACTACTGTAAAAAAAAATCCATTCCGCTGTCGTAGTCTATATCTCCTTTCCTCAAGTCTTACCAAGTGACTTCTTGTCCTTTGTACTGTTCTGTAAATGAACAGGTCTTTAGAGATCTTTGTATGGGCCCTGTACATATTTATTTTATTTATGTATTTATTATATTTTAAAGTTTATTCATCAAATTATCGTATAATATCATTTAAAACATTGAAGTATGAAAAGTACAAACATATTTGCTTTGACATATTTATACAGATAAGTAATCCAAAAAAATTAACATTCATATAATATGTGCAACCCTTCATCTGGTTTATTCTAGTGCATATTTTTAATAATTTAGGTTTCAGACATATTAGTACCATATTTTTCCTTTTTTTCTTTCTGCATATATTCCATACATTCATAACATTAATTTCTATTCTGTGAATTAGAGTCAGGACCCTGTACATATTTATATAACATTAAGTGGCTAATTTTCAGCATAAACCAAGATGCAGACCTCAAAGTGCCAACACAGTATACAGTACATGTATACACACTTACATACTCACACACTTAAGGTACGTGCATACACACACTTACATACTCACACACATACAGTACATGCATACAAACTTACATACTCACATAGTTCATTCATTTACACATATAGTAGATGCATACACACACACATACAGAATATGCATACACACACATACAGAAGAAGCATACAAACATACTCACATTTACAGTCAGGGCCATAAGCCAAAGATAATTTACCCAATAATATGCCAGTATTATTTTGACTTTAATATGCCACAGCCAATTTATCCATTCATATACCACCCTCCTCCACCTTCCCCAGTACTCACCTCCTTGGTGCTCCGTGTCCGTGGTCGTCTCCTCTGTGCAGTCTTCCCTCCTGCACCGAGGAGGGAAATACAGTCACTGGATATGACGTGATGTCATTTCAGATTTTTTTTTTTCCCGCAGCCAACGGTTGCGGCTACAAGGGAAAAAAAGCTGATCAGCGGAATTCGCTGCAAGGCAGATGCCAGCCCCACGGGTGTCACCTCTGCTGGGTGACACTTGTGGCCAGCGGGGGCCCACTTAACCACTGGGCCCTTAGCAAGGGCCCAGTTTGCCCATTGGTTAAAGCTGCCCGGCATACAGTATATGCATACACACTTAAATATACACACATATGCCTACAATACAGTACATGCATACAGACTTACATACTCACACACATACAGTACATGCATACATACTGACATACTAACACAGTACATGTATACACACTCACAGTTACACACATACAGAACGTGCATACACACTTACATACTCACACATACAGTAGATACACACACACACAGTACATGCTCACAAATATAGTACATGCATTTACACATACTCATAAATTTGCAGGCACACATACATATTCACACAGACACATACAAGCATACAAACTCACATTCATGCGTGCCATCGCAGCATGTAGAAATGTAACTTTTTTTAACTAATCTTCATAACTAAAACTTTCCATTCCCCTTATTAGTTTTGTAGCCCTACTCTGCACTTTCTCTAGTTCCATAATGTTTTGTTGTTTTTTTTAGAAAAGGTGCCCAGAACTAAACTGCGTATTCAAGATGGGGTCTTACCATGGTTCTGATAAGAGGCAGAATAATATGTTCCGCCCGTGTATCAATACCGCTGTTAATTCATGCCAATGTCTTATGGGCCTTTGCAGCTGCCAGCTGGCACTGTGCACTACTGCTAAGTCTATTGTCTAAATCTTTTTTATTAATAGATTTTCCCAAGGAAACACAAATTAAAATGATGTTGCATTTTTCTTAATTTACTCAAAATGTATAATTTTACATTTGTCTACATTGAATCTCATTTACCATTTATCTGCCTACTTACCCAATTTGTCAAAATCATTTTGCAGTAAAGACACATCTAGCTCAGACTGTATTACCCTACTTAATTTTGTGTTTTTCTGCAAACATGGAGACTTGGCTCTCTATGCCCACTGGGAGATCATTAATAAACAAAAAAAAAATTATAAACGAAAAACAGAAGTACACAAGAAATAGAGGGAGAGCGGGGGAAAATAAGCAATGGACACAAGGATGACTAAAACCACACGAATTAGACTAATGGATAAATCAAACGAGTGGAGTCTGAGTGTTAAGGGAAAAAAAAAATAAAATAAAAAAATAAAAAACAAGAGGACCCAGGATACATAACTGAGGTATGTCACTTATTACGTTTGTACAATTTGAGAACTTCCCATTAACCACCACTTTTTGTATTATATATTTCAGCCAACTGCCAATTCACACACAAATGTTTGACCCTAAGTCTATTTCAGCCAATCTGTACTGTATCCTTTTGTGTGGAACCGTATAAAATAGCTTAGCAAAGTATCTATATTTTAGTAACTTCTTCATGGAAAACCTTGCTGGGTGACACTCGTGGCCAGCGGAGGCCCCCTTAGCCCCCTTAGTAAGTGCCCAGTTTGCCCATTGGTTAAAGTGGCCCTGCATACAGTAGATGCATACACACTTACATATTCACACATATGCCTACAATACAGTACATGCATCCAGACTTACATTCTCACACACATAGAGTACATGCATACACACTTACATACTCACACAGTAATATGCACACAACAGATGTATACACACATACAGAACATGGATACACACTTACATACTCACACATACATTATTTTGCTTACCCTCATTAATTTACCCAGTAGCACTTCTGGAACAGCCCTTTTGTTCATCACTCGGTTGGATCATCACTGAAAAAACTAAAAGGAGACTGTACGCACTATAGTAAGCACATGTGCAGTGAAGCTGTTTGATGATGTCCATGGCTTCAATATGGATGTGCTTAGAGAGCTACTGTATGTTCAGTGACAGCCTCGATTTGGTCAGATTATTATGGATTTTTTTTTTTAAATTACTGCTTGGAGGGCTAGTTAGGTGAGTTATATATGTACCATTAAAGGGGCAGCACCACCTATGATATCTAATAATCTTTTTTGAAAAGTACAAAAAACAAAAAAATACAAGACTTCCTATATCACACAAAAAAAGTGTAATAGAGTTTTTGCTGTTGACAGTACTGCCGCTCTCTTCATGCCCTACTTATTGGATGTTTCTGAATTTAGAGACCCTTGTAATTAGTTTGAAAGTAAAAATGTTTATTTCATTTATTTTAATTACATTTACAACATACAGAAGATAAACTAGGTGGAACTGTCCCTTTAAAGAATCAGTTTGTTGAACTAAAAATTTACTTTTTGCCTAATGTACAAAAACTGACCAGTTGTCTTTTAAAGGGCCAGTTCCTATACAGGTTTGTTCTGTAATGTATGGTTTTAATATATGTTAAATAAACATATTTTAACCTCAACATAATTGCATTTCTTCTGTAGTTTTACAATGAAAATATTTTCACCAAGGCCTCTAACTTCAGTGCCATTCAATAAGGATGGCATTGTGATAAGATAATTTAAAGTACATTAGTTCCATTTCTCCCAGAGCGCAACATGATTTTAATTTGCCAATTTATACTGTAAAATATGATACTGAATAGTGATCAATAGACTATAGAATTATTTTTGCTAGGTTCAACAATAATATTCAACTGTACAGGGCAGTTAAATAGCAGTACTATATTGTACATTAATGCATGTTGTGGTTCCACCTTTGATTACAAAATAAATAGTGACTGGTGCTCTAAAAGTGAATAAAAACTTTTTTTTATCAATGTGCAGCAAACACCAGAGCCACTCCACCAAAGGGGCACACAATAGTGAATAAAGTAAAAAATATATAAGTGTTGCGCAACAATATAGAACACAATACTTATCTAAATAGTTTTACGTGTTTTGTATGCATGCTTTTATTAATTCGCTTTTATCTGAGCCTCAAAGATAATTAAGGGGCTATTAAATACTTTATACAAATTCCTACATACTCCATCTCCTTCATTCTGAATTGGAAATTAACATCATCCCCTTGATGAATGAGCTGAGAGGAGTTCAAAGCATCTGGAGGATTGTAGGACTTATAGTCCATTTGCTTCTCACACCTAGAGCCGGTTATATTTGGCTCTATAAAGTGTGAGTATATTTCCTTCGGGGGAATTATCCACCTATACATCCTGTATTTACAGGTCTTCACATTGTGTTTTCTTTTGTTTTCTTTCTTTACATATCTTCACTGAGAATGTTTTTTGATACACTTTACTGAAGAATCAACTATTTAGATAGGTATTGTGTTCTATATTGTTGCGCAACACTTATATATTTTACACCTTTGATTATGTTATGCAGATTAAGGGAACACCATCCCAAGGCCACCAGAACATAATTCAGTGTTAATTGTGCCATTTGTTGTTTTTTCAGTTTTTACATGTAAGTCAAGCATTTTTTATTATTTTCACTAAAAGAAGAAGTAGCTAAAAAAAAAAAAAAGCCTATGTAAAACTAATAATTTTATGATTCATAGTAATGTGTCATAAGCTTTAAACAGTGTGGAACTTGTTTCATATATCCAATGCATCCTCACAACAGCTAAAAACTAATTTGTGTCAATTGTTTTTAAAAGGTAAAGACAATGCAGTCAAACAAACTAAACTAAACCAAACCAGAAAACTAATATTGTCAGCATTAACATGTAGTTATGTTTTATTTTACAAACTATAATGATCATTTGAGGGCAAACATAAGTTACATTTAGAAATTAAATAGTGTATGTATTGTATGTGTGTGTATTTATATATATGTGTATGTGCGTGTGTGCGTGTAACAGACCTTATTGTACTGCTGGCTAAATATACAGAAAAGTGTTATGATAAAATCTCTGTTCATGGTTATTTATTGTTATTGAAGTTCTGTTGCTTCTAACCTTTGCCTTAGTGATATCTATCAGGGACCAGTTAATCTGGCTTACATGTCTTAATGGAAAAAGGCTTTAAGCGCTTTCTCAATGACAAGCGAGATTCTGTGAAATGCCCCACAGACACAGCCGTTTGTATCTGGCATGGGTTTGATGTCTGTAAAGTATTTGGATTCATGGCAAACCACATATTATATTTTGAAGGTACATTGTCACTTAAACATTGGTTTAAGTGTAAATGTAGAACATGGAACAAATATCCATATATTGTGGTTTTTAAGAACATATATACAGGAGAATCATGTTTTGTAAATGAGCATCATTTAATACATTTGGCATTGCATACAGGTTAAATAGTATCCTTTGTAGTAGTTTGTTCTTTTGGTAAGACAGATATATGAGGTAATGGGAAGGTGGTGGTGTGTGTGGGGGGGTGGGGGGGATTGTGGCAGGGTCAGGGGGGGGGGGGGGGGGGGATTGGTAACAGTTGGGTATCCTTGCACCAGCCCTGTGCTTCACAGATATACTGCAAAAATGTTAAAAGCTGTATGTCTTTACACAACATTTTTTTTAAGGTGCTTTAAGTTTTAAAGTAAAATTCTAAAGTATAAATTGTATCTACATTCAATATAAATATATATATTTATATATATATATATATATATATACAGGGAGTGCAGAATTATTAGGCAAATTAGTATTTTGACCACATCATCCTCTTTATGCATGTTGTCTTACTCCAAGCTGTATAGGCTCGAAAGCCTACTACCAATTAAGCATATTAGGTGATGTGCATCTCTGTAATGAGAAGGGGTGTGGTCTAATGACATCAACACCCTATATCAGGTGTGCATAATTATTAGGCAACTTCCTTTCCTTTGGCAAAATGGGTCAAAAGAAGGACTTGACAGGCTCAGAAAAGTCAAAAATAGTGAGATATCTTGCAGAGGGATGCAGCACTCTTAAAATTGCAAAGCTTCTGAAGCGTGATCATCGAACAATCAAGCGTTTCATTCAAAATAGTCAACAGGGTCGCAAGAAGCGTGTGGAAAAACCAAGGCGCAAAATAACTGCCCATGAACTGAGAAAAGTCAGGCGTGCAGCTGCCACGATGCCACTTGCCACCAGTTTGGCCATATTTCAGAGCTGCAACATCACTGGAGTGCCCAAAAGCACAAGGTGTGCAATACTCATAGACATGGCCAAGGTAAGAAAGGCTGAAAGACGACCACCACTGAACAAGACACACAAGCTGAAACGTCAAGACTGGGCCAAGAAATATCTCAAGACTGATTTTTCTAAGGTTTTATGGACTGATGAAATGAGAGTGAGTCTTGATGGGCCAGATGGATGGGCCCGTGGCTGGATTGGTAAAGGGCAGAGAGCTCCAGTCCGACTCAGACGCCAGCAAGGTGGAGGTGGAGTACTGGTTTGGGCTGGTATCATCAAAGATGAGCTTGTGGGGCCTTTTCGGGTTGAGGATGGAGTCAAGCTCAACTCCCAGTCCTACTGCCAGTTCCTGGAAGACACCTTCTTCAAGCAGTGGTACAGGAAGAAGTCTGCATCCTTCAAGAAAAACATGATTTTCATGCAGGACAATGCTCCATCACACGCGTCCATG
Source organism: Pelodytes ibericus (assembly GCA_036172795.1). Classification (NCBI taxonomy): domain Eukaryota; kingdom Metazoa; phylum Chordata; class Amphibia; order Anura; family Pelodytidae; genus Pelodytes; species Pelodytes ibericus. Next base: position 95,993,378 of record CM069859.1, on the reverse strand, counting down.
TACTCCACAGCGTGGCTGGCAAGAAAGGGTATAAAAGAAGAAAATCTAATGACATGGCCTCCTTGTTCACCTGATCTGAACCCCATTGAGAACCTGTGGTCCATCATCAAATGTGAGATTTACAAGGAGGGAAAACAGTACACCTCTCTGAACAGTGTCTGGGAGGCTGTGGTTGCTGCTGCACGCAATGTTGATGGTGAACAGATCAAAACACTGACAGAATCCATGGATGGCAGCCTTTTGAGTGTCCTTGCAAAGAAAGGTGGCTATATTGGTCACTGATTTGTTTTTGTTTTGTTTTTGAATGTCAGAAATGTATATTTGTGAATGTTGAGATGTTATATTGGTTCCACTGGTAAAAATAAATAATTGAAATGGGTATATATTTGTTTTTTGTTAAGTTGCCTAATAATTATGCACAGTAATAGTCACCTGCACACACAGATATCCCCCTAAAAAAGCTAAAACTAAAAACAAACTAAAAACTACTTCCAAAAATATTCAGCTTTGATATTAATGAGTTTTTTGGGTTCATTGAGAACATGGTTGTTGTTCAATAATAAAATTAATCCTCAAAAATACAACTTGCCTAATAATTCTGCACTCCCTGTATACATACAAACTACTAATCACAAGGATTGGATACGGATACAAGATCAATAGTGGAATCACCCTCAGCCACCTCCTCTACATGGCCTTTCCCACCTAGTGCCACCCATCCACACTACTGATACTACGACCTCGATCCCTCTGGCCTCTTCAATCCCTTATGTGTCTTTTGGACCCCATTCCCTCTAGATTGTAAGCTTGCGAGCAGGGTTCTCTACCTCATGTACCAGTCTGTTCTAGTTTGTCTAACTTAGTATATAGTTCCCTTCTATGCTCTGTACCTTGCGCTACATAAATTGTTGGGGCTATATAAATAAAAGTTAATGTAATGTAATGGATCTACCGCACCAGAAGGGATCCAAGGTACAGACTGTGTAGAGAGGCCTCTGAAACAGTCCAACACATAGTGGCAGGGTGTAAGATGCACACAGGAACAGCATACACTGAACAGCACAATCAAGTAGCTGGCATTGTGTACAGGAACATCTGTACAGCTTATGGACTAAACATTCCCAAGTGAAGATGGGAGATTCCACAGAAGGTCGCTGAGAATGACAAGGCTAAGATCCTGTGGGACTTCAAGATCCAGACAGACAGACAGGTTCAGGCAAATCAACCTGATATCATAGTAGACAAGGACCAATAGTGGTGCCAAGTGCCTGCAAAGTCAGGAAGGAGTATGAGAAGTTGAACAAGTACCAGGGCCTTAAAGAGGAACTAGAGAGTGTTTTAAAGTGAAGGCCAAAGTGGTCCCAGTAGTGATAGGAGCGACATCAGAGCACTCAGTCCAGAAGAGTGCAGTGCTAAGAATAGCTAAGATACTGTACAGAACTATCAAACTCCCAGGCCTCAAGTATAGGACCAGAGGTTGAGGAAGACACATACCACCCATAGGAGGGTGAGAAAAATATTTTACACATACATATTTAGATTTTTTTTTACGTGTGAGTTCCTTATTGCTAAATTATTGGTAGTTTGAGATATCCCAGCTAGACATTGTTACAAAAATATTTACATAATCAGACATAAAAGGTAAAAAGTATATATGTCAGGTCACGAGTACATAATAAATATTACAAGTTGAGCAATGTTTACTCTTAATGTCAAATTAATTCCTGACTGAGTTGTAAGATTTGTCTAATTAATATGTATTTACAAGATTACATTATATACATTACATCACATTTCTTTTTATGTAGCACCACCAATTTAAGTTGCACTTGGTACAGACCATAGATGTGAACTATATACTAAGTTAGACAAACGCAGACAGACTGATGCATGATGTAAAGTGCCCTGCTTGCAAGCTTACAATCTAGAGGAAGTGTGGGACGGCAGACACATAAGGTGATTGAAGTGTTCAAAGGGGACGGTATTTAAAGTAACAGTATTTAGGGAGAGTTGGAGCTAGGTGAGTTTGACTAGAGGTTAAAGAATGGGTGTTCTAGATCATCTTATGTGATTTATATTTGTATTTCTTGCGCATTACTATCTATGATTTACAGTGTATTTTTAATTGTAATTATTCGTAATTGAAAAACTGAAAATTAAGGAACGTTTTGAAGATACCGACTATAAAATCCCAGGACCCCACAACATTGAGGGCGCTGTGTGATTCACTTGGGAAATAGCTCCCAATTTATCTTTAATGGACCAGGCCAACTTGAAAGAGACACAGCTTTTTAAATCTGTATTAAAGTTGAATAATTAGAAAAATGTATTTATTCAAACTTTGATTTTGCATTCTAAGTATGTTTCATTAACTAAGTTGGCAGCGTCTAATGTTCCTTCCACATAGCGCTCAGCTTTTGGCTGGAGCCTGGGAAGAAAAAAAAAAAGTAACATTTGACAGTATTCTGAGACTTTTAAAGAAATGATCCTAAATGATAACTAAATTGCCATATGCATGCATATATTGTTCAGGAGCCTGCATAGCGCACACAACCACAAAATATTCATTACATTTATATTTTGGATGGATGTGTAGACAGACAGTCATATCCAAACCTTTGATCTCTTCATTTGCACAAGTTTATAATGAGTTATAAAGATAATGCAAGTGATAATAAAGATATTCTTATAACTAAAAGATAAGAATACTGCTATAATGAAAAGGGTAAGTTCTGGTCTCAGCATAATTATTTACTTTACATGTATGTTTGTTTGGTTTTTAAATATGTTTGATAAGTAAATGTGAGCACAAACCTACTTTTAGGTTTGTTACAGACCAGGAAGTGGTCAGGTTTTACATATTTTAGTGAATCAAACAGATAAGTCAGAATGTGGACAATTGTGCTGGGGGCTATAATCCTAGATGCTGAATATAAGCACTGGAGACACATTCAAGAGGAACGTGATCTTTTGCTTGTATTTTTAATCTTACAGTCATTTTTCAGCTCACAGTGGGACTGACCAGCGCATCTCTACAATGGATCCCCTACTCGATCACAAGCCCATATCCGTGGGCAGGCAGGTGGATCTTTTGCGTGTGGTGCAGACGGTGCCAAGTTTAAAATACCTGTTAGCTTTGCTGCTGGCACCCGCTGAGGTTCCTGGTTACTATTTATTTCCAGTGCTTGTTTTGCAGAGCCTGTGTTACAGTTGCGGATTGGCTTACTAACCCTCTGAGCCTTTACCCTGTGTACGTCTGACCATTGTCCTGGACCAGCCATTGGCATCTCATTTTGTTACCTTGTTTGCTAGTCTCCAGTTAAGTTTTATTTACATATATCCTCTATAATCAGTTTGCTACCATACTTCCAGATAAGTACTTTTCAGTTTTGTTTATTCCTACTTACCATCACTGGGATATTGAAGTGGTACTAACTGATCCTTTGTTCATCAGCTGCTATGTGCTGATGTGTATATTCTGCTGCATATTGTTCATTGTATGCCTGCTAGCATCTCCTATGCATTGCAAGCTCTGCTTCAGTTTGTAGAAGACGTATTTTTTTTTTTTTTTAAATAAAATGTTATTGTTATTGTTATTTTAATTGTGTATAAAGCAATGCTATGTCAAACAATCCAGGTATTATACAAATAGAAATAGAGATTGCGCTTATAAGAAAGGTAGAAATACATTTGCTTGTAACGTCTCAGTGGCAAAAGGTCTACATCAAACATACAATATAAATCAGAGTTCAATAAGCCCCCCTCTTAAAAAAGACAGGTATGTGTATAAAGCTTTGCTCATTGGGGTACAATAAAAATTTAAGGCTTAGATCTTTAGACTATGTCACCGTGGTATTCGAAAACATTACTATAGGTTATTCCTAGGTATTATATGCAGACTATGAATATACGCTTATCTACTGATCGCCTAGGGCGTTCAGTAAATAAACGGTGGCCAGTTATATATTAAAATAAACGATTGGGGGTTACACCCTTCGGGCCGTATCATGAAAAAGGGTATGGGGAGGCTAAGGGCAATTGGTACAGTCACAACCTAACCACAATTGTGGAAAGGAAAAGGAAAATAGTGGACAGTTCAGAAATAGAGATGAAATAAAAGGTAAGTAACGTGAGATCTAAAAGGTGGTGGTACAAGGGAGGACACACCGGCAGTTAAAGAGGTAACTGCACAGAAAGGGGCATGCGATCCACATTTTATGGTCGCAGTATCTCTCGCTCCACAATGAGAGCCAGAGAAAGTGCCCAGGGGGGGATAAACAACTAGACATGTCAGCAGGGCTGGAACATTATACGAGGTATGTTGGCACCTTTCAAAATATCAAATACAACTACTAGAACAAGTTTAAGGTAAATATTCAACATTGTCCATACTAGGAATACTTATGCAAAAACGATCAAAACTAGTGCAGGGCTAATCAGGAATATTGTTGGCAAGTGTCAGGCAGTCGGCGGCTCAGCTGGGGAATTGGTCTGTAAGTTGGGGTCTGCTGTTTGCTGTGTTGGCAATTGGGGAAGCCCCAGAGCAGTTTAATTCCGCTGCTTCTTCCATGTGTTCAATGGTAAGTTGCTTCCCTTCGTTTGATACAGTTAACGTTTGCGTCGGTCCCCAACGATATTTAACTTCCCTCTCTCTCAGGTGCGATGTCAGTGGATGCATCTGTCTTCGTCACAGTAAAGTGGCCGATGGTAAGTCCTCATAGATCTGGAACACTGATTCCTTGTAGGTTTGGGTTTCTCCGGGAGATCGCTAGTAGAGCTGATTTATCAGCAGTAGATCTGAGTTTCAGGATCACGTCCCGTGATGAAGTCGTAGGGGCTTTCAACGCCTTACAGATTCTGAAGCAGTCCAGAAGCACTGCGTCTTGTGGGCCACAATTAGGGCGTGTGTGCGTGAGCCACTGTACCAGGTAGTCCCGGAAGGAGGTGGATTCTACCTCCTCCGGTACACCTCGGAGTCTGATGTTGGTCTGGCGGGTTCTAGTGTCCATGATGGACATGTGTCTATGTAGTATTCCTATTTCTCGCGCCATATGACCCATTGTGTCTTCATGGGTTGCGTGCTTGCTCTTGATATCGGCAACTTCTGCCTTCATCAGGTCCGTTTGTTGCTGTACGGTTTTCATCTCTCGACGGACTCCCGCTAGTTCCGTAGCTAGCACCTCTTTGAAATCGAGGAGAAGGGCATGCAGTGTCCCGTTAGTGGCAGGGGCATCATCCGCATTGGGATCATTGGCAGCAGCGGTTTGCCTGTTCTTGTAGGATGATTCAGCTGAAGATTCATCCGTGTCTGCCTCCAGAGGTGTAGGACGTTTCACCGGGGTGTCGCCTACAGGCCTTGTAGGCCTCGTAAGTAGCACACCAATATCTTGTCCGTTGGGTTTCTGGGACAGGTCCCTCTTTTTCTTTTTCTCTTGTCCCATGGCTTTGCCGTGTCTCTGATCCTGTGTAGAATTGGGTTTTGGTGGGGTGGACATCTATATAGTCGAGTTATAATCGAGTTTTTGTGCCAGTAGTATACGGAGCCTCTCTGACATGCGACCGACCGCTAGCTAGGCATGCTCTGCCCCCATTTTTAGATATTTTAATAATTTGCTCTAAATGCTGGCTTTCTTCACCAGTCGACGTCTGAAGAGCTTCATAGGTTTTCGAAAGACCAATCACAACCATGGCTCCAACATGGTTGCCAGCAACATGCATATGCCCAGAACTAGGGATCGACCGATTATCGGATTAGCCGATATTATCGGCCGATATTCACAGTTTCCTAAAATATCGGTATCGGCATCTAACTTTGCCGATAATGCCGATAATGCGTCCAGCGCGTGCGCCCCCAATCCATCTCGCTGCTCCGCACAGCAAAACAAGGTGTGCGCACGAATCGCGGGAGAGGAACTGAAGTCCCGGCACTGAAGTAGTGCTGTCTGGAGGAGTGGCTTCAGTCAGTGTCGTGTGCCAGCCCAATTGTCTGCTCTGCCGCTTGTGTGCCACTGCCAGCCCAGTCGGATCGCTTGATTTGCCAAGTTTTATGGTCTACTAAAAAGGTAATTTTATTTTATGATATTTTTCTATGATTTTTTTTTTATACTATGTTTTTTTTCAGAGGTTAGTCGGTGAGGTGGGGGAGGGGTGGTGGTGGTCGGATGCCACATGGTGGCACACTAACTATATTTGGCATCTTAAATTATAATTAATTATAATTAATCCCTTGGTTTGAATTGGAACTGGAAGTTCAATTCAGGGGGAGGGGGGATGGTGGTGGAAATTTACATTTGGCACTAGTATATTATAAATTGACTACCAGTACCAACTAAGAGCTTTATTAATTTATAATTTATAATATACTAGTGCAAATTTTGCCAAATGCCAAATTTAACCACTCCCTACCCCCACCTCACTAATAATAAATTAGTTGGTGGTCAGTGAGGAGGTGGGGGGTGATGGTGGTAATTGGCATTTGGCACTAGTATATTATAAATGTAAATTATAAATTAATAAAGCCTTTAGTTGGTAGTCAGTGAGGTGGGGGGAGGGGGTGGTGGTGGATATTGGCATTTGGCAGTGGCACCAATATAAATTATAATAAAGAAGCAAGCCGGCCTTGGTAGTCAGTCGGGGCCCGGGGTGAGGGCTGGTGCTGCTGCTGGATAATATAGAATTGCACTATAGTTAGTAGTATATATTATAATAAAGCTCTGGGTGTAATTGTTTGCATTAGATTTATATAAATGATATAATAATAAAGCCCTTGGGTAGTATATTGGCAATTTGGCACAATAAAAATGATAAAGCACTGGGGAGTGGGGGTAGTATACTAAAATGCTCCCACACCAAGTACTGTGCAAATTATTAAGTATTACATTCAGAAGGAATTCCTTACACTTTATCAATATGGCGTTTAATTTGTGTAAGTATTTTAAAGTCCAGAACTGATTGAAATTTAAGGTCGGATAAAAAAATACTACTACTACTACTTCTACAACTAGAACTCAGTAGTAATAGCACCAAACCATAGACAGAAGGTGTGACTGATGTTTCTGTCTGATATCAACCAGAGCTACAACCTGTCAACCACCACAGTGCTCTTTGTAACATTCAATACTTACCTTCACAGCACTTCCACGTCTAGCCGCCAGCCAAAGAGGCTTTACGTCGTCATCATCATCACCCCTCCCTGCTGAGCGCCAGAAGTATCCGGAGCACAGATCAAGGTAGATGAGAAAGTGAGTTTGGGGACAACTGACTAGTGCTAGTAAATAATATTGAAATGATTTCAGCAAAAATATTTCCTCTACACACAGACAGTATTATTATTATTAATAATGCGGTCTGTGTGTAGAGAAAATATTTTTGCTGAAATCATTTTAATATATTATATAGTCTAGTCTACCCCTCTGCTGTGCGTATTAAATTTAATTAATTATAATACCACATTTCATTTTCAAATCACCCCATAATATTAAATGCAATAAAATCACGCACACCAATGATACTATTGTAGTCAGTGATTTTCTTCATGCAATTAATATAAAGTAGTAATGAAGTAAACACAAGCTTTTATTGTTATATATAAATATATTTTACTTACACTCCCCTTATCCACATATTTCTTAGCTAAGAATTGATTATAGGGGCTTTTAGCTTTGTGAAATGTAAACACAACAGTCACTGGATTGTGTGTGTGCTTTACTTAATCTGTACTGCTCCAAGTCCAATAAGTAAAAGGCTAATAGCACTAGTAGTCATACATCCCAGTATGTACTGGCCGGATGAGCATGACAGGAGTATGACTGCTGACAGCATTTACACTGCCATCAGCAACAGCCAGGTACATGCTGGGATCTCATATTCATATTTTTTTTTTATTCATCCACAACTTACTCTAAACCTCACTGTAGCTTGTTGTAACCCTCTGCCTCTTCTTTCAATGCAGATGGATGCACAAAGAAAAAGTAAAAGCATTGTTTGGGACTATTTTAGTCAACCCTCCCTAGGACAGGCAATGTGCAACACATGCAAAACCAATGTGAGCATGGGATCTGCAACTGCAAAAACAAAGAATACATCAAATCTTTGGACCCATCTAAGAATTCATCATGTTGAATTATTTAATGAAGCACAGAAAACAAAAGAAAAGGAATCATGTGAAACACCAACTCTATTCCAGCCAAAAATAAAAGACCTATTTCAGAGACACACAAAGTGGCAAAAGTCCGATGAAAGATCCCAACTTCTGGACAGAGCAATCACAGAGATGATGGTTACGGATAACCAGCCATTTACAATGGTGTCTGATTCTGGCTTTAAGCGCTTGATGTCCATAGTTGAGCCAAGGTACACACTGAAAAATGAAAAGTTTTACAGGACCGAAATGCTGCTAAAGATTCATCAGAAGGTGATACAGAAAGTAAAAACAATGTTACAACCAGAGAACGCTGGCAATTCACTCTCATTCACTACTGACTGCTGGTCCGGATCAACAGAATCACTAATGAGTCTTACGTGTCACTTCATTGATAATGGATGGACAAAAAGGCAGTTGGTGTTGAACACAAAGGTGATGCAAGGATCCCACACTGGCGAGTACATTAAAGAAATGTTTCTAGGCATGCTTGATGACTGGGGTATAAGCAAAGATAGAGTGCTGCTTGTGCTTCGAGACAGCGGAGCAAAAATGGTGAAAGGAATGAGGCTTGCTGAAGTGTCAGATCTCAGCTGCATGGCACACACCCTGCAACTTGTAGTAAATGATGGTCTGTCAAGCCAGAGAGCTGTGATCGACATAATTGCCATGCTAAAGAAGTGTGCAAGTCATTTTCACCATTCATTCATTGCCAAGCACCGACTGAGGTGCATTCAGTCAGACCTTGGCCTGCCCAAAAGCAGCCTGATTCAGGCTGTTCCAACACGATGGAACTCCACACTCCACATGCTACAAAGAATGCTGGAACAGAAGCGAGCTCTTAGCATCTATGCTGGTGAGCATGGAGGCTATTCTTGCCCTAATGCTGATCAGTGGGAGATTGTAGCAAATCTTATTCAGACCCTCCTCCCAATAGAGGAAGTGACACTAGAGGTTAGCCATAACGACTCAAGTGTGTCATCCGTTATTCCATGTGTGAGAGTGCTGAAGATGCTTCTTCAAGAGAATGAAGGGTCCACTACACGTGGCATTAAAACACTCAGGGAGGTCATGAAGGAAAGCCTCAACAAACGTTTTTTGAAGTATGAAGAGAATATAAACGTAGTTATGGCATGTCTTTTAGATCCTCGATTCAAACATCATGCTTTCTCTTCTGATAATGTGTTGGCCAAGGCAAAAGAATGGCTGACAGAAGATATGCAAAAGGAGGTGCAGGTTCTAGAAAGGTCACATCAGGAAGAGCCTGGTGCTACTAGTCTGGATTTTCTGGAAGAGCATGCTACTAGTAGTACTAGTCTGGAAGAGCATGCTACTAGTAGTACTAGTCTGGAAGAGCAGGATGATGATGCAACAGAAACCTACAAATTCCCAAAAAGGAAACACATGGAAAAAAGTCTTAAACATGGCCAAATTGATGCCATGTTCAGCGTTTTATTGGGGCCCCATGTAGAGGATACTCTAACTTTACCCAAAGTCAGCCTTGACGATGAGCTTCATCTTTATTTGAAAGAACCAGTGATCAATAGAAAGGGCAATCCACTTGAGTGGTGGAAAGAAAATGAGACACGCTTTAAAACCCTTGCTTCTTATGCCAGAAGATACCTTTGCTCTCCACCCTCCTCTGTACCTAGTGAGCGTGTTTTCAGTGAAGTGTCTGCAATCTATGAAAGAAACAGAAACCGTTTAACAGGAGAACATGCAGAAATGTTGTGCTTTCTGCACTACAATGTACTCCTTCTCAACTGGAAGTATTGAAGAAATTCTAACGTTTTAGATTAGTTTAGAATAGTTAATAGTCATTAAAATGTTATTTAATGTCTGTCTTAACTCACTTTTTTGTAACCTTGAAGCTGGATAGCAGGTTAACATGGCTTGGCATTCACTGAATGATCTGGGATGGGATGCTCCAGGAACTGGTCCTGTGTGTAGTGATTTGACCATATCACCATTGTTTTGCTGCATTATTTATTTTTATTTAGCAATGAAAAAGATTTACAAAAAAAAGCTAAACGTTAACAATAAACATGTTCATTTAACAGCAGATTTGTGTAGAAATTGTTTTTTTTCCCAAAAAATTAAAATGCACAAAATATCGGTATAAGTTATTGGCTATCGGCCTGAAAGTTCACAGGTTATCGGTATCGGCTCTAAAAAATCAATATCGGTCGATCCCTACCCAGAACACTCTCCTCAGATCGGCAATAATATTACATGCCCCCTTAAAGGGTAATTGTCTGTAGAAGACGTTTGATACTGCCTTCATACCAGTTGTAAGCTGTTGGACTTTTGCTACTATGTGGATTGCAAGCATACCTCAGCCTTCTCTACTGGTCTCTTGGAAAAGTTTGTTCCAGTTGCAATCCGTTATCATCCTCCCACAAGTGCAAGATTCGTTAGAGTCTGTGCTTTAGATATCTGCTTCAGTCTCCTATACACTACATTTTGTTATACCGTATTTCATTGCATAATCGCCGCCAGCACATTTTTCAGGGCACAAATTCAGTCCAAAAACCTTTCATCGCATAATTGTCGCATAGATTGTCACACAGCTTAAAAGGTGCGCAGAGCATGCTAGGGGAGTGGGCGAGCAGGAAAAGTACTGTAAGTCACATGATATGATAATTGTTGGATCTTCCCGCGCTAACTGTAGTTTGTTTGCCAGTGATACACTAACGTGCGAAGCATCTTCCTGTGCTAGCTAAACTGTACAGTTCGTCTGCCAGCGATAAATGTTATATAAAATACTGTATTTAAATTAAATTACAAACGCAAGTAAAAAAAATACCCTTCAATATGGGCAAATATAAAAGCTATTCGGTGAACAGCATGGAAACAGAGCTGCAGAAAGACAGTTTTCAGTGGGTAAGAAGTTGGTGTGAGACTGGTGGAAAATAAAAGACAAGCTAAAAATCACAAACCTTTTTAGATGCCCGTTTACAGGTGCTAAAACAGGCAAGTTTCCACAAATTGATTGAGAAGTGTTTGAGAATGCGCAACAATGGCTGCAGTGTATTGTATGAAATGTTGCAAATGAAGGCACGGGAGGTAGCACGCAAACACAATTCTTCCAACTCAGTTTAGGGCGAGTCGTGGCTGGGTTATGAGGTTCATGACGACGCAATCTGTCTGTGTGAAGGCGAACCACAATATGCAAAAATTTGCCACCTGATTACACTGAGAAGCTAGAAAGCTTTCATCGATTTGTTTTGCGCATGTGCCAGGAAACTTCATACTTACTTTCGCAAATCGGTAATGTTGATCAGACTCCAGTATTTTTCGATATGCCTCGCAACAGCACTATAGCCCGAAAAGGATCATCTAGTGTATCTATGAAAAACAGTCGTAATGAGAAATTGTGGTGCAGAATTGTGGTGCAAATAATGCTTGCCATTACAGCTGATGGAAGAAAGTTACCAGCTTACATAATTTTCAAGAGGAAAAACAATGCCTAAAGGAATACACTTTCCCTGTGGAATTCATGTATGCAACCAAAGGGTGGACTGGATTAAAACTGTGTGGAACAGAAGACCGGCGCGCACTACTGAAACAGCCAGCTCTGCTAGTTTTAGACAGTTTCCAAAGTCACATCGTTAAGGAAGTGAATTTCTCCATGAAAATAAGACACAACAGGCACTTATTCCCATGGCCTAACATATATCTTGCAGCCACTGGACGTTTGTGTAAATAAAACCTTTAAAGACCACTTGCGCCGTTTCTGCAATGAGTGGTGATCACCAACTGACATCCGCTGGAAATATTAAGTGCCCATTCTTTGAACAGATATGCACCTGTGTTGGGACCTTATTCCACACGAAACAGTCATCAAAAGCTTCAAAAGACAGGCATTTCAAATGCACTAGATGGATCTGAAGATGATGCACTGTGGCACAGTGACAATGAAGCGAAGACATCTGATATGAGTGGTGCTGAGGGCGGTGCGTCAGAAACCAATGATAGCGGGGAGGAAGAATCTTTGGAAACAGAAGATTACATTTTGTAAGTACACTATAGTGATGTTGCTTGTAATATTTGATGTGTAGCTGTATAGTTGTGTGTAGCTGTTGTAGTATATAGGAGACTCAGCACACCGTTTAAGGGAGTTTAATCCACCAAAAAATAACGTTTCAGCCCAGCACTGAGATTTTTTCAAGTCTGTTATTTTTGGTGGATTAAACTCCCTTAAACGGTGTGCTGAGTCTCCTATGTCTTCTTTTTGCTTTATGGGCGTGAATGACGCTTCCTCGTGGCACCCGATACTTGTAAGTGTGCAGACCCATTCATACTTTTCGTTGTTGTAGTATAGTTATGTACATTATGCGATGTACAGTATATCGCATAATGGTCACACACCACTTTTTTGCAAAGAAAATTGCAAAATTGTATTTCATCTATTGGCTGTAGACATATAAGGAATGGGTATTCTACTCTAATATCTGCTATAGGCCTGTGGCCTAATATTCTGTCTATACGTGGTGCCATTCAGTGTCTACCTTATTGGAAATATCATGCTGATTTGTTCCTGACTCTGTTCTTGTTAATAAGAAAAAATTCACGGTTTCGCTACTCTGCTATTCCCTAGTTGCTATACAGTCCTACCTATACATATCCATACCACTGGGTATCATCAAAAGACCTAGCTAGGCCAGCCGAGCCTGAATGCTCAACAGACGGATGAGGCTAGTTTAGGCATAAATCTGCTAAAGTGGTGTGGTGTCTTTGTAGGCCAGTGTGACACATACAGAAAATAATTTTGCATATGTGCTTATCCTTAAAAGGACTGTCTGGTGCCCAAAATGCATCTTCCAAATGTTAATGAATATTAATGTCCTTTCAAAGTACTTTAAAATGCATGTTTCATGTTTTGCATTGCTTAAAATATAAATGTACAGTTAGATGAATTTGTGAAACTACAGCAGTTTGCAAGAAACCAGGACTGCCCACATTAGCTGAGTAAAAGTCATTACCATTTTTTTTTTTTCCTGCAGTAACCAATGAGAAATATTTCATACAAACTAATGGAAGTTCCTAGTGATGTCAAAGTGCAGAAACCATATACAAGGTGAAGTGAAAACACTTTAGAATTAAATCAAATTGTTTTGTGACAACGCAGATGCTTCAAAGTACTCCTCACAGTACTTATATGTAGAAATAGGTTGAAAGGTGAAATAGCGCAGAATTACATATGAAACAATATAAACACAAAGAAGATCATAGTGTAATAAGCATAATACAAAGTCATAATCTGTTATGTGTGGTATCGCAAACACAGGTGAATGTCAGGCCTCAATAAATGGTTGTGCAGACTTCATCAAGGTGGTATTCTGCAGATGTGTGCTTTGTAATCGCATCCCATACTTTGTTTGTTTTTCAAGAGTCAAATATAAAAAATGTGATTTATGCAGAATGCCTGCATCAAATCACACTGGGAAAAAGCCTATGCACTATAAAAGCAGTAGTCTTCAACATGCACCAAAGTGAGTTTGTGGACTAGACTGTCCCTTTAAAAGTGGGCCAGTAATATAGAAATGGAAAAAAGAGATGCATTTTACTGAAGATATGTAGTGGGAGTTGTAGCACAATGGACGGTCTGAAATCAAGCCACATGCCGTTTTGTTTCTTTATGTTCTGAAGCAGAATACAAGCTCAAGTCAAAAAATGTCGCTGGCCAGTAAATAATCAGATAATAGAAATAAATTATTGGCAGTGTCTTGTGGAATATAAAATCCAGCTTTTGTGGCACAAATCAAATTTAAATCAAACTTAGAAAAGTTTAATAACTGATCTTTTCTACATCTAATTAATACACCAATAGAGTCTGATTTTCCTTTAACATACTTTTTGAAAAATGCATTTCCTTAGATATTTTTGGAGGGAAAACCTTTCTTCCTGATTTGAGATTTTTTTAAAGGGGTGACTCCAGCATCTCCTGGAAACATGTGGGAAAAGTCCGACAGAGATGATTGGGGACACCCAATTTGCATGTCTGTGGCATCAATGCTGCGTGTATATACATGTTTCTCCATGGAGAGCTATGGTGGTGCACTGTGCATGCTGGTATTTGCAACGCACTTATGCGCCAAATCACACTTTCTCAGTGCTTCCTATTATTTTCAGATAAGGTATGTGTTGGACAAGTTCAATTCTGAGCATACAGATGTATGCTTATAAGTTTCATTTATGGTCCAGGAGTGGAGCATGAGTATCTGATTGCATATGCCTGCACACAAAAAGTATACATAAGTGGGCATGCAAGAGAGCTAAGGCCAGGGCCGTCTTTACTATTGATTGGATCCTGGGCAAGCATTTACTTGGGCCCCCTGGACCCTGCCCCCCTCCCGGCATACAATCACGCCCTCCATCATAATTTTCCCCCAACAAAAAAAAAAAAAAACACACACACACACACAAATGTAAGCACACACACAATGGGACTTTTATTGCAGTGTATAAAATGTGTACAATAAGTGTATAATTGCAGTGTATACACTGTAGATATGGATCAAAAATGTGTATATATGGCTGCAATATGCAATGCTGCAATAAAACTACTCATTGCCCGAGTTACAAAAGTATACATGGATATTAGAGAACACTTACATATGTTCATATTTATTTATAAATATCTATACACATCTCTCTCTCTCACTAGTTGCATTTATACTTATATGAACTTCTTAATGTTATATATTTAACTATTTTCATATGTAATAAAAATGTTATTGAAAAATTGCATTTCTTGTTTTTATTCCGTTTTTCTGCACCCACATTGCACCTATATTGCACCCACAGCACTTGGCTTGCACTCATATTGCACCCACACAATTTGGCATACCACAGTGCCAATTTGCCACACAGAACATACCACAGTGTCAGTTTTTCCCGCCAGGAGTAACTGGGCCCTGGGCAGCTGCCCAGTTTGCCCTGCGTTAAAGACGGCCCTGGCTAACGGACAGATATGCAAGAATAGATGGATGATTCTTGGAAGAATCTTCATGGCACTTTGATAGGAGCTGTAATGGGTCCCATGTTAAATGCAGTCAAAATATTCGTGTAGAACATAAAATTATGCAAAACAACAAGCATTGTTAAAACAAAACATTGTAGAACCTAAATAATTGTTAAAAAACCAGTGTCATGTTCCCTCCTGATCTTGTAGTACAAGACTCCTAATTTTACTTCGATAAATATGCATAGCATGTAATTACTCGAGATGTTCAATCCAAAAGAACTGTGGGTAGTTACCAAGTCCACAAATTTGGCTATCCATCTCTACATAAACATGTAAAGCAGGGTCAGTATAATCTGGGTATGCACTTTCTCAAACAAATTTTTGTTGTAATAACATCAGACTGAAGAAACATTTTTCAGCAGTGGCAGTTAACCTTATAAGCATTCCTGAATCTCCATACTTTTCTTAAAGCCATTCAATTGACTTTCCATGGTGCTCAAGTGAGAAGTGTAGTGGAAAACAGCAGAAATGCAAAAGGTTTGCCATTACAGTTTCATAATCTACAAGATTACTGCTCTGACTAATCAACTCTGTAATCTTGCAGGAAAGAGACTGGAGACCTACGATCCCTTAGGAGTCATTCCCCTTTAGTATGTTATTCCTGTGTCAGGATGTGTTTATCGATGTGCTGACTGATGCTCTGGCCTGATTGCAAGAAGGCTCGCTGAATAATAAATACATAAAGCAGGCCATAACCCTTGTGTGCTACTTTATGAGCTCGGTTTTCATGCAGCCTCTCTGACCTCAAACTACCTCAGTCAGGCTGTCCTGAAATGGCACTATAGCAACAGCAGACACAGAGCTGCCAGACACATGAGGCAAGCCTCCCTAAAATGTAGCACTTCTGGCAACTCTAGTCTCTGCTGCGAGGGACAATTCCAAGCAGTATTATCCGTAGATGCCACCCATAGTCATGCTGCATCTTTGCCGCCTTAACCAGTACTTTACTGTGTTATGTGTCCTGACTAGACCGCGACTCAGCGCGTCAAACACAAGTACCGACACTTACATGCTATGTCTTGTCCAGCCCATCTCCCCATTGACTGCCAACTGTCATCGAGCTTCTCGTCCAATAATGACACTGCGCTTATTTGTTGGCACAAGTAAAACATATAAGCGCGCGTTTCTGATTGGTTAACAATAAGAGACCAGGGGAGATTAGTGATTGTGGGTTAGGATGGTTATTATCAGTGTTAACTCTGATGTAAGGGATGTTACAAAACTGTACCATACGTAAGGTGTGAGGTGCTCTAAAGCGCCGAGATAGAAATTAGGGAGTTTTACAGCCTTAGGAGGCGAGACAAGATTCGTTTCAGCACTAATTGATCATATTTAGGATATGACCCTCCCATGATTAACATTTTTATACAGCTCTGTAGAGTGGGTATAAACACAACATGGCTTTTTGGATAATGCATGACACGCAGCAATGCTGAACCAAGCTGTCTGCACCATTGAGAAGGAAGAATGGGCTGAAATAGCCGTGCATAGAATGTGGGTATCCAATTAACGTGACAATTTATTTAATCTAGGTAAATAACTTTTTGCACAACAGCAGCTGTACACTACATTTCCCATAATGACCACATGTCTGGCTGAGTGTTAGAGAAATTGTATTCACAAAAGCAGGAGTTTAACATATGCCACCAAGAGCATAGTTTTAGCGTAAACTACAGAGAGACGTGCCACCGTCTATACATACATACAAGTATCACGTATCCCATCCAATAGAACGTATGTAAAGGGTTCGCGAGTATTTCAAGCGCAGAGCATCATGGAAGTTGTAGTGTATACGTCACAGCTTTGCACGACTACTCTAACGCATGTACACTTCAACGTCCAGAGAGCAAAGCCTGTTTTAGAAAAGCACCCTGTTTTTCCATAAAACAATGACTATTCGGCAAAAATGTACTCTTGAACTACAAACAGTGAGCAAGTCGCCCTGTATCCATCAAATACAGATAATCACTGTTGCCACAAAAATACAAGCTCAGCGGGTTACCTGAGGTAAATATCAATATAAAGGAGGCGGGGAGCATGAAACAAGGTTAGGGACTGTCACAATTTGACGGTCTTCTTCTCCAGCCGCACACCCAAATATGTTGTTTCTAACCGTTAACGCTCTGGTCATTGAGAGTTAACACTCTGCCACTGGTTATGCATCATTGATCTACCATAGTACCTTACATGTCTATATTTTGTGTTTACAATATAAATCCTTAATATAATTTAATAATATTTTCTTCCTAATGTTTTTCCTTTCAAAAATCACTCAACTATTCTATTAAAAAGCAGTAACCAATATTTAATGCAATTTAGAAATGACCCCCCCCACGATATGCAGCTGAGTTTACCATTCTGCCCTTTAGTTATGCTTAGAAATGGTGCATCTTCTTGACAGTTTTAATACTACTTTTATATTCAAACGTCTTATCAATAACACAATAGCTACGACAGAAAAAAATAGAGATAACCACACAAATGATGACTTAGGGAACAATAGGAAAGTTGTCAACGTCTCCCATGTCTAACATTATATATGCACATAGAAGTTACCGTATGCTGACATTATTAATCTATCCCCTCTTTGCAATGTTTACACTGATGTCTGCCATGCATTGCATTCCTCTCATTATTTGCATCAAACATTGCACTTTTAGCTATATGCAAGTAGGGCTCTGGTGCCTCCCTGTACCATGTGACATGCTGATGTCACAGTGACATCAGTAGCCCCTTTCTCTGCATGGGAACTAGACACCACCCTGTTCGCTACTATTGGTTGAACAGGGCTAGAGAAAAAAAGAGCTACAGAGAGACACACTCACACGGTGCAGACCTCGCTGCTGGTGGAGATCGTTCTGCAGCACCTCAAACGTGACTTCCAACATTTGCTTTTTTATTATTATTATTTATGCACCCCCCTATTTAAGAAAACAGAGCATACGTATGTGCAAGATGTAGCTATAGATCAAAGGCTAAACAATGTTACATTTGCATTGGAAATTGTGACTGTAAACAACAACAAAAAGCACAGGGCGTCGTTTTTAAAAAAAAAAATTTTTTGCAGGACGAAATATTTCCACTATGATTGTTTTATTAAAGTGATATTTTTTGTATGCATCGGACGCCTTTTCTTTTCTTCCTCCCTGAAAGGATTTGTTTCAAGGTGAATCTGTTGACCGGGGAAGAGAGGAGAATAAAAAAGAAAAAGAAAAAAAACTCGGATTACCAGCTCTACCACTAAAACCAGCAGAAATCAGGATATTTGCTTGTCGCGATTTGGTGACGGGGCTTTATTAATTCATGAGGCAATTGTCGTCTTTTACTGACCCCATCTGGATATCAGAATGAGCAAGGAAAGGCCCAAGAGGAATATCATTCAGAAGAAATATGTAAGTACGGCTCGTTATTCCGTGTTCTTGTTGTGCGTGGCACATTTCCAAGAGGACCTTTAAATGCCAAGGCTGTCCTCTTCCCTTTGCATTTGAGTGCGCTATAGTTGTGTATGTTTTTAAATTATTCTGCTATATTAGGTACGGAGGAGTTAATTAACTCTCCTCTACTGCAGGAGGAGGCTGTAATCCATAAAGGTTACTGTGCAGTCGTGCATACCGGTAATACAAGGGGTTAATCCTCCCTCTTCCTTTAAATTCCACATCTGATTGCTGTGGATCGCATGCAATGACCTCAACTGACACAAAAAGAAAACAGTTTTGATAGAAAAGCAAAGAGATCCATCACACACCCCAATGTCCTGCATATGCACCCAAAATCTTCAGGACAGGGCTCGTGGACTAACAGCATTGTTGTCCTTACATTTCACCCTACTCGTGTTAGTGTCCACTTGAGTGTGAGTGTAATGGCGATCTGATGTGTGCCTGTGTAACTGAAAAGCAGTTTGAGATCATATTACACACGGGTGCTTCTATTAACCAGACAGAGAATTGTTTTAAATAGCTAGGCACGGCGGTCACTTGATCTTTTTTCTTTCTTTGTTTTGATCTAATGTTATCCGGTGTTTTACTTATGCACTATGTTTAGAGAAGGAAAATAAAGGGCATTTCCGCCCGATAAGGTTTAAATGCCATGGCCTTTGATGTATGGCTTGGATTGGAAGAAAGACTCACACGCGATCTTAACTTGTCTTCCTTTGTCAAGCCGGATACTACTAGATTTAACCATTTATGGGTCAGGAGGCTGTGCAAACCTGTAATATAAAAACAATCTTAATTACAAAGGGTTTAAAATTATCTTTGGACTCTGGTTTAATGCCTCTTGACTATTGGACTATAAATTAAATAACTTCTGCTTTTGCTTCTATCTCTGTGTAAAGAAATCAAGTCATTGCATAGAGTTAAAAGACAGCCGCATTGCAGAGGAATTGCTATTGAAGGTTACTCTTTAAGTTTCATTAGATTCAGGATGAGGGACTGAACTCTTTGTCTTGATTTTCGCCTTCAGTATTTTTTTTTTTTTTTTTTTGCATCTTGTGCATAAATCTAATTATGGGTGATTTGTCAAAGCATCGGCTAAAACAATGCAAACTTGTATTCGTTGCACCCCTCAAGTGCCTATTCGATCGGATCGTGCCACCCTACAAGGAGTCGTGTCGCAGAGATTCTGCCTGGCAACATCTTAGTTCCCCCAAATGGGGGTGGTGGTTATTTGAAGAGGGAGGGCTACTAGAAGGTACACTTGATGTGCATATCTGCGCTGAACAGACCGCGGCAGCACGATTGCAGCCCATAAATCAGCCCCCTCCTTCCAGCCATAAGCATGGCTGCTGTCTGCTCGCCGGCAGTGCCCCTCCTCTCACTAAGCTCCTTTTTTCCTCCGCTTGCCTTCCTCCCTCCCCATCTTTGATTTCAATAATGCAACAGGTTCCACAGGCTACACCTTTACAGCAGTCCCCGAACACAACAAGAGGACTGCTACCACAGTGACGTCACAATGCCCGTTTGTGCATTTGGGCATATAAATGTTGCCCATGGTTCTGTGCCAATCTCACATTTGAGATCTAGTAGAGGAAATGTGAGGGTGGTATTAGTGACTGTGACGTAATAATAGGGGCGTGTCGGTTTGATTTGCCCTCTTGGGAAAATGGGAGGGGTAAAACTCTGCCTAATGTTCATTGAGGCGTGCTGGCTGTAATGTCTCCATCCTCACACCCTAATGTCTTTCCCTGTTCACAGGTGTATGAGGTGGGGGATATGGTAATGTTATTGATCTATACAAAATATTTACCAATATCCATGCTTTAAATGTTAATACAATAAATACCCCAAACAGTATTATGTTGAAGTTTTCCAGTCTCAGAATAGGAAAGTGCACAGTAACATTTTGTCTGTTAAATATCAAGGTTTTCAGAGAGGTTAAGAGTGATTCTTATGCTTGTTTTTACACACAAGATGTTCTAATTTTTGCACTGATTAACGATTATGCTGCCATCCGCTGTTTTTCTCATTTGTATGCACAGTATTATTGTATGCAGCAAAGCATGCCTCTGTGTATTTTTTTTTCCAAAGTGAGACAATCATTTAAATGGACACAAGTGAAACAAAATATTTTGCTGACTGTAATTGTTTCAGGAAATAATTGGTTGGTATATTTACTTTAGCTTTGCATAAATACATTTTACTACTATGGACAAGTATGTGCTTCTCAAAGGTATATTTTTATGGTGGGAATGGTTATATCCAAAATGTAAAAGTAATGAGGTTTGCTCTGTAAACAAGGCTGGATTCAAGGTCATGTCCTCTTGGTACATCAGGTTTTCAGTCTTCATGGTGAATAAATGGACAGACTATTGCATTGAATTCGATTCTGAACTCTAATTAACTATTCATCATCTAAGTTGATGTGTACCCCACAAGATAAGATTTTACAGCTACAAAAAAACAATAAAATAATATATTCCTTTCTGTCAAATGTAATATGAGGACTGGAAAACTGCATCCTTAAAGGGTCGGTGTGTTCTATGCAATGGTTTCCTTGTGACATGGACACTGTAAAACATTCTGTGCATAATTATGGATGTATAGAGCAAGAAAACTCAAGAGTTAATAATTTTTTGTTTTTCACCGTCAATTCTGATTTTCAGAATTGTGCATCAAATGCAAATTGATTTAATAAATGATGAGATGTCATGAATGATTTTCAAAACAGTTAAGCTTTTGATCTATACATCTGGTTCTAATTCTATTAGTACAATTTAGAGACCAGTTCTATGCCCTAAATGTGCAATGTAAACAACATTTAGACACTTTTTGATAACTGGGCACTTGTACTGCCAAATCTTGGCTACCTAGTTTCATATTGGTATCTGCAGCTTAACCCCTTAAGTACAAGGGCTGGCCCTGGCATGTTATGATTGTAAACTAGCGGTGCAGCTAATTTAAAAAAATCCTATATAATTTTGCTTTATAAGGCTCATTTGTTGTAGTACACAACATAAGAGAAATAAATAAGTTAACCACACAAATAACAACTCCCCCCAAGCTCTTAAGTTTAAGGGGTTAAAGTAGCACAACATTAATTAGCTTCACTAATAGAGGCAAAAGTTAAAAGCCTTTTGCCACATGCCCTGAGTAAACCTGACTGCCAGTGTGCACTCAGAGCAAAGTCTTGCCCTCCAATCTGATCGGGTGCTGTCAGGTTTGTCTCTTTTTGCTAGGGCAGAGAGAGAGACCCTTGTTTTTGAAGAGCACCAACAGAGGGTTAAGTCCCCTCTGTTCATGGCATTAAAAAAACTAGGGTGTCTCACTGTGTGATACTGCCAGTGACTATCATGGCTGCCGACCAGCCTATCAACTGGCACATATCTTAAAAAGTACATGCGAGTTTATCTTTTTACTAAATTGTATATTTCACTTGTGCTTCCATAGTTGAATCATAAGGGAAATAAAAAGATTACTGATTCTTTAAACTTAGGCAAGCTGTGTCATTGTTTTATTTACTAGATTTCTAATCTTTCTGCATTAGATCCTAACATTGCTTACCTAATAACGATGGTGCTGTACAAAATAATTTCCAGAGCTGAGCAGCCCTCATTTGTCTCCTTTATTACTGCACCCTTTTTTAGTTACGTTTCACTTTGCTTGGTATGATTCATCCTTGTATTCTATTTCTAGCACTTGTCACCTTGTTGCTCAGTTTGTCTCTTGCAAAAATGTGTTCATTTTTCTTTTTTCTCTATTGTGTCTGTATTGGTATTTAACATTGTTTGCTTTTGTGTGTAGGTTAGTCATCTTCTCTAAGCATTTTCATTTTGTGCTAGAAGAAAACAACATAGCAACCATCCTCTGTTAATTCTTCCAGCTGTTCCATTATTCATTTTGTTGCTCCCTCCCCCATTCTCTTACTCTGCTAGGCCTCCTCTACTTGCACCTGCCTTTTCCTCTGTCATTCACAATGCACTTTCAGTGAAATGGCCTACATCTGGATCTCTGAAATTGAAATACAATGAATACAGCTCACACTATTCTGTGGGACCTTTTTTTAATAAAAATGTTCAGATATTTCCTGTGCATTGAAGTTTCCATATCTTTCACCCAATGATACGTTTGGTCCACAGCAAACATTTTCTAATGAGTTTATCTGCTTACATGTTTAGAACTATTATTTGTTTCTTCATATTATTTATCCTCTTAAAGTGCTGCTTATGAGGGAATTTGTGTATTTATGTATTGTCCTGAAACTAAATGTAATACATATGCTAATCTGTTTTGTTTTTGTTCAGAAAATTGAGCTGTATTATTTACTTGCAATCCCACATGCATGCCTTTCCTCTTGTTCATCTCCTGCTATAATAATATCCACACATAAGCATTTAAAGAATTTGAGCTCATTAATGTAACACCTCCTGTAATTCTGACCAGCCTTTTTGCTTCCTTAGCATCATGAGAGCTATAGCTCACCAACAGTTGAAGGGCCACACTGATGTCATGCTTGGTTTGCCTGCAGTCACTAATCAGTAGTGCAGCAGCACACGTAGGGAAAAGAGTATGCCATTACTTGCAGTGAGAGGCGACATCTGATCGGCCTTTAATGTTGTGGAAATGTGATTTTTAAATACATCCGTTGTGTAAAAAAAATCCCCAATGCGTATATTTTCCCCCATTTAAAAACCAAATCTTGAGGTTATTCAGGGTGACGTTGCAATACATTTGAGTGGCTGCTAATCTATTTAAAAGGAATCAATTACATATTAGCGGAAACTATTTTTTTTCCTTCCCTTTTGTATCATACAAAGGAAAGTGTTGCTAATCACAGCAAAATCACCCCAGAATTTCCCATAATAATTTAAAACTCTTTACAATTCCTGTTTTTGAATAGATATATATGGATGTGTGATATATAATATAAAGCTGTGAAGTAGAGAAATCACTGATTTTAAGTCTGTTATCAGATCAACATCTTACATAATAAGTTCCAGCTTCAAATGGATTGCACCTGGCACATGAACTGGGTGTATTTATTTTAACCACCTACAATGTTAGTTGCTTAGCTGTGCTGTTCAATTTTAACACATGAATATTGTGACTTCTGTGAAGTTTAAAATAGCACATGTTAAAGTAGGGCTTGACAAATTCATTGAGCCACGGCTCCTAACGTTTTTTTTTTTTTTTTACATAGAATTCAATGGAAGTTCAATTTCCCTGGCTGCTACACATAGCTACGCTGGCTTCTCAAGTCTACAAATATTTGTCAATCCATGCGATAAAGTGTACTAGTTATGTAAAAATGGCAAGATATGAATTTAAGGATAAAAAAATCTGCATGTATTCAAATTATTTTCTTTACAGAGACATTTTGTTTTATGTCTTGCTGCTATGCTTTGGTATAGAGCTTCTAGTGGTCAGTCATCATACAATCTGTAGAAATCTAAGGGTAAATAACACACATAGGTGGTAAGCAACACAGAAGTAACAGAACTCGCATATGTTTTTCTCTGACACTCTTTGCATGATAGTGTAGTCAAGAAGTTTACAACATGTTAATTAGAGCTTTTAAACTCTTAAACCAAATCTTCCCTGGTATTTAATAATAGGACATATAATTTGCATCATACTTTTTTCATTAATAATATTTTGACAATTAATTATTATCTCCACCATTTCTTATGACACCACACCTTTTTTTTTTATTGCTTTTATTTCTCAATGAACCCTTAATCTATTCCTGTTTTTTTTCATATCCTTCAAAAAGAGCATGTCACCAATAATCACGCAGAATCTGGTGCTGGATTTTCCATTAGGCACAGTAAACCCTTTCCTAAAACAGCACAGGATATATGAGTAGTTGTGTATTATTGTTGGCTTTGCTAAAAGTCTGCCTATGTATGACCGCATTCCACAACGGACCTGCCATCAAAGCTTTTCATTTTCTTACATTTTTTAGGGCATGGGAAGAACAGAGAATTCTGAAATGTAATTAGGGGCTATCATAGTGTTTTCTAAAAAAAAAAAAAAAAAGAAATGGTACCTAAACAGTTTTTCAATAAGGTACTCTCTCTAATTTTAGACACTTGTGACCATAAGTTAGTATTGGACTAACCTGCAGCCTGATTTTTTTTGCACACAAATGCATGCAGGTATTCCTTAGACATCTCTTGTAAAGGTTCCTGCTGTAGTCTTATGTGCTTTTGTTTAATTGCAAGAAGATCAGTGCAGATTCACTGGGTCATCTGTCCATCGTGCATTTTCAGTAAAATGTTACTTTGTTTAATTTGAATTGCTTTGATAGCAGTGGTTGCAGGGGCTGAACATTGTGTCAATACAGTGTGCATTCCCATGCATCTCTATGGGATACCACTGGATATGCTGGGGACATCAATCTACTGATGTAATGGTGGGCTGCAAACAACCCTTCGGAAAAGGCTTGGAAATCCTGAAATGGAATTTATGGCTTAATATGCAAATTAACTTCTATTAAATGTGTAATTTACATATCAAGCCAAAGATGATATCATCATCATAGTCGTTTTTTCCCCTTATGTGTGCATTTGCTTGCAATTCTGCATAACAATTCAATGTATATAACATCCTTGATATTTTTCTTTTTTATAAATACTCACAGCACAAACAATATATAGGTGACAATATTTTAGTACCATTTATGTGTCTATTTTTCTTCCCATACTGGAAGAAGTGTAGTCATTTTCCATGTACTCCATTGTCCAGCATAATTGTAATATTGCTAGGTGTGAGCTTAGTTGGCTAGCTGCAAGTTAACATATCCCAATTTCTACTCGTGTACAGAGAGGTTTCTTGTTACATAGTCATAAATCATGTGTTACATAGATCCCAAATAACTACCACAACCCAAATTATTTTGATTTATCCATTTATTTTTGCATCTGCCCAGAATTCAATTTGTTTTTGTCTGGAATCCAAAAGCCAAAAAGAAACATCTGAACAAAAGACTAGGGCCTTCAGTCTATTGAATCTCATCATGACATCTCTATTGCACCAAGTGTTTGCAGTTGGTTTTCTATTTGAGAAGCCTTCTGTCGTTCTTAAATCCTGTATTGGAATACGTACTTATTGATGCTTCTGCGTGGCTTCACAAGTTGCTAAAATGCTCATTAGAGTCGACTTTAGAAAATCTCAAAGAAGTACCCACTAATGTCATGCAGAATATTTGGGAGGGTGAAAGAAGGGAGAGAATGCTTTGGTTGACAATGATAGTCTTACTACATTTTGTAAAGCAGTCTTCTGTTGGAAGTCCAGCTGGGCTGCAAGCTTAATTCATTGCTCTATGGTGGGATCAGCACAGCTGCTGGAGGGCCTTTACAAATGCAAAAAAGCTGTCAGTGTTTGTTCATCAGTGGCACACGTGATGAGGCCAAGTTGAGGAATCCATAGCGCTGGGCACAGTGTATGCTTGAAATGTGATTGTGAGTGAGGTTTGTGCTGGAAGCACTTTTTTCACTTGTCTTTGTTCATTGTCATGCTACTTGTTTTCCACGTGATGTGCTACTCATGGTTCAAAAAGTTCAGTCTGCAATATTGGATTCTAATTATGTTGATCTTGGGACTGGTAGACGCTAATAAATTAAGCAATGTTTTAAATTCCCCTGTTATTCTGTAGGATTTTGGGGGGGTTGAATTAACCCTGGTATAAACAATTCTCCTCCAACTCTGGCTAGAGTGGTCAGTGAAGTCACTACTTGCTAAGTTTAGTCTTGATCTCCTTTATGTACGACTGATCAGGATTTGTTGAATAAGTTCCCATGTTATTGCACATGTGCATATAATTTTTTCTGATTGCTCTTGCTGCTATGGCTGAGTCAATAACACATTATTTCCCACCCTGTGCTACTACTTTCTGCATCATGAGCCGCTCTGTCCCTGACAGAAAATACACTATAAAGCCTGTGATTCTCCTTTTGTGCTATTTCCTGTTCGGGGTCACCTGGTACTCCAGCTCCTCCTCACACAGGAAGTAACATCACAGGTTTAATTTGCTAAATTTAACCAGCAAGAACAATGAAGACATAAACACGTGTAAAACAAAATAGGGAAAAAGAAAACTGACATTGACCCTTTTGATCTATACTTTTATTTTACAACCAGTTATGATTTCAGAATGCTGCAAAACATAGAAGTGAGGGCTGATGGATGCATTCATTGTATTATACATTACACACATTTTTGCCCAGTGTGTTTATACAATAGAAGGAATCTTCATTATTACTATGTTATTTTACACCTTGCACAAGCTAAGCGATCTCCTCTGCCCTCTGTTTGCACAATGAATCTTGCTAAGTCCTGTTTTGTGCACCAGCTGTGTCAAGTTGACTGTGGCATCTCCTGGGAGAAGAGCAGACTCATTCAGTGGAACAATTTATGAAGTGTCCAGGAGAGTCTGATTGCGTTAGCCTGTTACATTCACTTTGCTCAATGCTTTGCAGGTGTCATCAACAATAATTGTTTTTTTTTTTCTGCGTTATTTAATTTTGTTTTTATATTTACAACGAAGAGGTCATTAATGCCATAGTTTTAGTCTAAGCTTTTCAATCTTTTGAGTTTTACGCCTATTCTTAATTTAAATTTCATATGTTGTCTTCTCAAATGCTGAACAAGAAATGTTCTGTGTTTTCCTGGTATATCCATCTACAGGACTTTGACGTGGGATAAAAAGCATGAAAACATGTTATGTATATTTTTTTAATACTATTTTGCTTGCATGACTTTGATGGTGACATACTGGGAACAATCTATTCACTCCCCCCTTTTACATGTTAACCCTTAATCAGTGGTAAGTAGAATATCTGATTAGTTAGCAATAATGTAGCATAGTTTTCTCTGTGAAGGTTAATGGCCATGGCTTCCTCATTGCTTTCCTGTTTTGCTCTGCCAGTCTGTGTGACTTCCTTTATTGAACACCCTCCTATTGCCTGACTCCACATGTCTGGCAAATTTAACGGGCTGATGTAATAGACGGAGACTCATTGATAGTTATTTTTTCTTCCACTCCTTTTAAGCTTTTATGCTTGCTATCTTCTTTTTCAGAGTTTATTATTTAACCAATGAGCGTAACTGAAAATGTATGTATGTATGTAGATCTAATAAATGACCCTGAGATATTTAATGTCCTCTAATCCTGATTAAATATTTCAAGGAAGCCCTTACTGTACAGTTGTCCATTTTCCGGTTGCTGTTAAGTATGGTGTTTCAGAACACATGCATGTGACTAGCATGGTGGTCTTGGCAAGCAGTATTGATGGGTGTCTATATAAAGACACTTATCTAAGTAGGAGGAGCTTTGGCTGTTATAAAACAGCAAAGCCTGCTCTGTCAGTTCTCGGATTTTTATGTGGCACCCAATCTGATTCTTTTCTTTTGTTTTTACACTTTTTAAATATATCCTTGTAAGATCTGGCAAATCTTAAGAGCATTGTAATTTCACCTTTTCCTCAATTAATTTCTCCCTGGACTTCTACCTGTTTATATTTCTTTCATCTTTATTTTTATCCTACTGGATATAGCAATTGTAACGGAAGTGGCTGAACTGCCTACAGGCTTCCTTCGTTCACGTGTGATTTTTGTCCTACGTTCCTGTCCTGTAGTATTTAAATATCTGGTGAAAATTATACAGTAATAAATCAGCTTCCTTCTGCTTCCTGTGTTTTCAGTTGGCAAAACATGCTAGTGCAGCTGCAGTTCTTTCCTCTTTATTTTTTATATTTTTGTTTCTATCGTTCTTGGCTTGTTTGATTTGGTACAGCATTCCATACAATTCTCAAGTCATGTACATTGATCTCTATGTCATGGGTTTCCAGAATGACTGGACTGTTATGATTAGCCTTCCACTGAAGGAAGAGGAATTATGCCATCTTTTGTTCTATAATCGTGTGCACCTCTGCTTCCTCATTTCTCCACTGTTTTTTTTGGTGTGTGTAAATACCTGAAATAATCTTCACCAGTTTATTGCAATTCTGAGTATAGTAATCAAACTTCTTACATAATTCCACCACAACTTCTACACCAATAGGCCTCGTGTTATATCAGATTGCAAATAATTATGCATTGATATTTATATTTCCTTGAGGAGTGTCTATAAGCAGATTGCACTTTTTTTTTTTTTTTTTAAGTTGAAAACCTGTAGCAATCCTTAAGCATTGCTAAAAAGCTTCTTAGTACATGTGGTGTAATGAGGTGTGGTAGGTAAATCATTGTCTCCTGGATAACCAGGAATATCTGTAATTGCAAACCTTTTGGGAAGCAAAACAAATCCAAACAAAAGCAAAGACATGGGGTCTTTGATGAAACCGTTTAATTAAAATGCTTGTCATTTACATATTGATGAGAAGTCATCTCCTCCCAGGAACTCTGCTGTCATAGTTTCCATAGCAGGTCAAAGCACTATACTTCAAAGGCAAATGTTACTGCTTTATGAGCATGTCTGCCTCCAGGAAACCTTATTGTCTGTGTAGCAAGCAGAGTGGAACTGCTGGGGGTTATGTTTCAAAATGTTAATTGAGAATGGTTTCAACCTGAAAATGTGGTAATTCTTTCCTGACTCCTGAAAAACCCCGCTGTCTTAATTCACTTTAATTCTTGAGAATCATGGGGTTGTTTGTAGTGCTTCCTGTTTACAATGTGGCAAAAAGGGCCATATAAAGTGTTTGTAAACTATTTGGCAGAGAATACAGAACGGAATAAAAAAAAAAACACAACTATTTATATATAACATTTTAGAAATTAAGGTTTATATGCAATGGACATAGTTTCTGAAGAAAAAATAGATTACAATTGTATGTAACATTGGCTATATGATTCTACCTGCAGAGAGGGGCTGCTGCAATATCAACATATATATACATTAGTGTGCAATTGTTACATGACTTAAATGTTGTTTTAAATTAATTCTCCCACTGTTGTAGATAACTTAAAAAACTGGTTCAGATGTAACACTCCTATATAGAATGTTCATTGTGACATTTAAGCGCCTAGGAGTGTATCTGTCTGCATTTAATCTAGACGATAGCAGGTAGCTGCAAAACTAACAACTTCTTATGTTTAACAATTAACAAAAATGTACTATACTCTTTCAACCAAATAAACCAACTTCAAAATTATGACATTTTAGTAACATGAAAAACCTTCTGTGAGATTTTATTACTTCTAAAATAGTGTTACCAGGCCCATACATTTGGACATTAAATAAAGGGTGAATGTCTGCCTAGTTGAACTAAAATATGAGGTTCAAGACCAATGTAAGTGGAATTGACCACAGGTGTCCACCAGTCAGGACTAGAAGGTTTATTTTCTCCACTCATTAAATCGGGGTTTAGAAGTTCTGTGTATACACAGTGTGTCTAATGACTGCTAAGTTGGAATACATAGGACTGTGATAAAATAGATACAAGAAATCAATGTTTCTCTCAGTTTCAGCAAAAGTCTAGTGGAATCTTTAAGAATGACACTTTTTGTAGTCCTTTGGTTCCTTGAAGGAAGCATGGATTAAAAAACGTGTGGTCGTCCTTCTCCCAAGTAAAATGTGTATCTTTTAGAGATACAGGTTGAGTATCCCTTATCCGAAATGCTTGCGACTGGCACCATTTCGGATAACTGATACTTTCGGTTAATGGATCATTTCAGCAGCACCCGCCCTATTGCAGAGAAAGCCCCTTGTTTTTAAAGGGGACCTACTTAAGGTGTCGTGTGCTGATCCCCTTTGAAAATGAGGGTTATGAATGGGACATGTGCTTCTATACTGGAAACACAAATGAAAACCAAAAGCTTAGTTGTCCTTTAAGAGCTTTAGACTACTTTAGATAAAACTGATGATTATTTTCCGTGAAGAACATTCAAATAGGTGCTATCACATCTTTATTCTTCTGTACCGGTTGCACACATGCCAAGCATTTTTGAATTCCTTTACTCTTTTCACTTTTACTACTTGCACTGGAAGGCTGTGAGAGGTATCTATTGTTACTATACTGTAGTATTTTATACAGTGCTTCTCTTTTACCCTCAATTGTCATTACAAACCCTCTTATTCTAGTACTTTTCTTTAGATTGAATTTTATATCCAAAACACATACTGCTCTTTATTATAACAACGTCATATGCTGATTAAGAGCATTTGTTTACTATAGCTATTAATAATAATTTATTTATTCATGCTTGTTGGCATACTTTGCTTTTTCTCTCATTACAAAGGACTACCATGAAAGCTAGGCCTTGTATTTTGAAAGCTCTATCGTGTATTATATACATAATAGAAGGATAATCTTCTCAGTGATATGGGTACAGTTATAACCTTTGGCTACTGGCAGAGGTTTTGGGTATCTGTGTTTCAAATAATTACTCAAATTACATGTCACTCCACCTTCACAATGCTATTTGCCATTGTACTATTCCCAGTGTAATGAGAAATATTCACCATCTGCTACTTCCAAGAAGCCTATATAAAAAAAATAAAAAAGCCTAAACATAAGATGACCCTATAGGAAAAACGTTTAACTTGCATGTATTCCTTTAGAACTGTATAAACTGTTTATCAGGTTTAATACAAAATATTATTGAGAAACATTTTTTTTTTCTTTTTATTTCCTTCCTCTGTCCACCTTCACTCCAGCTCTTCTGCTCACAGGACCTGCCAATACACACATAGGACTTTCCAATAACTCCCTTGATATGCCACCTGTGCATTAATAGCACTGATATCATCTTGTCAAAGCCTTTATAAATCCTTCTAAGAGAGAGCCAGTGCAACAGTTATCTAGGACACTATAAAAGGAGCTGGCATTGCCATGATACTTCGCCAACCATAGAGATTGTTAAGCATTATGGAAATTGTAGTCCTTGTTGGCTGGATGAGCATCACAAGAATCCCAGTCCTGAACAACTACCAAAGGTTAGCCATAACTGCTTTAACTCCCAACTTGCCAAAGCCTTGGCCTCATTGTGCCAGAGAAGAACACCTCTTTCCATGCACTGCATGATTGCTTAAGTGAGGGCTAAAGAGATGGCTTGCTCACAAGATGGATCGTGATTGGGGGCATTATATGTTCTGCTCCGTGCACAGAGACATCCTCCGATGCTGCACGACATTTCCGGGTGTTCTGAGATGGAATGTAAGAAGGTCAAGTGACCTTGGCATTCCATCTCCGGTGACCCGGTGGAAGTGTCACCCTCCGGCTGCCTGCGAGGAGGATCCAGGTCCCCTGCAGTTCTGTGGGGAGGGGGGGGGGGGGGGGGGCTAGATTCTAGTCTTAAAGTCAGACCTCTATTTGCGGTCTGCTCATAACACTGCCTCGAATGTAAGACGAGGAATCTTTTTCGGGTCATTTACTCTGGGGAAAAAAACATTTGAACAAATATGGTAATGGAATTCATGACCATTTAAATTGTAATATTTTGTTTGCTGAGTGTTTTCTGTGTATAGTCTTATGTGCCTGCTCAGACTCGTGCCTGTACAAATTAAATATAACCTAAAAAGCCCACTCTATATGAGAAAAATACCATGACCTCTCACTGAGGGCATGGAGCTATAAGGACAAACATGTTTCCCAACCTTTCCCTCGTTAGCTGTAAAACATGACGGGGGGGGGGGGGGGGGGGGGGGGGTAAAAGAAGGAAACTGAAGGGGGTGATATGTAAACACACAACCTTTCACACTGCAACAAAACTGTGTTTTACAAAGTGCTGCTGGCTTCAGCCAAAGTAAATGTTGGCTTTATATCTGCTGTAGAGTTATTTTACCTTTTTTCTGCCTTAAAATAGATGTCTTTGTATAGACCTTTTGTGTAATCACCAGAATGTGTAAGTACGCAATTGAGATAAATACAGAGCCAGATTGACTCGCCAAACCCCAGACAGGGTTCCAAATTATTTCCCAGAATCCCCCTCTACACACCGTTCATAGGTACAGTGATATTGTGCTTTCGGTGTCATGGGCAGTACTTGCCTGGCTATTCTAATGGTTAATTCCCCCTGGATAAATGTATGTGTTGTGTGCGTGTTTGTATGTACTCTTTATTAAATTAAAAACCCTGCTCTTAAAAGTATGCAGGAAAGTCGTTTCCCTTTGCAATTACCTTCATTAGGACTTCCTGAATACTGAGTAGGAGGCTGCTCTTGAACTCAACTATGTTTGACACAAAGCAAGGAATATTTATTCACCCAGCCGTTCACTATGGGGGGGAAAAGTGTGTGTATGTGTGTGCAAGCAAAAGTAGTATATCAAATGAGTTTCTATTTGGCTAATGTAATACTTGAAGTGGAATAAGTAGGCATAATCCATTAAATCTTTCAAAATTTATAAAATTAAAAAGTATACCGCAAACCCCTGTTGGTAATGTTTTACATAAGCAAAACCTAATTTATACTGTAGAATAAAAATGATAAATTTACACAATGTGTTAGCAGAATTGCATGCAAATACATATATTAACAGAAAATGTGTTTTTTAAATGTGTCTGTGGAGTATCCTATTCATGACCTTTCCTGTGGCTTGATATGCAAATGAACTACTTTTCAATGGGAAATGTGTAATTTGCATATCAAGCAACAGGACATGTCTTAAACAGGACACACCACAGAGACTCTAACCCTTTTTCTCCTTATACATTTTCTTTCAATACTGCTAGCATAATATATAGACTATTTTTTTTCTATTCTTTAGATTTCACCATACAAAACAATGTTTTAGGTGACAAGCCCCTTTTCCTTTTACCACTTTAGACTGCTTCCCCTATCATGGAGCCTTTGTGTACTTCTGCATGCTAGAAAAAAATATTACCCACGTGAAAATGTTTGACAAAGGCAATAAGGAATTTTGCTACCATTGTAACTTTTTTTACTTTCATATTTCAAGATTTCATATTATCACAAGCTAAAGACAATCTATTGGCAGAACCAGACAATCTATTGGCAGAACCAGACAATCTATTGGCGCACAGGTACAGCAAACTGATAACCTTTCAGACCTTATAGTAATAGTTTCTGACCACATACTGTATGATACATTTCCTCCTTTTATCTTTAACTGCTAGTGTTTTTAACCTTAAGAGTGCCTCAGAAGTGAGTGTGATGGATGGCTGTGAGTTTGTAAATGTCTCCCACCGCTTCCTTATAAATACAAATATAATTTCTCAGGATTACTCACAACTGCAATCTGCGAGTGTCACGTGTCTCCTACTGGGGCAAGTGGCATACGAATAAGCCCAGGATTTTCTGTTGTGAAAAGCTCAAGCAGTGCTCATGCATAGAAAGCAGAGGACCATAAATGTTCACACCCTCTATTACAAGCCACTTGCAACGGAAAAGCAGTCTGGGGAATTGTGTGCTTACCCTTGATTTCATCCTCTCAGCCTAGACTAGGTCAAGCTTCATGAAATAAACAAGCATTCCACCCCCTCTCTGTGCTGTAAAGTCCTTGACTACATTCAATCTAGGAGCTACAAGAATGCGGTACATTCCTCTGCCTGATGGGTATGCAGATTGATAAAAATAGAGCCTTTTAGTCTTTTCTCTGGTCTATATTCTGTCTGATGTGGTTTTGTATTGATAATGTGCTCCCCAGCACGAGTATACACGCAGAAAATGTGTTTTGAAAAGATTGTACACCTTTAATGTTCGGATGCAGGAACGGAACCGCTGTGGAGAAAAGGTACAGAGTAACCAACTATGGATCAGAGGAGAGTTGGTCTACTGAAAGGATTCCACCCTTGGTTGAGTCTAAGGCTTCTTCCTCCAATGAGTTTAGACTCAAACCAATACTCCAGCACTGAAGCGATGGCCACAGTACAACAGGAAGGCTAGTAGCAGGAACCAGGGAATGGTTGGCACATTACAGAGGGATCAGGCAAAAGAATAGTCAGATGAAAGGGTCTAGTCAGGCGGCAAACTGCAGAATCATAGACAGGCAAAGGTTTGAGACGGGCAGCGTACAAGTGAAGTCAAAAACAGGCGGAAATCAGAAACCAGGAATCAATGTACAGAGGAGTGTAGGGCTTTGTAGGTTAAAAACAGAATTTTGAATCTTATCCTTGAGCAGACGGGGGCCAGTAGTAACACTGTAGTAGTAACACCGTCATTTTAGAAATAATTGAAATCTATCTGCCAAATGTGCAGAATAAGCATATTCAGTTTCAAATACTTTCTTTTTGTTTTCAATTGCCAATTTGGAGAGGTGGAAGCAATGTTTCCTGAACATCTCAATGAGGGTAAAGAGGTAAATTAAGAAACATGCAATGTCATGGTGCACTACATAAAGCAGACTAGCTTCTGAGATATACTTAGCTTGCAAAAATCATCAATTTTATTAGCAGATTAAACAAACATGTTTTCAAACAGAAAAGTGTAATCACATAATGGTGTGTAAAACACTCCAGTTACTAGTCCAGCATGTATAATAGAAATTACAAGCAACATTTACAAGCCAATTAAAATCAACTGGAGACAGTTTGGTAGAAAAAAACAGCTGCGTATTGTTCCTGTTATTGCCGTTTGGGCCAATAGAAACATTTGAGCTGCTTTGTAGGTCTTGTTCAGTAAGGTAAGGCAGGACTTTCTCACCGCAGGGAAGGCTGGCAGGATCTTATAAGGTTTAAGTGCACAAGATACTCATTCTTGCCTAGTTTGGTGAGACATTAATGTTTTTCAGGTCTGCTAACTTACCACTTCTTAAAGGATCACTTTAGAATGAAGAAGAAAGAACTGGGCAAATAAATGCAAATTAAAAATGACTCTTAATTTTTTTTATTAGAGTTTTTTTTATTTTCTTCAAGTCAACGTAATTATAAAAATCCTACACTTATCACCTGTTGACTGCGGTGTCTTACATACACATTCCAATCTGCAAGGGAGAAAGGATGGTGTCTGCTGAATTGCCTTCTCATCCAAATCTCTACAGTTTGTAGTGATGTCAGATTCTTCACAGTAAGTGGAAGCTATAGATGTTTTGTTCCCATCTTGTACATTTGTGATTCAGTTCATTAAGGTCTACTTTCATTGAAATCAACCCACCAAAAAATAAACCACAGTACATAAGTACAGAAACACCAGTGTTAATTATGATGGCAAATTTTGACTTGGCTTTAGTCGTAGTCTTTTGACTAAAATGTAATTTTAGTTTTAGTCGTTTTTAAGTCATATGAATTGTTTTAGTCGACTCATTCTCCAGTAGATTTTAGTTGCCTAAATATCCAGCAGTGAGGGAGGGAACAGGTCTGAGAAGCCTGTTACATAGTGTTAAGGTAACTTGCTAGGGAGATATGAGGGGAAACAGTCACATGACCGTATCAGGCGAATAAGATGCAGGAGTATCCTCTTCCTCTGCAGTTTGCAGGGCATTGTTCCAGGGGGCAGACAGGCACAGGGAGTCTGTCTCAGCCAATCTAGCTGCAGATAGTCAGGGGACTGGGCTTTAGCAGAGATCCATTGGAACCAGAACCAGACGTCCAAATAGGTAAATGCAATAGATCATTCCTAATATTTTTGCCACATTTTAGTCAGTTGATGAAAGTTGCAATGGATTTTAGTCATAGTTTTTATCCTCTTAAATTTGTTTCTATTTATTGTTTCGTTTTAGTCACTAAAAACATACAGTTGACGAAAGCTATGACAAAAATGTTTAGTCGACGAAATTAACATTGATGGACACATATAGTACATAATATGTGTGCTATAGATTGGATGACTTATAGGGCAACTCAGGCTCTACTGGCTCATTGTTTTGGTCACAGTGATCATCACAATCAGGGAAAATCCTTATTTAGACACGTAGGGTGTAAAGCTGTTACTTTGTATATGCACCAGGCCTCTGATCTGTCCAACATTTTTTATTGTATCTCCCCCGTTTCAACTTATCAATATGTTCCTTAATTACCCATTTATAATGTGTTATGCAGTA
The DNA here is from genome assembly GCA_036172795.1 of Pelodytes ibericus. NCBI lineage: Eukaryota > Metazoa > Chordata > Amphibia > Anura > Pelodytidae > Pelodytes > Pelodytes ibericus. Next base: position 95,956,839 of record CM069859.1, on the reverse strand, counting down.
GTTTTAAAGTGTGTTAACACTGGCAGGGGATTTCAAGGTTTTTAAAGTTGCACAGTGTGAGAATGTACATGTGGCAGACTGCAGCCCAAACTGAGAATTTCCTTCCTTTTTATTGTTTCCCAAGCAGCTTTCCCATTCTAAAGCATTGTTCTTTTTTTTTTTTTTTTTTTTTTTAATAAAATTTTATTGGAGCAATTTTATAATAAACGGGGTACAGAACATTATGCATAAAGATTGTACAACATTGTTACAGTACTATTTTTTTTTTCTTAAAATATTTAATTTTCAGAAAAACATTTTTATGAATATTTTATGTTCCATCCAGGATATGCTAAATTAAGTTGACAGGCAGTCACAAGAATAGCCCGCACCCACAAGTCTAGCTAAATTTAACAAAACTGTGGTTGCTTTGGGATTTTTTTTTTTTTTTTTTTATATTGGGTGGAGTTTAATCTCACTTTTTCTTTGGAAGGCAAAGGTACAAGCTGTGAATACTTAGATTTGGCATAGCAGTAATATAATCATCTTTTATCTGGCCTAGTAATCAATGTACCCATGTACTCGCCATAAAACTTTATGGGGGTTATGCATAAAAAAAAGTATTTGGCACAATCTCCATTTGCGCCATGTTTATACATGCCCCCCCTATATGTGTCAAAAATAGAGGAAATCTTAATTCTCACACTGTATTACAAACTGGTGTAAATGGTACAAACCATTTATTAGGTATAACCTCAGGAGATAAACACATTTGTTCTTACATATTGTGTTTGATTCAATGCCAGCCAGCGTAAGTCTATCCATAGTATGGAAACATACTAAATATTCAATACAAACATAGGACAAGGAACTAATGTGCACTAAAGCACTAATTCAGTGGTAAGGGATTAACAGGATTTTTAAAAGAAAAAGGTGGTATGCCCAAAACTCTGGTCCCTTTGCATCCCCCTCCTTAAAGTCAGTAGCTGGAGTTGGCAAATTGCCCTGTAATCCCTCCCTGCAAAATGCAGTCTGTCATGGTGTCCCCACTCTAAAATAAAATAAAAATGTAATAATTACCCAATCTAATCTACCTCTAACTTTCCCAGGGAGGGGGAGATAAAGAAAACAAGCTTTTGAATGCCAGGAGCATGGGCAGTGAAAATCACTGCCCACCCCCCTGGCACACAAAAAAATGTCTCTGTGGGGAAAAATACCTTTATAAACAAAAGTCCCGCAAAGATCTGTTACAATCTCAAATGCTAAAGGAGGCATCTGTGGTGGGCATTGAATCAGAAATGCCCATTAATTTACTGCTTTATACAGCTTTTACCTTAATGGCCATCACTGAATGCAGATCCTTATCTCTAGTAAATATAACTCCATGCACACACTATTGAAATAAAAACAATTTCTACGGCTACCATAACATAAGGCTCTAAATTTCTGTTTGTACCATTACCACATTTTATTAATACCATTGAGGCTTAGAAAGTGGTGTGGTTATATGTGTTGTCTAATGACTAAGAACAAGATGTGTGAAACGAGTCATGCCTGATCTGTTTTGGGCTGTACTGTCCTTTTGGTACAGACACTTGCTAATTACACAGACCGTTTATAATTATTTGCAGCACTTCCAGTTTTTTGGCTTTATCTAGTCCAGCCCAACTCTTTTGAAGCTTGAAAAATACAGATGGTATTGGTTGTGCAATTTGATAAGAAAACGTCACAGGGACCTGAATGTTCTTTCTAGTTGTGATTTTTAGTTTTAAATTTAATTTATAATTAGAATAATTTGTTTTACGTTTAAGTTCCTTTTACCGAAACATCATTCTTTGTTTTGGCCTCGTTATTAAATGCTTCCTTGTTCTTAAAACCCTTGAGAAAGTGTATTGGAGTATGCAGCTTTTCTCACTGACAATACAAGGGATAAGCTAGTATTTCATGGTTCTGATACATCACACGGTTTAGTTAATGTCCCTCATTTAGGGTGTAGTTATGGCCAATCAACCTTGTTGTCCCAAGTATAGCCACATTAAAAAGTGTAAAAGTACCTTTTAAGCCTTTCCCCAGCATCCGGTACCAACCCCACAGTCTGATTCTTAATGGCCTACCCGGTTAGAAGGATTATTAGAACTAATTGCATTTTTTTACATTGTAAAGTAAGAACAGTTGCTGCACGTGCAGTTACATGCTAAAATATTCTATCTTTCAAGCTATTCTACTTGCCACCAATTACAGTGAGAGGCTCATGTGTGTTTTGCAAGGAAAGCCTGAGAAAGTAAGCAATTTTATTTGCTGGATTACCTATTCAAGAGGTGGGAAAGAAGCACATCTTTAATGGGGTAATTTATACCAGGTAAGAGATATTTAACATGGCATGTGTAGATGAGGAAGAGGAGGTAGCTGATGCAGAGGAATAGGAGCTGAGCTCAAGAGAATTGATGATAACGGCACAGATATGGTGACACAGGGTGAGAAATAGGGATGTCTATGAAAAACACTAGTTACTACTAGTACTAGGTTACGATGGGAGAGAAATTTGAAAAGTAGGCATAAAAAACCTGTAACTGTTACGTGCAGAGGACTGAACTCTTGGTTTCTAAAACATTCACCATTTTTTTTTCTGTTTTCTGTAACCTATTCTAAACAATGTGGCCTTTTGTCCAACAGATACACATACATATTGTTATACTATTTAAATTTAAACACTGAGAACCTTTCTTGTTCATTGACATGTTTAAAAGGTTTGCAGAAAGCAAGCCATGACATACCTTGCTGCTTTTTGGTTTTTCTTTTGTATCTAAATCAGTCACAAATAAAGTACTAAACATTTTTTCTAATGTTATGAAATCTATATTGTATATTGACCTACGACAATTTTAAAGTAACTTATGCAATTTTAAATAAGGTATACAAATCACATTACGGTCCTGTTAGGTAGTCACCATGGTACTAAATATAAATCTAATATTAAGTTGTAATAGAACTGTGATATAGCCAACACGATTAAACTGGATGTATTGTATGTATTCGTGTTAGATTTTTCCTCCAACGTAAGTGATATTTTTTATTGACTTCATGTGTGGTCCAGAGTGGATTCCCTTTGTAAATTCTGTATTGCTATAATATAAATAGTAAAAAAAAAAAAGCCCATTATGTGTGCATTTTGAGGCAGTTTATTGTAATCAGAAGTTCTTCAAAAACGTACCCAACAAGCCAATATATTGTCTGAGAGTTTGGTCCTCCAGTAGAAAAAGTTTGTTCCACTCCCTGCTCAATGTGGCAGTGGGAGGTATACTGATAATTGCATTCTTTGGTATGTGTTGGCTGTCAGGCACTGCAAAAAAAAAAAAAAAAGTCTGTATAGCAGCTGGACTTATTTTGTTAATCACTTTAAAGCTGCAGAACTTTGCTGTAAAATAAGAACGCTTTGACCTTTGCATTATCTACAAACTAGTTAATATGGGTCTAGTTGTCCCAAATTGAATGATAAAAGTAAATACCAATTCTATAAAAGGACTAGACTGTTACTATTTTTTGTGTACTTTCTGTGAAAGATCCTGGAGATAAATTGAATTTGCATGTTGCTGTAACATTATGGATAAACAATTTGACCCTAATAGCTTTGCCAAAAAAGTATGATCTGCACTAATGTGACTACATGGACAATGCGGTTTATATACAAATGATGAATCGATCTGGGGGAAAGTTCTAGAAGTAGAGCAGGTACCATGGAAACCACAGGAAAGTCCCTGATGATTGATCCACTTTTTGAACGGTGCTCCGGAATTGTTCTCCATTTTGAATGTATCAAGCTGTTGGTCATAACTTTCAATATGGACCTTCCTTTGAGGCATAGTCATGCTAAAGCAGAAATCTGTTTCCACAAGTTGCAACACAGAATTATCTACAGTGTCATGGAAAGCTTGCCCTTCAATGAAACTATGGAACGTAGATGACCCAGGAGAAAGAGCCCATTCACAAAATCCTGCCATATGGGAAAGCATGACTCATCACTCCAGATTATACATTTCCAGTGTTCTAGAGGCCAGCAGCAAGCATTACACAGATCCAATTTACATCATTTAATCAAGATCCTGAGAAATGGTTGTTGCTCCTAGAGGAAGTTTGGAAGTGGTTACAGAGTATTTTAACCAAGGGCAATTAATTTTTTTTATCAGTTGGGTTGTGTACCATTTTGAATTGTTACTTCTAGACAGCTCCACTGCAGAAAACTAGCTGTCCACTGGAGAAGCTCTAGTCTAGCAAGGCAGACATTTAATGAACTTGTTGGAAAGGTGGAATTGTAGGGCCATGCCATATTGAAAGTCACTTAACACTTCAGTACAGATCGTTCTGCTGCCAATGTTTGTCTGTGGAGATTGCGCGACTGTGGGCTTGGTTTTCTACACCTGTTTCCACATACTTTTGACAATAAAGTCTCTGTGTGTGTACTTACATATACTAACTGACCAAGAAAGAAGGTAGTTAAGTATTTCGAATCATGGAAACTGGTCCGCTTAAGAACAAAAATAATTTTCTTTCAACAGATCTGGCAGCATTTATTTCACGTCACCTTTTAAATTGTTAAAGTGCAATTTGAATGGTGTGCAAAGACTATAGGGGCAGCCAGTTGAAGGTGCAGCGCTCATGGCCACAATAAGAATATGAATCATGAAGCACACAGCAAATAGGGGAGGAGATAATTCTATCCTTCCCTGATGGAGGTGTGTTCAACCACTATCAACCACCACTACCACAATCACCACTACCAGATCATGGAAAACTAGCTCCACAAAAATGCAACATGGATGCCCTTTTGAGATTTCCAAAACAAATTGGAATCCCTTCTGAATGGTTGTTTTATAGAGCATTGTTCTGAAGCCTTTTCAATCAAACCAACATAATCTTCTGTCTAATTAAAAGTTTATGTGGAGGGTTAAGGTCCTCTTAAACGCCTTCTGTGACTCAAATAAGGAAACTGCTGGTTAATATTTTTGCATGGTTATTTTTTTTTTATATCAGGCGGCAGGGAGGGGGTCTCCTTGTGTGTTTCACCTTTTAGATTAGTTAAGGCTTCTAACTACTGCTGCAGCTCATTTGAAGGAATCTGTGCACACATCGGTCTCTGTACACAAAGTGCAAGATAGCCTTAACTCTTCCGTATTATGTTTTAAATCCACTTTTTTTTGTCCAGAACCAAGTCTTATGCTGTATAACTTATTGTTACTTTTTTTTAGTAGTACCGTAGTTTTTATTGTTACAATAACATCACCAAAACATTGCCTGTTTTTTTTTTTTTTTTTTTTACAACAGCCGAATTTTTGTTAACAAAGAAAAGGGATATTTTCCATCCGTGAATCTGAGTGCGAATGGAAGCCATTTAAAAAAAGAAATGTGTGTAGCAAATTAATGACGACACTTTGCAGTTCTCAATTACATGCACAGTGTTTATATTACATACAGATGTTGGTTAAATTGCTGTGTGTGTGCGACCCCAATTGAACTAAAATGTGTAACTAGTTGCGGTTAAATATATGTTAACCTATCTCTGTGTCTTTGAAGATTCACACGCCTTGCTCTACTCATTTACCCGCACTTGGAATCAATTGGGTCAGATATACTTCCATGGTAGCAGATACTAGTTATAATTGGGATCTACCGGGAAAGACATTTTAGTTTATTTATTACATCTTCTAAACACTGCTAAACTGGTATTTCCACTTAAACTGCCATTTTGTTGCATCCACTCTCCGTTTCAGCCTTAGGGCTTTGTCAATAAATGGATTATGTCTATTGGCTGCTCAAGATGTCCTGGATTATCTTGCCTCCAGCAGCATACATATTTACACATACATACACATACAGAATTTACGTATTTGATGTTTCCATATACTGATTCCTGTGCACTTACTCTTCCTGGAGCTCTGAAAGGCAAAAGCACCTGGTTCCTAAATTCTTCACGTTTTGTTTTACCAAAAAAGACGATCTAGGAAAACATGTTTTTATCAGACTGAGTTTAGCTTTATAATTTATTATTACTATTTTCTACATATATTCATCTCTTTCACAACATCAAATTCACATTTTAATACAACAGTGCAGTATATTCTGACTTGATTTTATAAGTTTTTATGATCCTCAAAGCAATTTTAGTGGATATTCAAAAGCAAAGTTCCCAATATCATCATATTCCTTATTTTAGAAAACTGTTGCTTTTCCAGACTCAAATTGATTACCTACCTTATTTTAACTGATTGTAAGAATGTCTTCAGGATGCAACCTCCATCCAGTACAGGATGTTGTAAACCAAAACCTCTTTTGATCTATTCCTGGTTGCCATTTCTCTGGACGTGTTTGGAGGCAAACTGTAGCTCCCCCTTTTCCCTCCCCAGTTCCATTTTCCAAGCCTGGAGGGTTTCTGTTATTAAGAAGGTGAAAGGAAACTGTCCAGACAGACTTCCTTTTTAGCCCTGATAATAATTAGTGGATTACGGAAATTAGCTGTCCGCGACCTTTGCCTCTGCTTGTTGCTCTGTGAACATAGCATAAGTTCCACCTCCATTGCAGCCGCCATTTATGTTGGATATTTTCTGGTAGCTTTGCTGTTTTGTATGCAGACACCAGAGGTTCCATTACCCCAGGTTTCTGCATTATGCTGCTCTGTCACTTTTGATTTACTGAAATAAAGCAGAGACATGTTAAGTTGTTTATACAATTGACTATCACACAGTGCTTACACAAAGAGCTTATCAGCAGGGAAAGAACATCTGACCTATTTATTTGTGAGAAAAGCATGCCACATTCTTTTATTGCAGCTTGTCAACCTTGTGAAAGCTGAACTACATATTAAGTTACCAGTGTATAAAAATGTATAAATACTTTACCTTTTTCTTCTAAATGTACTCCATTGTGAGTGAATGTAATATGTAGTAAATTGTATTCACATTTAATAAAAATATAACATATTGGGTTATGTTGCAAGTGTTGATTGTAATTTCATATGTACCTTCTGGTACACTATATGGACAAAATTATTCAGATTACTAGGACTTTTAGGACATTGTATTCTAAATACATAGACATGAATATGTAGTTGGCCCCCAATTTGCAGCTTTAACAGCTCCCACTCTTCTGGGAAGGCCTTCACCAAGAATTTGGAGTGTTTCTGTGGAAATGTTTGCCCATTCATCCAGTAGAGCATTTGTGAGGTCAGGCACCGATGTTGGATGAGAAGGCCTGGCTCCGTTCCAAAGGTGTTCGATGGGTTTGAAGTCAGGGATTTGTACGGGCTATTCAAGTTCTTCCACACCAAACTCATCCAACCATGTCTTTATGGACCTTGCTTTGTGCACTGGCAGACAGTAATGCTGGAATAGAAAAGCACCTTCTTCAAACTGTTCCCAGAAAGTTTGAAACATAGCATTGTCCAAAATGTCTTATTGTGCTGATGCATTAAGAGTTCCTTTCACTGAAAAACAGCTCCACTTTGCAATAATACAACTTACAGTTGACAGTGAAATATCTAGCAGAGATGAATTTTCATGAACTGACTTATTGCAAAGGTGGCATCCTACCATATACTATATCTTCTCTGTATACACATTTGTAAATATATGAAAAAGAATAACTTAATCACAAACATGTACTGTGGATTACTGTACTGAATTATTTTCCATGGGTAGATTCAAATGTTAATAAAATAATACTAATGTTCATTATATGTTTTCATTTATTATTGCAAATATATGCCTTGTGCACTCCTCATTCTCCTGCTCCTATTTATCTTGGTTCCTATGCACAGTAATTGTTTGCTGCTGGGATGCTGTATAGATATTAGGTCAGTGGTGATACAATTTGATTTTGTTGTGTGCTCTGAGATTTTTGCTGGTCAGTTTCTAACTAAAAGTTGACGTTTAAAGCACAGATGGACATATTGTGTTCTTGTAGTCTAAAGAGTGCTTGTTTTTGGATATAAATGCATATATTGGCCTATGGAAAATTGGGAATTTCCTGCACAAAGCAGGACAGTTGGGAGGCATGTATATGTTCGGTAAGTATTCTGATCTAAATGTGCCAATTGCTTATATGCATAGTCTGTAATTCTCACACGAGAGACTGATTGTTTGGTGTACCAAGTTCCTGAGTACCTTTGTTTCCTCAGTAATTAAATTAGAGCCAGGAGTCTTTCTGAGTTGTGATTTAGATGTAGTTAACCGGCTTTCGTTTTGCCTGCCTTTCATGAAGGTCATTACAGTCTGTTGCACATACAAACCCGGAATCCTTATCCACATTCTTATTGTATATAATATTTATTTTCTATTTATATCCACTGACATTTTAGTTTTAGTTGCGGTGCATTAATACTTTATTTTTGTACAACCACAAAGGAAAAACAAAGTGAACCCTCCAGCACAGAATAGTTTTCTCCTTTGTCTTTTGCCGTAAATGCTGACCCATTTTCATAGTATGATATATTTATTACTCAGCTGATGATGTAGAATGAAGCATAAATAAATAAACAGTGTACAGTGCTAAATAAAGTATGAAGTGTTAAATAGTTAAGAAAATGATATCTTACCAAAATACATTTATAGGTGAAAAAGTAAATAAAAGCGACGTATCCTTCAAGGTATCCCCAGACCATATACAAAACAGTATTACTCTGACAATGGACGTCAGAAACAATTAAAACAAATATCTGGTGATGAAGATGAGAACATAAATAAATTGATTTTGTTGGTAATAAAGGTGAAGGGGACATCAGAATGACCTGACTGCAATGCCATCCCACTGACTAACATTTATGCAATATGAAATCATTTATGGACTACAATTCACACTGTGTAGATCAGGGCTTGACTAACTTAACTGAGTTTTAGGAGGCAGAAAATAAATCTTGGACAGGACACACACACATACCGTCAGTCTGACGAACACACCCAGGGCCGGCCTTAAGTGTTCCGGCGCCTGTGCGGAAATCCCCCGTGGCGCCCCCCCTCTTTCCTCTCCCTCCATGTATGTGTCTCTCCCTTCCCATGTTTGTCCCTTTGGACTTCCTTGCTATGTCTCTCTTCCCCTCTTTCCCCATATCTGTTCTCTCTCCCCCTCCCCCAATATCTGTTCTCTCTCCCCCTCCTCCCCATATCTGTTCTCTCTCTCCCCTTCCTCCCCATATCTGTTCTATCTATCCCTCTCCGTTTTCTTTACTTCCCCTTCCTCTGTTCTCTTCTCTCCCCTCCTGTTCTTTTCTCCCTCCCCCTTTCTCTATTCTTTCTCCCCCTTTCTCTGTTATCTCTCCCCCTTTGTTCTGTCTCCCCCTCCCCTGTTCTGTCTCTTCCCCCCTCCCCTGTTCTGTCTCTTCCCCCCTCCCCTGTTCTGTCTCTTCCCCCCTCCCCTGTACTGTCTCTTCCCCCCTCCCCTGTACTGTCTCTTCCCCCCTCCCCTTGTTCTTTTCTGTCAGTGAGGGGCCGGAGCTCACCAGTGAGATGTGTAGCTCCGCCCCCACCCTTCTTCACGGGGAGCCGCGGGCAGCATGAGAATGTGCTGCTCGCGCTCCCCACACACCGTGATTATGCAGGGTATTGGATTTCCGATACCCTGCACAATCACTGTGTGTGGGGAATGCGAGCAGCACATTCTCATGCTGCCCGCGGCTCCCCATGAAGCAGGGTAGGGGCGGAGCTACACCTCTCACTGGTGAGCTCCGCCCCCTCCACCAGCAAACTTTTTTTTTTTTTTTTGTTAGTCGGGCGGGCGCCCCCTGGGGTGTTGCGCCCTGTGCGATCGCACAGGTCGCACACCTCTAAGGCCGACCCTGCACACACCCATACTGTAAGTCTGTCAAACACACACACACATACTGTTAGTCTGTCACACACAAACAATCTGTCACATACACAGTGAGTCACATACACACACACACACACACATATACATAGAAGTCAGCAGGGTTTTTATATAAAAAATTTTAAGATTAAAAAAACAACAACAACAAACATTCATCTATTAATATGTCCCCCTCCCTGCTGCTATACCTCGTTGCAGGGAAGGGGGACGTTTCCGTTCCAACTTGGTTTGTGTCTCTAACACACGCACAGACCAAACTGTAATCCCTCCTGAGCACCCGGTGCTCGGATACCATAGCACGATGCGGGTGGAGCCGGAAGTCTGCTGCCGGTGCACACACTCTGCTCCCTCACGCGCCGCAGTAAGAAGCAAAAAAAATATCCCAGTGGCAAGGGCAACCAGGAAAACTATACCCGGGCACCAAGTCTGATTTGCTGCTCGCCATGGCGACCGTAGTTTGTTGAGCCCTGATGTAGATCAGTACATTTGAGTGCGGCAAGTGGAAGACAAGAATTCATTCTCTTTTTTTTTTCTTTTTTTCAGTTTTTTAAATTTGGCAAATCCACAGAGGTTTGTTATGGCTCATGTGTTTCTTACAGTTCAGAATGGCACAAACAATTATTGTCTGAAGAAAACTATTTATTTTTATTTATTTAACTTTTATTATTCCAACAAACATGATGATGAATGCTCTGCTACGCCAAGTTATATATAATACATTCCAAGACAACAAAGTAATTTTTCCATGGTTTAAACTTCAAGAAATGTGACCTCAATGCTTAAAATGTTTTTTGTTTTTTAAATTTACTTCACATAGTTGGTCAGCACTAGTTTTGTCAATAGCCATGTATTATTGAGACACACTGGTTTTTGCCTAAGTTCTATTATTGCAATATTATCTAATGAAGAAGAACCTCCAGATTCACTTGGCATGTTTGTGGCCCTCTGGGTTTTGAACTAGTCAAGCATCCAAACTATTGAGGTCTGTATTTCCCAGTGTGGTAAATCTCCTTAGCTGCTCTTTGTCATAATATTTAACGTTAAAAGTTAGCTCTGAGGTTAAACTGTTAGGTAAATTTATCTTGGCACAACTGCTAACTTCCTTTATGTACAGAATGTCTGCAGATTGCATTTTGGTTAGTTGCACATTGTGAATTTCAATCTCACCTTGAAACAGCTGCACATTTAGTGCAGCGGGCGAAAAGAGATTTATACACTATTACCATGGATTAGACTAAAGCAGACTATGTAACTTGAATTTGTTACTGGATTCTGATTAAATGCAATGTTGTCTAAAATGAATTCCATCAGTGTTTGGAACGCCTCAGTGTACAGTTAGACATGTTTGTCATCACAAGGTTGTTCTATACAAGTTAAGTAGTGTATAGAAGATAAGTGTTACCATATGAGTGGCCATTAATGCCACAGGTCCCAATGTAGGGGGAAGTGCTGCATACCACGTGTATATGTGGTATGGCACATTTGCCAGACCACCTGAGATATGTAAATAAAGACTACAGCATGTTGGATTTTAAAATCCACTGTTATCTAGCACAAATGGATTCTTTTATGTGTTTCTTTTTCTTCTCTCCTTTTTTCACTTGAAATAGTTTTAAACATAGAATAACCTGATGAGTCAGTTCGTTTTAATCTGATTCCTCTTGTGTGGCCTTCGGGTAATATTTTACGATTGTCTGTTGCCTTATAGCAGCACACTCTCCACATCCTGCAGCAAGCAATGAGGTTTGCATCATCCACTTGTGTGGCCCAGTCTTTACATAGCATGTAAGTTTTATATAGAAAAACTGCATGCTGCCATAGTTAATATTTCTTTCTATGTGTGTGTTGATTCATACAGCCAATCACAAAACAAAACAAAACAATCCCGATTTTACTGTACCTTTAAAGTGGACTGTGTAAAGCCAAGGACTCTATTTGTCTTCCTGGTTCAAAACAAACAAGATTTTTGCAAAAAGTTATATGGTAAATGTGACCAATTATTCAAAACACAGGTTTCAGCCTACAGTTTGGTAATATCTGGGGACTTCTGCATCAGTTATAGGAAACACTTCTCAATGGGCTACTAGTATGAAGAAGTCATAATTTTCCAGTCAGCCTCACTTTTTGCCTCAGTACCACTTTCAACACTTTGATGTTCACCTAAACTCAGAAGTCATGTCGTATTGTTATGACCTTTTCACCTTCCCCTAAACAAAAATCACCACACATACTGGATAATCATTAATAAATATCCAGCGTGTATGTACAAATAAAATTCTCTCAGAGTATATGAGTACTTTTCTTGACACACATTCCTAGCAAGCATGGCCAGTATAGTTTTTGAAGAAAAGTTGACAACCCTACCCTAAATGCTAAAAATAATAATAATAAACAAACACAATCAACACTACCTGTGGAAAGTGAATGTGCAGCGATGTGTAGATCAATAACCAGATAGTGCCAAATCCATACATATAATTTCAGGTAAAAAAAAAAAAAAATATATATATATATATATTAATGCCTCCAGATACAGGTAATAATTTATTTTATTTAGCCAGTTGTTTTAGGTCTACCCTCATGGTTAGTTGGACTTTGTGCTTCTAACTACCAAGCCAAATTGTTTATTTTAATTTACTTTGTTTTGTACCAGCTCAATGACTAGTTGTGCCTAACTTAAATGGTTAGCAGCTTTGTTTTCCTCAACTGTTTTAATGATGTTCTCCATCTTTAGAGAACGCACACATTACACACGAGTTTTATGCTGCCCTAAATTGTTTGAACATTTAATCTGTAGCTACTGTCCCCGAACGTGGTTGATCATTCTAAATCAAATATTTTGGTCTTTTAAGCTTTTTGCAAGTAAATATTTCTTTTTGGTGGCAATTTAATGGGGAATTGCTTATCCTTCAAGTGTTCCTACATCCCAACCACTCTCTATAGCTAGTCAGAAAATTAAAAGCTTATTAGTGATGAACTGAATGCAGATGGATCCATCCTTTTAACTGAGGACATGCCTAGAGAGTCCTATTGTACTCTCAATCTTACTTTCTAAGAAGCCATATTTACAGGAAGCATAGGATGGTTTTCCTTGGAATCCTGCTGAATTTTGTTACACTGGGGACAATAGCAAGCTGTCATCTGCAACTCCATGTTCCGGGTGCAAACACGCAAAATAGGTCAGCCTTATTAATCTGAAAACCTCAGACAGGCTTAAATAGGCCCATGCTGGCAAAACTACTTTGCAAAATGCTCTAGGGATTTAAGAGATTACTTAACAGAGAAAAAATATGAAGAGGGGAACTAAAATAATAATTTGTTATTTTTATATTTTTTAAATATATTTTGGGGGATTCGTCCAGCTATATGTATGTGTTGCAAAGGTGGTGGTAAGTGATATGGTAGCATATCATTGTAAAATACTGAACAGATTTATGAAAGGCTGGCAGTGAGATACCAGAAAACAGGAAAATGTAATGCTTCACCAAAAACTTGGCCCTATTTCATTGTAATCCACTAGAAACATTAGTAGTCAGTGGGTAATTTATGATGTATTGTATACACATAACTGCCCAGACCACAGTGATTTCAGTACTCCCTGTGCACATGCAGATATTCTAATGACCCTGAGATTCTTAATCTCTTAAATGATGAAAATGTAACTGGACAGCTTGCCTTTTGTAATCACAAATGACCAATGGCAAATAATACCTGTAATCTCCACCACTCAGATTGTGCTAATCTCACTCCGTGGTCAAGTCTTCCAGTATTTCTTATGGGGCTTATAATCAGGCCTGAGATTGTAGCTGAGATTAGTCAATGTACCATTTGTGGTTTAATGAGTTATTCAGTACTTTGATCTTTTTAGTTCTGTTCTATTTTTAGTTTGACCTTCAGCCTTAATTACCAGATGACAAGCTGGTAATTGAACTGAAAACATTTATTTCTGTATTTAAGCCCACGGGTAACCAATTTAAATCTGACACGTCATGGTTTTCAATTAAAGGACTAATATTCCAGATTATCTGTGTGTACATCATATTACCCAAATGTTATATAAGGAAGTAGCAGTTGATCTACGCTTCTACACACTATTGTTCATTGTCTTGTAAAAGACAAGGCACTTTGGATTTGGGGAAAGGTTCAACATGCTAAATTTCTGTAAAAAAAAAAAAAAAAAGGTTTTTAATAAATGTATATAAATACACTGTAAATATACATATTTTGCTTTTGATCGATTAATTTTTGAACTAGTTGTTATGAAGGAATGATCATTTATTTTGGCTCTCTGAATAGATATTTGTCTGTTGTCATTAACGTTGAACCATATTTTGATATTTTGTTGTTCAAGAGGTGATGCTACAATTAGGGTTGCCACCCAACCGGCATTTTATTGGCAGACCGGTAAAAAAAATGGCTTGCTGCCAATGTTAAGTCTAAATTGGCAAAAGCAAGGCTGGTATTTCTGTGTGGAAAAGGTGGCAACGCTAGCTACAATACAGTTATTTGCAGTCACCTATAAATAGTCAAGTTCCTTTATTTAGTCCAATATTAAGACACACAAAAATTCCCTTTGACTGCATCTATAAAACAGTGTAGCACCCTTAACCCCTTCACGCTGGATGATGCATTGGTCCTTAACGACCAAAGCCCCTTCGGGCATCTGTGTGTTCCTGGCTGCCGATCATAAAGGGATTGGAGCCAGGAGCATGCATGCAGGGGGACCAATCAGGGTCTCTATAGGCACTGTGGGCCCCTGCCGACATCCCGCGGTCCTGAAGTTCGGCCTCACAGGGATGCCGGAGATGTAGCAGTCGCTACATTTCCTATGTCAGACCGAGGCCACTAAAAGTGGCCTCACCTGACAGTGGGGACTTGCAGCGGGATCCGCACACGGCTCAATAAGAAAAAAAAAACACGTTATTTTGTTTGTTCCCCCTCCCTGCTCGGTTACCTTTAATCTGCAGGGAGGTAGATTGTTCCATCTGAGCACCGGGATGTCACTGACATCCGGTGCTACAACAAGGTCAGAGTTCAAGGGGGCGGAGCTTTCTTCCATGCGTGAGGGGAGAAAGCCCCGCCACTTGCGCTCTGACCCTGTTGGAGTGTCAGTGACCTCTCTGTGCACACTTGGAGTGAAGTGATGCCACTCTCAAGCGGGCTGCACCTCTCTGGCCGGCGGGCCACATGTTGTACATCCGTACTCTAGGCACTAAAAAGTAGGACGGCATAGAACGTCCTACAAGCGGGAAGGGGTTAAACATAAGAATGCATGTTAAATTATAATAACTTTTTAAAAAAATCAAATCCCTGCAAGTGGCCATTTTATACACATAACACTAGCGATACATTTTTCACAAGCATCTACTTGTATACACTGTAGTGTGATTCCCTTGGCTTTGAATAGGCTGATGGATTTAGAAGCTTGGTGAAGTGCTGATGGATTCTTAAACATTACAGGGGTTAACCAGGTCTGAGGTCTGTGGTCAGTAAATCGGTACAGTGTAGTTTACACGGGTGGAACAAGCAGCTTCTTTATGCTCTCGATCCATGGTGAGGGATAGATTTGTTACATACCTAAAATATCCTCTGACTTTAGTCCTGCATCCTAAAATTAATACCGGTAGCCAACAATTATAGCTATTATGGGACGTTACCTTACAAGTTAGCCTACAAATCGGCTGATGGAAGGAAAGGGGGTACAGTAACTGTCTAATTTAAAGGGAGGCTGCACAGCTTTCCTGTGTGAAAACTAAACATATTTACAGACTATATAAGTATTTGTTGAATAACATTAACATATTGTAAATTCAATTATAGTCTTTCAACTGGCTGTGGGAAATAAATTTTGCTTCAAACAATTTTGAGCACTTGCTGATGCTGGATTAAGTGACTAGATCAGCTGTTTCTACGCTACATAAACCTCTGCCATTCTAGAAAACTAGAGGGGGATTATGGGGTTTGTAGTTCAGCAGCAGCTGGAGGGCCTCCGTTAGATGCCTAGGGAATAGATCCTTATGTCATTTTAGATGTTTGTGTTTACTAGTAATGCTAAATTAGTGATCGGTTGTTCTCATACTGTTTATTGCGTTCTGTCAAATTTGATTTATAGAACACCACGCATTTGCTAAAGCGGTACTGCCAGTATTATTTTGGATGCCAGCAGGCCATATGACTGTTGTAATTCATAGTGTTGCTCAAACAGTCCCAGGGTGCATTGCAACAACAATGCTTTGGCAGTCACTTTTTAGATCTAAACAGAAATCAACTGCAGCAGCATGTTCAAAACAAATGCAAATTTATATTGTTTTTTCCAAAAAGACCTGATTATTAGAAGTAAAATAAATACTACCAACTCAAAGCTGAATACCTCATCACGTCTCTTAATGTGCTCAATGGTGAGCTTTTCATTGTCTAAGTCCTGCAAGGTGGTGCTTGTAGAAATCATTCATTAGAATGTTTGCTCCTCTGTTCTTTTTTTGGCATGGTATCTCTCGGATCCTCCAAATGATACAGACTGGTGCACATTGATCTTGGCAAGCTCTGTATGCTCACTGGCCAGAGCTTGGTTGTCAGGGATTTTACAAAATAATCAATTAGCAAGTAGTAAATGGTTCTGACTTTCATGAATGCAATCACTCAGTCAGCAGGAAACGGTATTCTGCTGCAATCATGACATAAGCAACATGTTATCATCAGAAGTCAGGCCTCTGCTCTTTGTTAGGTACATGAGGTTTTATGTTGTTAATGCTAGCAAATTCAATTTCCCAGTGCATTTCTTGCATTCTTCTTACAGGGGGAAAAGGTGTTATTGTTTAATGTCTGGACCAGTGGTAAAGCATTCTTTTTTTTTTTTTTGCATACTCCTACTCCAACATCTCCCCCATTAGAAGTAATGGGGTAATCACCGGGCATAGCATCAGCCACATGTGCATTTGGAATTTCCATTCATCTGTATTGGTATGGGATCTCTACTTGGCTACTGAGAGATGTTGGGAATGCCTATTTGGGGTTATGTTTATAGATGACAATGCAGGGCTAAATACATACAATTCTGGGAATGAAATGCCACTCTAACTGACCAATCGCATACTGCACCCCCATCACAAACACATTTGGCATTCAAACTGTGATGGTCTGCAGCTCTCATTATGGTCAGCTGTTATGGCTTCATTACTCATTACCTATGATGCTTAGCTAACTGAACAAACATATTGAAAGGTCTGTTCGCTTCCGTGTGGCCACTAAAGAGCACCAACAGTATCCAGCTTCCGTGTGGCCACTAAAGAGCACCAACAGTATCCAGCTTCCGTGTGGCCACTAAGGAGCACCAACAGTATCCAGCTTCCGTGTGGCCACTAAGGAGCATCAACAGTATCCAACTTCTGTGTGGCCACTAAGGAGCACCAACAGTATCCAGGTTCCGTGTGGCCACTAAAGAGTACCAACAGTATCCAGCTTCCGTGTGGCCACTAAAGAGCACCAACAGTATCCAGCTTCCGTGTGGCCACTAAAGAGCACCAACAGTATCCAGCTTCCATGTGGCCACTAAAGAGCGCCAACAGTATCCAGCTTCCGTGTGGCCACTAAAGAGCGCCAACAGTATCCAGCTTCTGTGTGGCCACTAAAGAGCGCCAACAGTATCCAGCTTCTGTGTGGCCACTAAAGAGCACCAACAGTATCTAGCATTGGGCAGAAAAGCAAAGCTTTGTAATTGTTGCATTAACAGTTTTGTTCTAGAAGACTTGTCAGCAGTCTGAGTGACCCATGCGGAGTTGCTGCTGTAAAATATGACCATTTGACGCTACAGTAGGAATCATTAAATTAATCACAAGGCCCTTGTTTTGTTATTAGTGCTTGTGTCATATTGTATGATGATGTAAGATGTTAGTCCTAATTATTGCACTGATTAAGTTCATGGCTTGTTAAGCAAATTAAAATGCTTTCAAAGTTTCCCTTCTTTTTTCTTTTTCCATATATTGTTTGTGTGGCTGCACCTGTATACATGGCAATGTGAAAGGCTTTCCTTCCCACTGTGCAGCCTGGGGTGGACTTGTGGAAATATACACAAAGACTACAGAGCCCTTATCCCTTGACCAGAGTCCTTTCAGTCTTCCAAGCCTGTAATTACCACAGATGCTCCAGGCATCTTTTTTTTTAGTTTTCAGCTTTCCACATGCTAATTTAGGTGATTATGATATGCACGTATGTATGGAATTTAGTTTCAGGAACCTACAAAAAAATCTAGGAGCCAGACACCAGCAGTCACATAGACAGAAAGTGAGCCACACGCCAGCCGTTTTTTTGTTTTGTTTGTTTTTGAAAGAAAAGAAAATAGGTGCACCATTCAAGATCTCCCCCCTCCCTGCTGCTTTACCTTTTTGCAGGGGAGGGGGACACTTAAATTCCAGTCATGTCTGCAAGGCACAGACCATCTTGTCATCCTGCTGAGGGATGTAGTGCAGCCGCTGCTCTCAATTTAATGCACGAGGGGGGGGGGGGGGGGGGGTAGCTGGCAGTCTGTACAGCCCTTTCCCCCTCGCACTGTGCTTCACTGACATATGGTCTCAGGCATGTAGATGGCAATACCAGGATCTTATTTGCTGGCGACCTGGGTTTGTCGAGCCCTGAGATATATATTCGTGTATGAGATTCTGTGTATGTGGTATGTGTGCAGGGGTTGGGGGAAGCAGCATTTAAATTCTGGACTCATACAGCACAATGTCTTGGGCCAGCCCTGCCTAGGTGTATAGCTATACCCTCCTAGGATATGCAGGCTAAACAGGATCTCAATCGATTGACATCCTTGCTCTGAATGGTACCAACTTTCAGCTTTAATAGCAATTAGTTGTGACTCAACAGTGATTCAGTGATGGGTAGGATGGGGGATCTGTAGGATCTTTAGTCATATTTAATTAGCTTACAGCACAAGCAGATCAGTCACTTTGATATATTAAATACAGTACCTACTGAGTTTGTATCCAGAACTGTAACTGTCATAAAAAAAATCCACCATGCTGTGTTGATGGATGTCTGTCTCACTGCCGGTTGTTCTTGAAGCCCTTCCCATATGCTGCAGGGCAAACTAATCAGTGCAATTTGCCTCAACAATTCTGAAACTGTGACATAGTTGCCTGACAATCCATAGTCTAACTAGCCAAAGACACAAAACAAGAAATGCCATCACCTTGTTTTAGCGAGCTCAGTCTAGCAGCTGTGGCTTGTCTTGCAGACAAAGGTTTGAATCCCAGCAGTCCCACTGCAGTTCATGCTTACTAGTGACTTTCCATTGTTAAACCCTCTTTCTACCACCTCACAGCACAGCGTTCACGCGTATTACTTAGAGACTGCAGGAATTTGTCGTTTTTTTTTCATGTAGCTTTATTGTGCGTGCCTTTTTAATGGATTCAGCTGTAGTACATGTATGTAACACTCCTGTGTACATGCGTGTAGGAGAGGTGAGCAGAAGGCGGCCCCTGCAGCAATTGCCCATGCTGTTTAGTGTTCTGGAACATACGGGAATTAAGCATCTCTTTTGAAGTAGTATACCGTAATTGAGTAACGTGTGTACATATTTGCTGCATCATTTTGACTGAATTCTATTTCCCATAACATAATAAAGCATGGTGTTAATTTGTGACTACGCTGCTAATAAATATTCATAAATACAGTAATAGTAAATGTGGCATTTGTATAACGCATGACTGTTACTGGGCAGTGTATTCTATAGCAGGTTCGTGTGCAGAGTACTTAAACCATTAATATTCCCATATCTATGAATAATGGATGTGATATTGCTTCTGTAAACTGCATGGAATCGATATGATCATTTTTTCGGAAGCTAACACGTTCCCTAGATGTTTTATTATCGCGTTCTGACCTTGTAAATTGAAGCCACTCATTCAATCAGTGTCTTCAGGTTTTTTGTTTTGTGTTTTAAGAGCAGTGTAGGTATTTCCTTTTAAATAGAAACATATGCTTTGCAGTGCCTTCACTTTTTATTTGGAATACTGCTAGGACATTTTTACGTAAAAAAAAAATGGAGGCTGCACTACAACCATTTTGGAAAGAGAAGAAAAAAAACATCAACAGATAAACTAAACTGCAAACTTTTCTCTGTTACTGATTCTTAGTATGACCTGACTAACTTAAGCTGCTTTTCAGACATACGTGACTGACAGAAATCCTCCTTTCATCAAATATATAAGAATCAGAGCAGCCAGTGCAGTTTAGTTGAGTTTAAATATCTGAGGAAGATAAATCCATTGACACACACACACACACACTTACACTGTACATGCTCAGTGCATATACATGGAACTGTAGTCCATGCATATGCTCTCATATGCATGTCAAATGCATAGAACTTCCAAAACGACCTGACTTTAATTTAGTGTTAAGATAGTGTTATAGCTTAATTACCAGAATCAGCACTAGGAGACTAAGGAATTTAAATTTTCAAAACAAAGCATATGCGTCACATTAAAAAAATGTATATTAATTTGCACTCACAAAGTCAGTAGGTATTTTAACCAAAAACTGCAATTAAAATGTGAGAGATATGTGGTGTCCATTACTGATTCTTACCCATGCTTGAAGTCTGCAGACTGGAACACTTTGTTCTCCTCAAGGACCCTAGCCAGTGAACAAATGAAGTGAATAGTGAATAGAAAACAGCAACCCTATGATTTTTTAAAACTATCTTAACTTCCTTAGGGGCAAAGATTAACAATTCAATGTGCGTGAATCACTTTGAATAAGGGCAAACAGTGCCCTTCCCTCTGAGCTGCCCTATTTGATTAACATTTCAGTGTGTTTATTTGAGATTAATAACTTTCCTGTCTGATTGGGATATTTTCTTTTACTGTCAAAGATTCACAAATGCCTGAACAACACTGAACACGTCTCCTCCCATGCAGCAACACTCAGATCATGTACCCTCATATATACATGCTTGTCATGAACATAATGCACAATGTTTGTGTATACAAATAGGGGGCAGGTTGACATGTTTCAGATTTGAGGTCAAGTAAACAAGTGGCCCATAGATATGATATCCTAACACGTTCGTGACCATCAGAGTATGATTAATTACACAGAAACCAATAAAAAGGCTTTCTTATGTTTTATATGCTCCCAATAGCCTTACGTGGCAATCTAGTTCTGTGTAACTACCAGTTAGCTATCAATTCCTCCTTTACATCAACCATTTCCCTAGAGCAAAACGTGTTACACTTATGACAATATGACAATATAAAAGTGCATGGTAAATTGTTCAGTGCTATCGGCTGGATGAACATCCGAGTAACTCTGCAGTGCTATTGACTGGGTGAACATCCGAGTAACTGTGCAGTGCTATTGGCTGGGTGAGCGTCCGGGTAACTGTGCAGTGCTATTGGCTGGGTGAGCATCCGGTTAACTGTGCAGTGCTATTGGCTGGGTGAGCATCCGGGTAACTGCAGTGCCATTGGCTGGGTGAGTGTCCGGTTAACTGTGCAGTGCTATTGTTTGGGTGAGCATCCGGGTAACTGTGCAGTGCTATTGGCTGGGCGAGCATCCGGGTAACTGTGCAATGCTATTGGCTGGGTGAGCGTCCGGGTAACTGTGCAATGCTATTGGCTGGGTGAGCGTCTGGGTAACTGTGCAGTGCTATTGGCTGGGTGAGCATCCGGTTAACTGTGCAGTGCTATTGTTTGGGTGAGCATCCGGGTAACTGTGCAGTGCTATTGGCTGGGTGAGCGTCCGGGCAACTGCAGTGCTATTGGCTGGGTGAGCGTCCGGGTAACTGCAATGCTAATGGCTGGGCGAGCATCCGGGTAACTGTACAATGCTATTGGCTGGGTGAGCATCCGGGTAACTGTGCAGTGCTATTGGCTGGGTGAGCGTCCGGGCAACTGCAGTGCTATTGACTGGGTGAGCGTCCGGGTAACTGTGCAATGCTAATGGCTGGGCGAGCATCCGGGTAACTGTGCAATGCTATTGGCTGGGTGAGCATCCGGGTAACTGTGCAGTGCTATTGGCTGGGTGAGCGTCCGGGCAACTGCAGTGCTATTGGCTGGGTGAGCGTCCGGGTAACTGTGCAATGCTAATGGCTGGGCGAGCATCCGGGTAACTGTGCAATGCTATTGGCTGGGTGAGCGTCTGGGTAACTGTACAACGCTTGTTGACTTACTGATCATTATATTAACTGGTTTATACCAGCTGAACTTCTGGAATTTGACTTTCTTTGAAGAGCACATCTTTGTGTATGTATACACGTATATTCACAGGGTACATATGCATTTACATATAAATGCACTTATATGTATTGACACTGTAAATGCATATACACATATGTATATTATATCTAATCACATTATGAATTCCTGCTCAAATATCCTCTTCTGCTATGAATCTATATATCATTGCCTACAGTAGAAATAAGTAGACTGATGAGTTGGATTTTGTTGGCTTTACGTGTGTAATGTATAAATCCTCTTCTGACTGTCCATAAAAGAGTTGCTGACTTGTAAATTCAAGCAGTTGCAAATGATTGTGCTGTGACTCATGCACAAGTAAACCTTTAGTGTCAAATCTGGTTCTCAGATACTGTGATGCAACCTTCTCTCCCCTCACACTGAGCAGTTTAGAATGTGAAGGGTTTTGTCTATACACAGAAAGCTGTCCTCAGCTCACCTTCCTTTGCTAGGACAGTATGTGCTGAGCAGTTGCATATGGCATTCATTTTGGAATTAGAAGTAAATGGCCCCTGGGTGTGTGGATTTATTCTGGTAAGCTGGTCTTAAGATACTGTATACCAAGTTTTTTCTGAAGTGGGCGGCCTACTCAGAAATGCATGTGTGGGTTGGGCCGCATTATTTACAGTAATGGTCAAGAAGAGCTTGTTAGCTAAATAAAATGATTTATTATTTAACAGTAATATAAAAGCAGTTCAAAACAACTTTAAGTATATTCAAAAGTATACATTCATGGGGTAATGAGAATATGGGCAGTTTGGTTAGGTGGCCCGCACCCATACCCCTGCTGTATGCGTTCTCACTATCTCACAAGATTCCTACCAACAAACTCTATAAATAAAAAAATGACGTTTTGTTGAATATAATAAAGTTGGTATTTGCAATACGCAGTAAGAATAGAGATTGATTGTGAACAATATTACAAGAATGCAACGAGTATTTTCTCCGAAAGATCATTATGTTACCACTGTGACTATGGTATAGCTTGCTGGTTAGAAGAATACACTCTGTTTTTGTCATGAAATGATTTACAATTAATTCACATTTAACCCCATGAGAGACATCAAGGTGTGCTTGAACAGAAAAAGCAAATTAGAAAACCTAATCATTCTGAAAGTCTATTATACATATACATTTGAAATATGTATTTGTTTTATCAGTTAAGGTCAGCTATGAGGCTAAAAGCTAGGTCTTTTTAAGTCTAGCCTTCAATTACTTTATGAGGCTACTATCATGACTCTAGAGTAGCAAAGTATAAGGTACTTTTCTTTCTGGTATTCATAGTCACAAAATAAATAAACAATTTCATTCAATCAGTTTACCTTCCAACTATCTCTATCGCTATTATAATTAGATTAGTTAATCCGATTTAATAGTCTCTTTCTCTCATTTTATTCTTTTTTGTATTTTACATAATATTTTAGCAAAGATTTCACTAAATATAGGAATTTAGGTAAAATATAAAAAGCTTGCTCTACTTCCTGTTAGGTATCGCCTTTTAGTTCAAGATCTGACATTTCCAGTGACATTTCTCTCTCTTGGTTGCTCACTGGTTGGTTTTTGTCATATGAATCCTCTGTAAGAGGATTTCCATCTTTAGAAAAGGAACCATGCACTTAATTAATCCCAGGTCATCAGATAAAATCGTAAGGGACATGTTCCTTTAATAGATAGATTCCGTATTACTAGAAAACATAAAAAAAGTATTGGGGGTTCATTGTATTAAAAGCCAACGTGCCCTTTTTAAAAATTGCGCAACCCAAAACTTTTGGGAATTTTGTTTTGTCTCCATGGCACACATGTTGACGTTGCAAATGCCCTGTTCTCAGACGGCCCAGTTTCAGCCTAAGAGCTGTCTGGCTAATGATGTCACTGGACATGCGGCTGCCTTGACTACTGTCTTAGATGTCTGACAAGCTGAGACTCCAAAGACCTGACTTGGCAGCAACCCAGCATATTTTTAAGAAGACTCAGCTGGTGGTCAGGGCTCAGGGCTTGTCACTGTTGTGCTGTGCCAGAAATTGTTTTCCTACAGCCTTAATCCAATTTCAGCTCTGGTGTTATAAGTGCTTCTCACCTCCTTCTATTAAAAAAAAAAAAAAAAAAAAGTAAATTCTTTATGTGTTTCATAATGCTTTGAGTTGTTGGACTATTGCTGCTAAATTCCTTTCACTCTGATATAACTTTTTTTTTTTATTATTTTACATAACTAACGCTATACACAGTACTGTGCACCGATTTCTAATAGGTCAGGCATGTCCATGTTTGTTCTGAATCAGGCCACATGATCAGAAATACAGGAGCCACATGATCAGATGAGTGTGAAACCAGTCTATTAGCAAAATAAAATGTGTTTGTTTATGTGTAAACAAACGTGTTTGTTTAGATTAACTAATTTCAAACAACCCTACACAAAATTAGGGCTAATTAAACATTTGTTGTTAAATAGACAGTACCACTTGCATAAGATGTAACTAGATAACCTGGTCATTTAAAACACACATATATAAATCATATACCACGTTTTTTTATATGATTGAATTAATTGCATATAAAAGGAAAAATAAAATGAGGTGTTTATATCCTGGCTCCATTTTGTAAATATTTCCCATGATGCAACATCATCCAAACTCTTCCAGCCAGTCTCACTTTACAACTGTTGCCAAAGCCTGCATGATGATGTCATAAGATACTCCCCTGCTCCCTTACTGGCTCCTGTGTATCATAGTGGGCTGGAATTGGTGGCACTGTACACTTTTTTGACCACACAAAGAGAGATTAACCTGATCAAACAGGATCATAACTCCGTTCCCTTTTTATTTAATAGTTATATTACCCTCCCATTCAATGCAAGTTAGTGGTCAGAATTCAGACTTACAGACTGCATTCTGTGTCCCCAGCCCCAAAATGAGATATTAGTTCTGTAAAGCCACTGGGGGGGGGGGGGGGGTGGCACCCAAAAACACAATCTTTCACAAAATGGCGGCACCCAGTCACACTTGTTTAGTTACATAGTTTATTAAATACAGTGACAAAAACAAAAGACATATCTGAAATCAACAACTTATAATAAAAAAATAAAACCTTTTCATTTTTTGGTGGCAGTGTCCCTTTAAGACAAGTTGGCCAGACGTTGGCAGCCCCTCCTATGGACCACTGTACAGGGCATTCATCAGTCAATTCACATGCCACTGTATACGTTTAGTAACACATATATACTGTTAAAAGTAGCTCACCCAGGATTGTTTATTCTACTTGTCACTGAAGACCGGACAAAATGAAATGATCGTTTAAGGTGGAGAAAGGTGTCATTAAATTAGGGATTGACAATTATTTGCTTACTTTAGGATACAAACAAACCAATTCAGGACCCAGTCTAGTTATTTTTTGCAGCCACGGAAATGGTACATCTATATATTGTTTTACACACACATAAAAAAAGAATTTAAGTGTGTACCTTACTCATATTTGCAATAATAATACATTAATGATGCTATTATTATTATTATTGCAAATGTGTAATTCTGGACTGAATACATTCTGCATTAAAGGAGCAGACAGTGCAAGTTTAAAAGTGTCCCTGTCATGTAAAAATGACATGGTATCAGTTTAGCACATTGCTATAGTTGGCCTGATGTTTAAAAACTACAAATATGGAGGTGGTAACAGATACACAGTTAGCTCCAAAAGATGACATCATCTTCCCATAGTGCTTAGCGTGCCATACGGAAATATTCAGTTAATTTAAATGATCCTATATATTAAATATGAACAAAACTTGAGTCTCCTCTCCTATTACACAAGCGACACTATTTATCCCCTTGTGAAATTCAGCATGGTATTAAGTTCCAGTTCTTGGAGTTTTTACTATATTGACTTACAAAGTTCTGTGTTGTGGATCTATCTGAAATGTAAGAAGGTATCTAAAAATGAAACACCTTATTTACATGTTGGCAACATAATGTTCAAGTTGCTTTGGAATCCTCACAAGAACTCTGTGCAGGGCACATTTTGTGACCCAGAAATTTAAGTGTATTTTAAACGATATACATGACTATTAATTAAGATTCTATATAAGTTAATGGCATGTTTTGTTTCTGAAAGAACTATCTCATATACTTAGGTTCATTATGTAGACTGCTGTGCATGCATTGATCATGATCTCACCTGCTATCACTCCATTATTTGCCAATTGGATGGAAAGCTTTGTAATATACAGTTAACGTGTAAAAACACTTCTGTGCACACATTGTAAAGTATACACACTAAATCTTCTCCTTTGTCCCTGTTATAGGATGACAGTGATGGGATTCCCTGGTCAGAAGAAAGGGTGGTGCGAAAGGTGCTTTACCTGTCTCTCAAGGAGTTCAAAACTGCGCAAAAGAGACAAAGTGATGACTGCATTAACGGTAGCTTCAAAACTCCAAACGGTGAGTACATGATAGTGTTTATTATACCAATGCATTTTATATACAATAACACACATCCAGAAATTCGTTATGGGGCTTGCCTGTTTTACCTTTTACGGTTGCCAAAGATTCTACATTGTTAAAGGAACATTAAACATTGTTTAAACAAAACATGCCCCGGGATTTGTAAGTTAACCCGACATGTATCTTAATAGATACACCCGGGTTCACTAACTGCTGTGTCTCACATGCGAGACACAGCAGTTCCTGGTTGTCCCATGCTGACAAACGAGTGGGGGCTCGCCCTGCTCTGACAGCCGAAAGTGACAGTCTCTCGCTACACCCTCGTTTTTGCATGGAATCAGCAGGGGGGATCTAGTTGAGGCCCCCCCCCCACCCCAATGCCCCCAACCCCCCTGCTGATCCCATGCAAAAACAAGGGTCTCTCTCCGAGCTAGCTGAGTCACTGTCGTCTTTGGCAATAAAAGCAATATATGTATGTGTGTATATGTATTATGGAGTCGGCAAGAAGTAACTAATAGAGATTCTTATAATTTAGAATATTAAATGAAGAATGTGTCACTTCCTTTTCAGTACTAGAAGGTTTAACAGCCATGTTCTTTTTGATATTTTGATATTCTTGGTGAGGGGAAGTTCAAGTGCTGAGCATCGTGTCTGTTTATTTCTGTTATTAGGGGTTGTGGAGACCTGGATCATTCATATTGGGAGTGTTTTCCAATTATCTCTGGGTTTATTCTTAGTAGGTCATGACTTGTGAATGCTTTGCTTTTAGCATGATACACAAAGCTGCTGTTAATTTACCTCAAAGCTTTACATGGGCCATGCCTTTTACAAACACGACTACTTGCACCTTCATTTTTTTTCAAATATAATATGCAGTTTTTTTCAACAACAATCTAAATATTTTTGAATCCCTGACATAGTTCCTTGTTTATACACTGCATTTCAAGAAAGGGGTTACCAAGAAAGGATTTTGTTTATTTCTATCATAGTTCTTCCAACAAACTTCTATTTCTGAACAGTGATTAAATATTATTTCCTGGCCCTATGCTGAGGAACCAAGTTTAGGCTCTGAGAGAGGAATGATCACACCCAAATCATAGGTTCCCAGACACCACAGTCCTTCCTTCAGTCAGGACGATATAACAACATATATTAGGGTTGGAGCGGTTGGTATAATATGACATACGTTTCAACATTGGTGGGGGATAACCTGGGACGCAGGGAACATGGCCTCCTAAATGGGAGTTGTAGTCTCCTCTGCACATACGCGGTAGCACTTACACTGCCTTTACTGGCTAGCTGAATGTATCACCAAACTGCACATTCACTGTTGTATTGGCAAGCAGGATATTAGAGACTGGTTAACCACTGCGTGTGCTTTACAGTTGTATGTAAGGTGCGGTAACCTTTAATATAAATAGCGATTATGGACTCATCAGGAGGTTATGTGAATTTTGGTAGGAGAAGATTTTAAGAATTTTTGTTATCTGGTTACTGCCTTCCTGTAAGTTAAAAATCCTATTAAATCTACCAGCAAATGCTGACAGGCAACCTTTCAGAGATCCAATCTGTCTGCAGAGTGAAACACATCATTATCAAGCAGCAGCATACGTCATAAAACTTAACCCATGTATCCTGTGTTTTGCTCTGCTAGATTTAACATGGCAATTCTATTGCTGACCCTATATAACCTTAGATTGTGGCTCCAGTGAGAGATTGGGACTTTGGCCCAATCTATTTGTCTTCATCTTTGGCTGAGTGAAAACAAACAAGCATGCAACCTATAAATCAAGGGAAAGCGTCTGCCAGCACCTATTACCATTTAAGCATGCTGGAATGTGTGCATTATTTTGAAACTCTGGGAGTATTTACATACACATTTATAGAGCTCTCATCAGCAAAACAGCATTACTAAGTGGAGCCACAAACTATCCCTTGGTTACAGTAATAAAATACAGACACACTTGTCTGGCTCCCAAGTTTGCAGAATAATAGGTGAATGTTTTCTGTCTTAAAGCACCATTTATCTCTTTTTATAAAATGAGATGTCTCTCGTATTGGCAAAGATTTTCAAAAACAAACTTTTTTTGTAACTTGTCTGAGAAATATGTCTGCATAGCTCCTCTAATTACAGCTGAGACGTGCATGTGCCATTCTGTTGCCTGTGAAGACTGCTTGGCTTCATGGCTGTTACTGTAAATAATACAATGTTACAAGTAACCACATGGTGACTGTATTATTAAAGTAGAGAAATTGAATGGATTGCCAGGTGATAACCAATAGATCTCTAAGGCTTATTGTAGGGGGCCATTCTCACTCCATGACATATCATACTAGAATAGGAACATTGTGTACATGCACAACAATGGCCCTGCTCATGTGTGTTGGCTAATCCCTATTTGAAACACTGCATGTGAACAGAACTGTGTATGTGCAGTTGACTGACGTTCTTAGACATGTGTCCTCTGCTGGTACGCCTTCTACTGGGATGTATTTCCTAATAATTCTGAGTCCAAGATCAGTCACTCAAATATATAAAACACATTCAATGTGTACAGCTAGTGATAAACACGTGTAATACATGTGCCAAAAACCCAAAATATACAAATAAACAAGTGACTTGTGCCAAATATACAAATTATACAAACAAAACCGCTTATTAGCACATCCCAGTGTCTGTGACTGGTGGTGAAAACTGTGATGATTATGAAACCACTTTTCGTATAGCAAACCTGGATATAATGCTGCTATAATGAGGGTTTCAACAGATGAAGATACTTGTACAAACAATTTACCCAATGGAACCATTAAAAGTGAATTAAAACATTAACAATGAGACAATAAATATGGTTGGACCTCTCCCTTAAAGGGACACCACCATAATTTTTACATGGTAATAGTGTATATATATATATATATATATATATATATATATATATATATATATATATATAATTCAATTTAAAAGGTACACTGCAGTACAAATATATATATATATATATATTTGTACTGCAGTGTACCTTTTACATTAAATTAAATAAGAAGTATGCCTTTGTAATCATTACCAAGAGACAAGTAAGAATTTGTGGAATTAAACAGGGCATAATGCCTAATATTTAAAAAAAAAAAAAACACTTTTTTGGCTATTTTTCCTTAATTGACATGCATTTCTAATTTGTATAAATATAAAGAAAACAATAAGGGCCCTTCTCCTAAAGGTTCAGATACTGTGTTTCTGGAACTCCTTTCTATCATTTAGACTTTCTGGGTATCTTACAAATATACCATACCAACAAACCCCCCCCCCCCCCCCCCCCATCTGTTCCGTTTTGCGCGGGGCAATCCCATATTTGGGAGGTAGAGTGGGCAGGACAATTCCGTGGTCCTGATTGCATTCTCTGGTGTCTGGGATACCAGAGTAGGCAAGTAGAGCTGTCAGGACAACTGACCGTGCCACTGCGCATACCTGATAGTGCTGTCTGTTTTTAGTAACAGCACTACCCTGTGTATGTGGTAGCGCTGACACTCGGCCTCGCAAGCTCCGCCCCACCGGTGTCCCGATTCGCTGGGTGAAAATGTTGGGAGGTACACATACAGAGATTTGAATGCACTGCTGCCTGTGCAGAGCATGATGCATAGGCAGTATTAATGCCGGGGCAGACTCGAATTTGATGAGACAGGACCAAAAACAACTGGTCTGTAGCAAATTCAGAATGGTTGTCAACTATGTCACTAACACCGTCTAGCACACCACGCCCACAAAAAAGTAAATGTCATACTTCTTGGTTAAATCTTCTGAACAAGGCCAATTAACAGGAATTCTACATTCTAGGCATTACTCACTCTTTACCACTAATATCTAATGATTGCTGTTAATAAAGGTAATCTCCTACTTGCCTTCAAAACCTAATTCCTCAGCATGACCAAGAATCTGATTATGTTTTTGTAAGCTTCCCACAGAAGTAACCCCTATAGAATGTTACTTTGTCTGAAATACTGATAAATTTAACAAAGACCTTCTATATTTACCCCTTCCAACTGAAAGCACATCACTCCTCATGGAGACATTTCACTATGTTCACAATATCCCTTATCATCTGTCGTCAAGGAGTCGATTACTTAAACCATAACTCAGTGTGTGTACCTAACAATGAACACAGAGCTGAACTCTTGCAATGTAGTCAATACAAGTTGTTAACCCATTTCATTGAAATGCGTTGCAGTTAAAAAATATTTATATATTTTAGCCTTCTCACCATTTTACTATAGCTTTGAGTTACACAAAAAGGTATTTTAATTCCAATATTCAATCTATATAAAGTTATAGGAAATCTTCTAAATTACCAATTATGTATTTGTCTTTACCTATTGGAGAAAAGAACCCTCTTTTTTGCTACCTACCTATAACCCATAGTCTGCCAATGTTTTGAGTGCTACAGTATAATAACTTGTTCATATTAGATGTCCTCATGCTAATTCCCAAATATCACTAAATGTAATTTTAAACTATATTTGCCATTTTTTAATAAATACTTTATATAATTCAGGGCTTGACAAATCCCAGATGCCTGGTCGCCATGGTGACCAGGAAATAAGACCTGGCGCCCAGTTATTCACAGGGATCCCCTTGCCCCTGCCATCAGTTTTTTTTAAAGCATAGCGCGAGGGGGAAAGTCTGTGTGGGTGTCACGTGACTTCCCGGAACTCAGCAGGAAGACAAATGAAGATCCAGTATTGCCCCTCTCTCCTGCAATGAGGTAAAGCAGCAGGGAGGACACATTAAGAAATAAATGTTTTCTACAAAAACCTGCTAACTTGTTTCTGTATTTGAGGTTTGTGTATGTAACTGTCTATGTATGTGACTGACTGGCTGTGTATGTGAGGGGTGTGTATGTGACGGGCTGTCTATGTATGTGACTGGATGTGTGTATGTGTGGTCTGTGCATGTGCCTGTGTGTGTATGTGACTGTCTCTATGCGTGATTTTGCCTGTATGTTTGCGTGATTGATGTGCCATTGCCGGGCTCCTGAATTCTTTTTGTCAAGTCCTGATAGAAGTGTATATATAGAAATACATGGCTATTTTCACATTAATGTATTTGCATAAAGTAAAGTATATAATACATCTCCCATCCCAGTGAAATTCCTGATTATTATTTATTTTCAAATTGGTCATCTAATTCATTTGAGGTAAAGAAAGTTTTTCTGCCTATTTTTTGTTTGTTTCATTTAGGTTAATATTGTGTCCTTTTTGCGCAAATTTGGGGTTTCAACATGTAAGGTTAGAGTGCTAAGTTTTAAATAGATCTCATCTGGTTAACACTGTGATCTGCCATCTTATTATAATATAATGCTGGTCATAAAGAATGTAACTACTCTATTGTGTATACTAAATTCATTTTTGTAGACTCGATGACAGCAGTTAAAATTAGAAGGTTCCTGCCAAGTAGCCCTTTCAATAATGTTTGTGTAATGTTCATGAACCTTTTTAATATTGGTGTAACATAAATATCATTAGGTGGTTCATTCAACAAAAGGAGCCAGCCATGCCTAAAGGGACTATTATCTTTGCATTTCATAGCCCTATTAAATTACTATGGCAGTAAAAATCCCTATATTTGTTTTATGTATAGCAGAAATTCTGACTTTTTTCCAATCATCTTTCTAGAATTGAATCATTCACCTTCTATTTGTCTACCAAGCCATTATGTTATCATAGATATTCAGGTAGAGGTGGTGAACCAAAGCTTCATGGAGACAGACTGTCCCCCCCTATACGTGTTACTTAGGAATACCCTAAGGGAAATTGCTTTATTCCAGTAAACTTCATATTGCTACTTTTGCGGCAGCTATTTTTAAGTTGTTAACAAGGATCCTTTTAGCCTTCAGACTCTCCATAGTAATTAGGTTCCCTGTCTTTAGTTGTAGTTCACCAATAATTAACAGTAGGAGTATAGAGATTGTGTAATTGGGCTCTGATGCGTAATAATTGAAGATTTAAACAATATGTAATGATCCATTACTTATTAGAGTATAGTGCATCATTGTTTACCTCTCTATTCCTTTTTTTTTTGGCTAAATTATAACCAAAGATGGTTGAGAGCTACTACTTCTCAAGAAAACTGCTTGGCAATGTGTTGCTTATGCACTTTTTTAAGGGGTTATCACTGTTCTCAGGGGAAGTTTCTGAACATATATCAGGGTCTTGTTGGGCAGTAATACATAACAATCCTGTAAATTCATACTTGTAGTACAATGTGTAAGTGGAAAAAAAGACACACCAAAATACTACATACCCTGAGTAGTTTTATTTTAAAAAAAATATGTACATGTGAGGATGATTCTCGGATTAAAAACAGAAATCCAAATATTTTTTGCAGGTTTTTTCATGTAGTAGATGCCTAAAAGTTGGAAAAGTGTTTTTTTGTTTTGTTTTATTCAATCAGTTATTTTTTTTATAATAAATTATATGATATTATCCAAGTAATGGTATCTAAAGAAAACCCCTCTTATCCTTTAAAAAAACAATATATAAACTGTGTGGGTACAGTAAAAGAGACAAATTACAGCTAAACACAAACACCACAGAAATGTTAAAACAGCCATTGTGCAGCACGGTAGCACACTGGCAAACTGTCAAGTCATGAAAGGGTTCAGTGACTTATTTAGGAGTGCATTCCTGTTCTTTTGTGTGTATAAACACATGTTTGTTTGTCCTC
Organism: Pelodytes ibericus; assembly: GCA_036172795.1. NCBI lineage: Eukaryota > Metazoa > Chordata > Amphibia > Anura > Pelodytidae > Pelodytes > Pelodytes ibericus. Next base: position 95,923,621 of record CM069859.1, on the reverse strand, counting down.
TCCTTCTATAATTTCTAAAACTATTTAGACTGGAAGGGGATTATACAGAAATGTAACATTTTAAGTTACAATATCGTTTGCACTGCATATGAACATTTTACACAAAATAAATGGATAAAAATCTTCCTGCCACAATATACTGGGCCAGATTTATTTCTGTTATGTTAATTTCTTAATATTTTCAGGTTTTTGGAAGAATGTTCCATTTCCTACTTTATAATCTGGAACCAGTATATAAACCTAATCATATCAGCCACCTACATTCCTCATTTTACTGTTAGAATAGGCAGTTTCACAGACTTGAGGACTCCACACTGAGTAATTCATTTTTATATTTTGACATTCCAATGCACATTCCCTTGCAACCTATTCCCTTGCAATAACAATTGTTTACTGAAAGCAGGATTGATTGTGACTTTTTAGTTATGTTTTATATTGGATTGATTCATTTTAGTTCTAAACTGTCACCTTTATTTTGTGTAATCATGATTTGTCATCAATGAAGACTTTATTATTATTATTATTATATCTTCCAATGCGTGGTGTCAGATGAGTTGGCAACAGTAAAATAATTTAGTTTTCTGCTCTTTAACTTGATATCTATTGGCAAAACGATGCATTACTCATGTACTAATTAAGTATACTGGTGCCCATGTACAAAGAAAACAATTCTTTATAAGCCAACATACACCATTCTCACATTGCTTCAAATGACAATAGTACCGTTTATGATATGCTAACAGTTTCATAATCTTAAACTGTATTTTACTAATTAATATCTACAGGTACATATATATATATATATATATATATATATATATATATATATATATATATATATATATATATATATATATATTCATGCATATATAGATACATTTTGTCAGTAAATGTATATATTTTAATTTCATGTTCGCATTTATTACTTACATTCAACCCCACTTGTCTTCTAAACTTATATACTATTTACTCCCTATTTTCCGAAATAAGTTTTTGGTGCTCTATGAATGTCTTCCTTTATGTATATCATGAGATTCCTTTTTTAAATAACATACATCATGGATTTCTTCCTTTTCTAAAATGGCTGCTGGTTTTCTCTGATGCTTTTCATTTCCGCTCTGGTGCCATCTGATTTGGACTTCAAGTGTGTTAACTTGTAACCCTTACACTAATTAGCATATCCGCACAATTATGGGTTTAAAACATATTAAACGCAAAAAATAATTTGAATCTGCTGCACAATGATTCTAGCACTTTTTGTCTCCAAATCTAATTGGTTCTAATGGTTGGTATTGTTTCTACAGGTCTGCTCCTTGACGGACAGTCCAAAGGATCCGGACAGTCATCTGAAAACGAGAAGGATGACACCTCACAAACATCTTCAAACACAAACAGTGTGACTTCTTCAGACTCTGAAGATGGGCCTGTGAGAAAACGGTTAGTGGCTACCAACAGCACTGTTTATTTACAGAATCTAACTGACCAGGGATTCCTTTGGGGCATAGCTGTCTTTCAATCAGGGCTAAAAGAGCAGCTGCTCTGGGTCCTGACATAGTGCAGGGGGCTACAACAGTTACCCTTTATGCTCGGTGTTTACCTTTTCTATAAATTGTGCCTTCTTTATTTATTTATGTTATGGTTACTTAGGGTTGTCACAGCCTGACTCTAGAAGAAATGCTTTATTGTATTACCTCGGTTTTCAAAATGGTTCTTATTGTTTACATAGTAAACCAACATAATACATAGTGAAACCTGATCTCACTATTCCGTATAATTGGCAAAGTGGTGCTGATTGTAGACAACAATCTGTTCAACATTCTATTCACATAAATGTTACCAGGATGTCCAAAGACGCAGAAAGATGAACAACTCAAGCTAGTACTTTTATTGACTGGAGGATTAGAGAACCTGTGATCTGGGGAATAACAAATGGCCTATTGCTTTTTCTTAAATCTTCAATTGATTAAAGTTTCTAGACATTCGAGACATGCAGTGTTGTATGTGATGTGCAGATGTCTGTTTGTAAGATCCTTGGTGCATGCGTGCCAATTCCTTATTTCATTTTCTTCCAGACAGTATTTGGTTTGGGGGTGGGCACTGCTGTGGGCATGCTAGGGTAAAGATTTATTTATTGAGCCCCTCCATATCTTTTATCTCTCCAAACAAAGCCTTCTCCTCCCCTCAAAAGGCCACCTTATGTTATGTGCTCCATAAACTCAATCATACATATTCTTCACCAGAAACAATTTCTATGCTAATAGTTGATGTTGAAGCAGCAATTTACACAGCTCTTGAAATAGTATTTACTAACTCACAGACCCACACAAACAACGTGAATAGGGAGGGCCTGATCTGTTAAATCCTTGGAACTTACTTGTTTGTACTGTGTACCTCTTTTCTTTTGCTTCCTATGTTTATTATGTGTGTGTGTATATATATATATATATATATATTAACAACCCTCCTTGTAAGTTAATAAAAAAAAGGATAGCAGAACTTTATAATAAGTTGCATTTAAAGTGAATGACTTGAAAGATGGAGCGCTGTAAGGATTTATGACTACCTGCTTTTCCAAAGGCTCTTTATTGCATTAAACCCTTGCTTTTTCTGGCAGTAGCTGATATTCTCACATTAGTAAAACTTGTGAACTCCTGATCAGTTGCCAGTGTGTTTTATCAAAAGAAATCTGCTTCTGCCCTCGAGTTCAGTTAACTTTGTAAATGATACATTTTATTTACATATAAAGCACCATTATTTTCCCCAGCTCTGTGCAATCATTATGGAAATGCTTTTTAATAATATTTAATAATGATTTTTTTCATATAGCCAATAGAGTAGCGGCTCCTCTTACAGGATATTGCTCTAGATCGTGAATGACCAACTGGCTAATATAACGCTCAAGGTTTTTTGAGCAGCTCCATCCTGTCTGAAAATCCCATTGGTTTTATAGTATTTCCTCTTGACCGCCCCAAGCTAATCTTCAGCATGGTATGTAACACTACATATCATAACATTGGCCAACACTGCCCTAGATAATACTGTACTATATTATTAGTGTAAATACATCATACAGTATATTTTGCAGCTCTATAGACACTGTTACAGAAATCTGATGTAATCACACAGAAAAGTAGAACAAACACCACAATACAAATAGATTCTGCAATAATCCACCAATTTTACCTCTGCAACTAACTAGTCCCCACACTAGCTCCAGAGAATTCCTTGCTTGTTGCTCACTGACACTATTCTTGACCTCACAAAAACCAAAAATAAACTTCAGTTTTGCTACGTATTTCAGGGAAACGTAAATTAAATTAACCTTAAACGTTTTCTGCCAAGCTGTTGATAGCAATGTACAGGGACAGGCAATTAACAGTTATTCTTCTTCCTTCTTTAAAATGATGACTCCTAAACATTCCCCATTTTGTTTTGGGATACTTTACTTAAATCCAATATTGAAGCCAGCACTCTCCTCAATGTTGGGGGCTCAGAGTACGCTGGTTCCACTATCCCAGTACACAAGCAAATTCAATAAAGGTACTCTGCACCCCAAATTATTGTGACTTATTTTATTTCACCAAAGCAAAACCACATTTTGACCCACTGGTTCTTTGTCAAACCTTCATGAAAGGCTTGACAGAGAACCATAGGGTCAAAACATTGTTTTTCTTTGGGGAAATAAAATACGTCACAATGAATTTAGAGTGCTGAGCACCTTTATTGAGTTGTTTCTGATACTGATCTTATCTACAGCCTTCTGGGAATCTGCGCCACATTGTATGAATTGCCACAAGGAGCTCTACAGTGCTATACAATTCTACACATTCAGTTAAGAATAAGTCAATTACTGGCTATATAATTTGCCTCAGACTCGGGACTTTGTTACCTAAATATTGTTTATACGGTGAATGTAGAGAATACAAAAATCTAAAATGATCTATACATTGTTTTAGCAATTGGGAGCTTGTTTTAAAGGAATCTGTGGTATCTCCAGTCACCTAGTTCTGAGGACAGCGTCAGGGCTCATGTGACCTGCCGACACACAGACTGCACACATGAGCAAGAGGCAGGATGGAAGGATGTCTGTGCACCTGGGCAGTACACAGACATCCAGCTGTCCACCACTAGACACCAGGGAAGTTCTGTGGATGCAACCAGGGTTCTGCTGATCTCCTGTGGATGCAATGTGGGTGCTGGCTGGGGTAAATCCTGGGTGTGCAGTGTGGGTGCTGGCTGGGGTTAGTCCTGGGTGTGCATTGTGGGTGCTGGCTGGGGTAAGCCGTGGTATGCAATGTGGGTGCTGGCTGGGGTAAGTCCTGGGTGAAAAATGTGGGTGCTGGCTGGGGTAAGTCCTGGGTGAGCAATCTGGGTGATGGCTGGGGTAAGTCCAGGGTGTGTAATGTGAGTGCTGGCTGGGAGAAGAGAGTCTTACAATGTGAGTTCTTAGGCCTTCTGTGAAAAAGAAAAAATTAGGACTATGCATTTTACTTTGTGTATGAGGGTGCAATAATTCAAGGTATTGTATTATTTTAAGGAAATGGGTTTGAAGAAAGTATCAGGGCTTTCAAAAGTATTGAAGGGTGAAATGATGTTGAGAAAGGGGCAATAATGGTAATGTATGTAGAATTTTCTCTTGTTGGGACACAACGTGATTCATAGTTGCACATGACAGAGAGAAAATTACATGTTATTAGCATTTATTATGTGTATAGGGAATACATCAAGTCTTTGAAAACAAATGTTACTGCAAGCTATGTATAGAAATATATTCAGGGTTAAAGTTTCTTAGTGATGGGATCTCTTGCTCTCTGGGGAATTGTTTCACACAGTTGGAGGACCATGGCTAAACATAGAAACCAAATGATGTTTAAATGATCTTGTTGCCCTGTATATTTTTACATTCACCAGTAGATTGTACAAGCCTTTCTTTATGTGTTATAATTGTTTCTAATTGTCTAGCAGCTTTTAACATAATTATTCTGAATATCAACTCATTATACATAGGCATGCAAAGGGCATGGTTTTTGTGATGTTTACAGTAATTATAAAACTACATATAGCCCAACCAGTTAAGAGTAGGTCAGGTGTGTGTTAGTAAAACTGAACCTCAACAAGACATATCGTGGGAAAAAGTTAATTCATTTTAGTCCATAAATATCAAGTATTGTTACAGTATGTTTTGTTTTCATTTTTTGTGTGTGTGTGTGATTATTAGCTTCAGCCTAATGGTTCATTACTCCCACCATATTTGCGTACATCCCGCTTTGCAACAGTTTTTACATTCATATTGGAAGCTTATACACTGTAAATAAGTGATGGAATAGATCAATGATTATCCAATTAACTAAAGAGATCTGAGACAACTCTGCTAAGGTGAGTGATCTAGAAAGAGTTCACTCTGCTGAACACACTGTACTTATCTTGTTTAAAACTGGATCCATTGAGTCCTTACACCCAGTCGATAGGTGCATTAGGCCAGCAGGATCTACAGTGTAGACTACATAATTTTTTCTAGGCCTTCTTAAGCAATTACATCAGGAGTGAAGAAAATCCTTCATTTAATGCCATATGTTCATGTAAATCCTTTTATTCTAACATTCGCAAATGTTATTGAATATTCTTTATACCCTTTTTTAGACTGCCATAATTTATGCTGAGCATGCTTCATTTCCAGACATGTAACGTTTATTGGGCCTTCAACTATCAAGTTTTCAGTAGCTCTAACTAGATTTACTTTGCCTGCCAAAATGTTCCTTAAATATCATTTTATTAACTCTGTGGTGCCATCTTGCTTATTTTGTGTCTACGATTTTATCTTTATTTCTGCTGGTAGTGTTTATTATGCGTTTATGCCCTTGAGCAAGAAAGAAGGTATATAATGTGAATTTGTGAGCCTCTAGTCACTCATAGAAATAATTATATCTGAAAAAAAACAAAACTTTAAGTTACATTGAAGCAGGGTTGGATGATATATAACATCCGAATCACCAGATTTTAATTTAGATATCAATTAACTTACCTTTTTTTAATTTGACTTGTTAAAATGTTAGTATTTTTGTTAGTTATTAGTTAATATTTATTAAAATCTTAAAATAATGTATCTTATTATATTATTTCTACTGCAATTCCAAAATTAGGCAAAATCAGACTACCAAAGCTCAGGTTGAAATGAGTAATCCCCTACATATTGATACTGAAAATAAAAGTTGGGGAAAGGCTTATCTATTTGAAAAGTAATTCCGTACAACCCCTCCACTGACTTGGTGGAAATCAGTCAACTTTCAAGACACTCAGCAGTGGGGCGAGGGTGACTGAAAAACAATAAAGCTGAACTGGGAGATGTCAAAGCAAGCAAGCTGACATTTATGTTCAAATACATGAACCAAAACTCATGCAAGAAAGTGGATTTGGGGTGAATCTGAGTAGGAGGGTGAGCTGCAAAGCCAAAATGAGAGTGATAAAGGTGATGATAATGAAAATGAAGTTGAATAAATTCTGTTTCAAGAAGAACACCCATCTGACAATGGGGATTCTGATTCCTCATCTTATTCTACTGACTGACTCGATTGGAAAACTAGGAGACGGAGTGCCAATGACATTTCAGTTGCAAGCTATAATAATTCTTAAATTCGATCAAAAAGTGTTTCTGTTCCCCACAGTGTGTATTAAACTTAAATAAATATTATTAAACTTAAGCAAAATGGGATTTAGATCAGTAAATTGGGGGCAGGTCACCTTTATGTTCACTGAATAAGACCTTGTTATTTTAAATGAGGAGTGAAGCTCCTCCCCCATTATAATTGTTTTAATGGATAACAATAATAGTCTGCGCGATTGCAATTCATTTATGCACTCAGCATAGCGTCTTTCTAGTTTTGTAAAAAGTGTGATATATATCAATCACCTGAAATATATCATAAACATCCAATATATTTGATATTTTTATAAATAACATGATATTTTACAACCTTGCAATAAAGTTACTTGGATAGCTATACTGCTAAATCATATCCCACAGAGCTGTGCTTGTGGCTCCCAAAGTGAAAAGAATTAATGACTGACTTTCTTCCCTGTCTCCATATAAATGGAGTAATTGTTGCCACTGTTGAATCCGTAGGGGAAGGCCCAGGCTCGGGATTTGCATTTTCAGTTGGATGAAACGTAAATGGACAGTCAAAGGCTGATATTCATTTCCAGCTCAAAATGTATCTCGAGACCCCTTACTGTTTGTGTCTTGATATGTCTGGCAAAGCTGAAAGGTGTTCAAGTTGTGCAAGGAACATTTTCTGTATTGAGCAGTGGGGGGATATTGGTGAACTTTACTGTTCACAAGAAACTAAATTGTTGTGTGAAACATACATGTGTGCACGACTGCATGTTTATTAAATGATTTGTAATTAATATGAGTAAATATGTTATCTATACGATAAAGGCACACTTAGCATTTTACTTGCCTGGAATTTAGGTGTGTGGGAAAGTTTTTTCCTTTCTTTTTGTAATTCAAACCGTTATAGTATATTATCTATTTATTAAGATTCCCAAACCAATGCAAAATACTTTTGAGTTAAAGGAACAGGGAACCTATAAATCTCTCAGCTTTATTGAGACTTCATATTGAGATCTGTTTACTAAGTTACAAGTTTGAATCTCTCCAGCCTTTGCTAAAATCACAGCTTTATAGAGGTGTTTGGCTTGTCTTGCAGGAGTGTAAATACTGCTCTGGGTTCAGTAGTGCTGATAATCAGAAAAGCAGTCACTACTCATGTCTCTTTCATACTGCTAGGGCCAGATGCAATGGATATCTCATTCAAAAAATATTATAGAACTATCTCACTAGTGTTTGTCCCCAAATGTCTTTGTAAATACAAATACAGACACACACACTATATATCAGGGAAATCAGACCTGGCGCCTGGGTAACGTGAGCCCCGCGTGGTGCCCTCGGTAATGGGATTGTTTTTTTACCTTTTCTTTTTTGCAGCAGCGCTGCACGAGGGAGCAGAGTGAGTTCACCGGCTGCACAGACTTCCTGCTCTGCCCCCTCGCGCACCGCGTTATCACCCGGGAGCATAGCAGGGAAGGTGTAATGGCAGGGAGGGGGGACATTGATAGGTGAACTTTTTTTTCTTTTCTTCTTAAAGTCTTGTGTATGTGTCTGTCTGGCTGTGTTTGTGTGTATATATGTGTCTGCCTGGCTGTGTTTGTGTGTATATATGTGTCTGCCTGGATGTGTTTGCGTGTATAAATGTGTCTGCCTGGATGTCTTTGTGTGTGTGTGTGTGTGTGTATATATATATATATATATATATATATATGTGTGTGTGTGACTGGATTTGTTTGTGTGTGTATATATGTGTGTGGCTAGATGTGTTTGTGTGTGTGTGTAAATATATATATATATATATGTGTGTGTGTGACGAAGTGTTTGTGTGTATATATGTGTCTGACTAGATGTGTTTGTGTGTATATATGTGTCTGACTAGATGTGTTTGTGTGTATATATGTGTCTGACTGTATGTGTTTGTGTGTATATATGTGTCTGACTGGATGTGTTTGTGTGTATATATGTGTCTGACTGGATGTGTTTGTGTGTATGTATGTGTCTGACTGGATGTGTTTGTGTATGTATGTGTCTGACTGGATGTGTTTGTGTATGTATGTGTCTGACTGGATGTTTTTGTGTATGTATGTGACTGACTGGATGTGTTTGTGTGTATATATGTGTGTGACTGGATGTGTTTGTGTGTGTGTATATTTGTGTGTGACTAGATGTGTTTGTGTGTATATATGTGTCTGACTGGATGTGTTTGTGTATGTATGTGACTGACTGGATGTGTTTGTGTGTATATATGTGTGTGACTGGATGTGTATGTATGTGTCTGACTGGATGTGTTTGTGTGTATGTATGTGTCTGACTGGATGTGTTTGTGTGTTTGTATGTATTTGTAGAAAAACAAGGTGTAACAGGTTTCGCACTCAGAAGTGGAGGGTGCAAGGAGAGGACTTTCACCCAAGTGAAATAAAGGATCCTGTATGTATGTGGGACAGACTATGTGTCTGTGTGTGACTGCTTGTGTTTGTGTTTATGTGCCGTGTGTGTATTTGTATTTACAAAGACAATTTTTATATTTTACCTTCGAGTTGCAATTTTATTTTGTGTTGCTGCGCAATGAATCTAAAACTAACGCAATTACAAATGTTATTTAGGGACATGACCTGAGATGTACTTGTCAGAATTGCCCCAAAGAAAGTTCTCCCAAGTGACATTTCTGGTGGGTATTTTAAACTTTGGTCCATTTGTGCTTTGTACAGATTCTGTGAGCACAGAGGTGGAGCTGTGTGGTTAACACAGAGCCTTTTTGTGCAGGTTTCTGTAGCTCGGCTCCCTGCAGATTGTGCAGGTGGGAGAAACCTGTTTGTGAGCTCTCTCCCTCTTTTACAGTACATCTGCAGGATTATTATGTGCTCTGACTCAAGCTCTGCACTAGCTCAATTCTTTACATTATGTTGGCAGGAACCACATATGTTCAACATATGTGATTTATTCTTTGTAACTGATGGGGGCTGATCCAATATCCAGTGTGAAGTTTTATTTATTTTTTACCCTTTTCCTTATTTTCCATGTAGTGATCATTTTGAGGGTATTAACTCTGCACTAAGTTGTTATGTTTTTTTGTAAAGGTTTTTTTTGTAAAGGTGGTTTTATATTATGAATAGATCTAAATATTGTTTAGTGGAGTAGCTCTGCAACTACTTCTGGGGGATGAATTAATTGCGGATCATTCAAATCTGTCCATTATAGTCGGCCAATATCCCATAAGGTTGAGGAACATGTTTTATAGGACCATCTCCAACTTCTTGCAAGAGGCTTTGCATTAAGATCAGCCATAACATGACCATCTGCCTAATATTGTGTATTTGATGACAAAACTGCCCTGACCCATCAAGACATGGACTCCACTAGACCTCTGAAGGTATGCTGTGGTAACTGGCACCAAGACATTAGCAACAGATCCTTTAAGTCATGTAAGTTGTGAGGTGGGGCCTCCATGGATCGGGGCTTGTTTGTCCAGCACATTCAACGGGTGCTTGATTGGATTGACATCTGGGGAATAAGGAGGCCAATTCAACACCTTGAACTTATTGTTGTGTTCCTCAAACCATTCCTGAACCATTTTTGCATTATGGCAGGGCTATCTTGCTTAAAGAGGCCTATGCCACCAGGGAATGCCGTTTCCATAAAAGGGTGTACATGGTCTGCAACAATTTTTAGGTAGGTGATGCGTGTCAAAAGTAGCATCCACATGAATGGCAGGTTTCCCAGTAGAACATTGCCCAAAGCATCACACTGCTTTTGCCGGCTTGCCCACCTGTCAGTGGTCATAATGTTATGGCTGATCGGTGTATATGCCAGTAACCGAGATGGAGAAGGAAATATTTCATTCAAATATTTTCCATTAACATTTGTGTTGCACGTTTTTATAAGAATTGTAATTATATAGCAGGATTAAATACACTGGTCTCTAAAAGAGAAGATAGAGGGGTTGTCGATAAGGCAATGAGTGAACCAGAAGCGGGAAATACTAGTCAACTTTTTGTTATTGTTTCTCAAAATTATCAGTGTAACTATTTTTAATGGCAAGCAAATAGCAGTAAAGTGAGGATACTCTGTAATCCGTCAAGAGATTTGTCCTATGTGAGCCTGCTCTGGACCCTTACCTCGACACTCCCGGCGAAATAATACAACTCACAAATCTGGAAATAAGGAGGTCCATCGCAATCAGGAACCGAAACCGAGTCTCTACATGTAAAGGCGAATGCCATTTATTATAAAGACATTTTGGCCAAAGTGATACTTGGAGGGAAATGACCCGGTGGAAAAAAGCCTACGCGTTTCACACTTATAAATTATGGTTATAAATTGCGATGAACCTCCTTATTTCCCTGTTTGTAACTATTTTTAATATTTTACAATACCTTTGCTCTAGGAAACATTTACAATACCTTATGCAGCACCAGTGCCTAATCTTTGGTACTCCAGGTCTGTTATCAAATTTTTCATGATAGTCAGCCAAGCAAATGGATGGCTGAGAGTCATGAGTAGTGCATTCCACAGAAGCCGCAGTACCAATCGATAAAATAATAGCTAACCTTTGGCACTCCAGTTGTTGAGTATTCCCTTTTCCATGATGTGTAACATACCAGACTGAGTGAGAGTAATGTGAAAATGTAGTCTCAACAGCTGGAATATTAACTAACCATAGCTGCAATACATGTTTGAAATACATAAACTTGTGTCTGCAACATGCAAGCTGTATCTCTGGCCAGGCAGGGAGTCAATGCATTTGAATAGCAGCAGCTAGAGGGAGAGAAAGTAAGCAGACCAAACCACTCTAACAGCAAGGGGGTGTACAGAATTAAATGACAGCTTTTTGTTTGCACACCCCTGTCTGCCAGGTGTTTTTTTTTTTTTTTTTTGCTCTCTATATCTGGTTAACATGCCCTAAACAGCCTATTGTTTCTCCCTCCCTATCTGCTGCTCAAGTGGTCCTGTTTGAATTTGCAGGGCAGGGAGGGTAAGTGCCCCCTCTTGCCACCCCTCGTGACACACATGTGGGTTGCTTAATTGATAGTTGCTCAACACTAAGGTCCAAAATGTATTAAGGGTTGCCCATGAATCAACAGAGCTTGGTGAAGTTACAGCTTGAAGCAATATGATTCAGCACAACATGTGTGAATGCCTGGCCCGGGAGCAGGAAATACATTGATAGCACAAACTGAATTACTTGTTTTCATCTACCATATTTTATATCTAGTAACAAAAAAAATTGGGAATATTATGACTTCTATGACCGTTTTTACTCTACTTTACTGATCGTGCTGTGATTTAGATAGTTTGTCAGTCTTGTATTTGTTCTGTATTACATTGTTCTTTCTTACATTGCAGGCCAAGGCTGCAAGCACAAAGAAAATTTGCCCAATCCCAGCCAAACAGTCCGAGCACAACCCCTATTAAAATTGTGGAGCCATTGCTTCCCCCTCCAGTCACTCAGATATCAGACCTCACTAAGCGTAAGCCCAAGACAGAAGATTTCCTTACATTTCTGTGTCTTCGAGGTAAGCTGTTTTTATTTTATTTTATTTTTATCTCTCTTTCTTATTACAAGAAATAAAAAAAGATTCTGGTCATTCAAGAATGAGTTTGTGGAACCCACAGTTCATTGTGGTATATTAAATACTAACCACATCCTGAGAACACACACAGACTTACATGCATCCATAGTATGACAAAGGGTAGAATTGTTTGCTTCAGATGGGTTTTGGTCACTTCAGAATTAATGCCTTGTTACTTATCTGGTCAACCTTGAGTTCTCCAGCTGATGTGGTCTACCAATGTAGAGGCTCACTCTTTGTCAAAACATTTTTTGGAACGGTTTCTTTTATCAGTCAATTTAGTTGTTTTTCCAGTGAAAACTATTTTTTTTTGCTTTTATGCACATATACTTTTTTTTCCATCCTCTAAACATTGAATATTCTTTTTGGAAAGGTGGCATCAGTCTGTTGCTGTTCTAATAATCATGGTGGTTATACCACAGTATAATGCCCTCCTCAACATCTATCAAGCCATTTGAAATACACAACACATGTCCTATCAAATAGGGATCGACCGATTATCGGATTAACCGATATTATCGGCCGATATTCACAGTTTCCTAAACTATCGGTATCGGCATCTAACTTTACCGATAATGCCGATAATATTGACACTAAGGCTATCTTAACCCCTTGCCGACAAAGGACGTGCCAGGCACGTCCTGGGAGAATCTCCCTTAATGACAAAGGACGTGCCTGGCACGTCCTGCAGTGAATGAAGCAGTTTTCGCGATCAACGATCGCGAAAACCGCTTTAACAGTGCTGGTCTATTGCCTCGACATCGAGGCAATAGCCAGCACCGATATTTCTATTTTGGGACCCCCACGGAGCGATCGTGGGGAGCCATATTGACGGAGCATGCTGCTCCGTCAATATGGCTAAGTCCTCTGCCGGTCTGAGCTTCGGAAGTGAAAGTAACTTCACTTCCGTCGCTCTGAATATGCTACTTGACTACCCCTAGTGGTAGTTTAGTAGCATTGCAATGGAAAATAATTAAAATACATATTTAATTAAATAAAAATAGGTTATTTAGCTATATTAGCCTATAGGGTTAAAATTAAATATTTTTTAGCATAAGGGATAGGGTTAAAATTAAATTAAAGTTAAAAAATATTAAGGGATATAATAAGGATTAGAGTTGGGGTTAAATTTAGTGTTAGGGTTAAATTTTGGGTTCGGGTTGGGGTCAAAAGATCAATATAGGAAAAAAACAAAAAACACTATTTTTGGTTTTTGCCCCATAACTCGCAAAAAAATACCGAAAAATATGGAAACATGCATATTTTTGAACTCGGGACAACATTTAGAAACTATTTAGCCGGGGTCTTTTTTAATGATTTTATTTGTGTAAATTATATTTTAGGTCAAAGTTAGAAAAAGTGGGTTTTTTTAAATTTTTCATCATATTTTATGATTTTTTTTGTAGTAAATTATAAGATATGATGAACATAATGGTATCTAATGAAAGCCCTTCTTATGACGATAAAAACAACATATAATTTGTGTGGGTACTGTATGTGAGAAAGCAAAAAATTACAGCTAAACACAAACACCCTAGAAATGTCAAAACAGCCATTGTCACCAAGGGAAAGTCAAGGTGAAAATGTCTTGTCACTAAGGGGTTAATTAAGCTGTTTTGATGCCTTGCTTATATTTACTGTAGTGTCCCTTTGATATAATTGCCTATGTCATTGCTGCTCATTTTACTAAGATTTAATCTAAGTATGGACTATGTGCAATTGAACATTGTTGTTCTTGTTAACTTTTGACTGATATTTATTTAAAAAAAAAAAAAAAAGTGGTCCAATTTGTTGTATTTGACCATATCACCATTGTTTTGCTGCATTATTTATTTTTATTTAGCAATGAAAAAGATTTACAAAAGCTAAACGTTAACAATAAACATGTTCATTTAACAGCAGATTTGTGTAGAAATTGTTTTTTTTCCCAAAAAATTAAAATGCACGAAATATCGGTATAAGTTATCGGCTATCGGCCTGAAAGTTCACAGGTTATCGGTATCGGTATCGGCTCTAAAAAATCAATATCGGTCGATCCCTACTATCAAACCCTGTAAAATAACTAATAATTGGGGTCTCCTGTCTTAAAGATGACAAGCATCAGTGTTCCTCCCAAATGTATTGATACATGTTGGTCCCTACCCCCTTAGCTGCTGGATGAATCACTGACAAACTCAAGGTGATCCAACAGACTGCATAACAACTGGGAAATGGTAGCACACCTTAGTCCTTTAATATATTCAAAGAATTACTATGAAGATCCAAATACATTAAAAAAAAAAAATACATCTTTATTGAAAATCCATAACAATATGATCCATTAAGCCTGGCCAAATTTACTGCACTAGGGCCCTTCACAGTTTTGAAAGCAGGACACTGCCCCAAAGAAGTGATTATCCCATTGAATGCAGTACTTTTGGGAGGTGTGATACAGAGGACAATGCTGGTCTTAGATAATGTAACAATTTTAAAATAAAAAAAATAATCAACAGCTGAAACTCATGTATTCACATATGCAGGTTGAGTATTCCTTATCCAGAAATCCGTTATCCAACATGATCCGTTAATCAAACATTTTTTAGGATTTTGCCTAGTTTATTCAGCGTCTAGTCCCTTTAAGCTGTCATATAGCCCACAAATGGTAATAGAATAGAATGTGTGCAGGCCTGACGGGGCCAGTGGCAGGTTCCCAATGATTGCTCACAACACAGCTACATCACAGTAAAAGTGATTTATTTGCTTTATATAGTATTTGCATTTATACCACTGTATTTCATGAGTGCTGAGAGGCTTTAATATATTGTGTTGATGAAAATGATCCATTAACCAAAATGATCTGTTATCCAAAATACTTCTTGGATAAGGGATACTCAACCTGTATATGCCAAATTCTATATAAAAAAAATAATAATTTTTTTATAGTGGCTGGATGATGAGAGGTCTGTATTAAACACAACAAACCTTTCATTTCTGTGAGTTTTACATGTTTTTTTCTTTTTCTTTTTGCCTACAATTAGCACTGTAAGAATATATAACGTGTTATGAATAATCATTAAGTGTCACTACATTTTATATTACTAGATCCATTCACCATTGAGGTGGATTTAAATGAGCTATAAGCACTGAAGCAACCAGCTATGTATTTCAATTGTTAATTAAAGAATTGTGCTGTATCCTGAGGAAGTAAAGATCTGGCAAACTGCAACTTGATCTTGTACAACATCTGCCTGCTTTAACACAGGATCACATTGTTCTTATGACAAGGTTGTGTTTAATAAGTTACAAGCAGGTGATTGATGCTTTGCTGAAATTAAAAACATACAAGTGCAAAATATTAAGTGCTTTGTTATGAATGGAAGTTTTCACATTTTCAGTGTTCACAAGAATTATGTGTACAACAGCCGGACACTCTGGCCAGGTACATATATGTGTATATGCGCACACACTTGTGTATATGTGATTTTGGAGCTGGCTTTACTAACAGTATTTTATTAATTTTTTAACATAACTTACCCTCCTAGCAAGTTAACATTTTTGGAATCTTTCTAGCTCTGTATAATGCAGGTTGTTAGTTATATTTTATAATTCCCTGTGTATGTGAACATTAGATACATAGACAGACCTGCCACTTTGTCACGAGAAAACAATACAGTCAATGTAGTGCAATATCCACAGTTTCAGCACCAGAATGTTCCATCAGATATTTAGCATTACTACCGGTATTTAACTTACAAAAACACAAAACATGTTTCTAGCCAAGTCCTAATTTTCAGAGCGCTCAAGAAGAATCCAGTTTTTTCACAAACCGCTTACTAATTTAGGCAACCTATTGAATTGAAAGCCTTTCTGTCGTGCTTGTAACTTGCCGCAGATTGAATTGCATCCAGATGAAAACGTTTGGTTTTTACTAAAGTAAACACTGTGCACATTGTGCCAGCTTTCACTGGAAACAACATGAAATGCTGCTTTGGCAAATCCCTGTTATTTTCAGTGTTTGCAGTGAATCCAGCAGTCCGGTCCAAGATTTTGGATTTTTTTTTTGTCAGATTTGAAAATGTCCTGAAATGAGTCTGGCATGAAAAGCGCTTGTAATAATGGCACAGAGAATGTCTGCTGTTACGAACATCCTTGGCATTTGAGCATTACCAATAAGCACGGGGATATCAGTTTATTTAAACCAACATCTTAATTTGCACACATGATAATACAGCATCACATGAATTATTTTGTTATTAGTTTGCTCAATTTAGAGAGAACCATTTTTGCTCTACTCTATGTAGTATGATACAAAAATACATAAATATTTGTTTTTGTATTTTTATTAAGGCTTAAAACACTGTGTAAGTGACATTTATGGCTGCGTTTATATTAGACAAAATGGAGAGATCTGCTTAGTCAAGCATGTGTTTATGTACTAAGAGTATCCTTCCATTTTGTCCAGTATGCGCATCACTGCTAGTTTGTATTTAGTATGGGCTTTTGTATATGTTTACTAGATCTATCTTGTTGCTTTTGTTTTGTTTCATAAAACAATGTACATTTTTGCTCATGATCGATAGCTGCACAAATGGCAATTGTACTTTCTGGTACATCTATGTTTTAAGTCACCTTTTAGATTACCCATCTATCAAATTCAAGAATAGGAATATTTGTAAGGTTTTTTTTTTTTTTAAATAATCCATGTTAAGCTGATACAGTCTCATTGGTAACAGGTATTGTTTCAACTCATTTATCCGATTCTCAGTATGATGTACCGAAAATGGTGGAAAAATAATCCTTGCCACAAATGAATGAAATATTGATTGATCACAAAAATCCATTCACATGTAGACTTTTATTCATCAAGGGTATTCTGTGTGCATGCATGAACAATGATTGGCACATTGTAGGATGGCAATACGGTCACCTGGGGATATAAACTGCATTTATTTTTATGTTGCCATGCATATGTTCTCATTGTTTTTGCAGGATATAAATATATAATAATATGTTTATCTAGAACTGAAGTAAAAAAAAAGAACTTGGATGCAGATTGACCTGGCCCATGTAGTAGGACACTGCATAGCTATGTTGGTGGTAAATAATGACGTTTTTCTTTGACACTCGGATACTAAGAGATTAAATATCAAGGTTTTAATGGTGGCACACTCGTTGGACAAGAAAGTGCTGCGATGTATGTGTGATTTCACCTGTATGCTTTGTCGTTATGTCTCTTTCTCTCTTTATATTACCAGCCGATATTGTCAATATTTCTGCTCAATACGGTACCTAGGATGATTTATTTATTACTTCATACTTTGTGGTGTTACCATTTCATACACCAAATTTGTATTACAATATCATGTTGTTATTGCTTAGTGCAGTAATATTTTTCCATGCTGTTGATGCTATTATCCACAAATGTAGTATTGATTGCTGCTCTTTTTCGCTCATGTAGGCTCTCCTGCATTACCCAATAACATGGTGTATTTCGGAAGTTCTCAAGACGAAGAAGATGTTGAGGAGGAAGATTTACTATTTGAGGACACAAAAGTATTCACCACTAACACTTCATCCTCATGCCATTCAACACCTCGGAAAGGAAAAACGCACAAGCATGTTACCAATGGACATGGTAAGGATTTTCAATGGGATGTAATAATACCCGTGTTTTTACTTGGGATTGACTTCAAGAGATACATTCAGATGTGAAATGGTTGGCTGTTCATTGAGGATTCAGTCTTAATCTTGAAGCGACTTTTAACACAAAGGACATGTCTCACCTAATGAAACACTGTGACCGTTATTTTATTATATTTCTATCATGAAATACCGTATTGTTCTGATTATAGACTTTAGCAGAGAGCTGATCGGATGTACAGATACAGACACTGGAGGAAGGGATACAGAGAGACAGACACAGAGGGATATGGTAGAGGCGAAGACAAAGGGGGGTTTAAAAATGCCCTTTTCCTTAAAATGGTATCAAAATATTGTGATGCGGCCTATAAATGAGACAATGCAGTAATAGCAGTCAGCTCACCTTCATTGTAAACGGTTATCAATGAAGGTACTCATAGGTTCTTCCTAGGTCCTTTCCAGGATGTCTTGATGACCATTAACCATTTGTAACTAGTATTTAAGGGTTGTGTGTTGTGTTTTTTGTTTGCAGCAATCAAAAATATGATGGTATTCAGAGTCTTAGAATAACAAGTAGGATATGCCTAAAATGTTTTTGTAACTATACTTAAAACTGGAGACTAGGAAACATCTACATTTTATAGTACGATTAACGGCTTGTAAAGGTTATACTTTCACATTGCTGGCCCTCAGGAATTGGGCTTGGCAGCCCCGGGCTAATAAATGGGCCTGTGTACATGTAATTGCAGCCCTTATCAATTACTCTTGTCAGAGACTCATGACAGAGCAGCATTCTTTTCTGGAATGGGGAGGATAAGATGTAGCTATCTATTGTCTCGATCTTGTTACATATTATGCTACTTTGTACTTCTGTTACTGGTTACTGCATGTAGTGCAGCAGGTTTCTGACCATGAGAAGTCATGGATACACATGATAGTGTTTTGTGGTCTAACAGTCACCAGTTTCTGTTGTCACTAAGGCAAGTGGAAACAGATCTGGTCTGGTGAATTAAGTCTGGTACTGAACAGGGTATGTGTAATTACTACAAGCTGCCAAGCACAAAGAAAACAGAAATACAGTTTAGTTTCACAATTTTTCTAAAATGATTTTTTGGAATAGTAATTTTTACTATTATTAGTATTAACTAGTGATATTATTTTCTAAAAGATATATTTCTTTACCATAATTCTCAGGAGCACTGAAAAGGACAGTAGTATATGTTACCACTATTATTATTTCTGAAAATATATGTTCAAGGCAGTTTACAAAACACAGTCTTACTTTCAGAAACACATGAATGTGAGTTACTACTGAAAAGATCCTCACACCCCACAGCTTTCTTGAATAAACAGACCTCTTGTTAAGGTTGGGGTGCTTATATAAAATTGGCTGAGTTGTCCTAACCAAGGAGTTGACCCTACAAACCTGAATATTGAACAGATTCTACAGCTGGTGAATTAGGCCATAGAGCCATCTCAGTCTTAGTGATAAATCTCAGGATCAACACTGATCTTTCTCTTCTCAAGTTGATCTCTTGTTTCTTTACTATAGATAACCACGCTGAGATTTGCAAACTAGTCCACAACACTAGAAATGTTTAAAATATGCAGATAACCAGAAGCAGTTGTACAGAGCTTAAATCTTGCTGAGTGAATAGAGTATTCTTTGTTCATTGAATAGCATCTTTTAAGGACCATCTTTATAAGATGACATAGACACAAATGGTACACTATATGGCCCTTACACATATAGTAAATCCCTTTGTTGTTACAGAGGTCTGCATGACATTACTCTTGTTTTCCGTCTTTAATATGTATGCCTCCATTGCATTATTGGCCTTTTTCTTGTTCTGTAGGTAACAGTATCACACACTTGGTTTGCATACTACAGGGCGAACAAAGAGAATATTTGGCAGTTACTGTGTGAGAGTGCAGGAAGTTTATTTTTCTTATTTAGAGTTCCAGAAAGTTGTGTGTGCATAAGAAATATTTCACCATGTGCACAGAGCCATAGCCTAACATCTTAGATTTGTGTTTCCCATAGTCTAAACATGACCATTTCTTAAATACTGCAAAAAGAAAAAATGTGCTTGGTTAGCTTTCCAAATGTTTCTTGGTATTCTCCAGGATTCTTTAGGTCAGTGGTCCTAACTAGAGACCTCACACAAGGCCAGTTTCTTTAGCAATGACCTCTTGCTAGATAACCAGGGACGTATTTGTTTATGCATACGCGCGTGTGTATATAATTTTCAATAATAAGTGGTAAATACCCTAAATGTGTACCAGCAGGCCAGTTAGAAATTTACTTGAGGTAATGTAAAGTGCATCATGCAAAAATCAGTATGCAATATGGTCCTTTCTTTATCACATGTATATTAACTGTGTAGAGGACAAGTCTTAATGGTTTCAGCTTTACAGTAACTCGCTCAACCAGATTGCCTAAATGAAAGTGCCGGCCAAGTTTCGAGTGTGCTCACCTGATATCCGGACAGTCCCACATCTCAGATTAGAGCACAAAAAAGATAATAGTAGAAAATGGCAGGAGTGCTGTTTTATATGATTGTCTTTTTAATGTGCATGGAGGCAATAGCATTGCTGGTCTCTATAGTCATACTGTGTATATATTGTATATAGGGTCTACTCAATAAAGAGAGAGTTGCAAGTAATTAGCCAAGTTGGAAAAAGTATCCAATGCAGCTCAATGGGAGAATTTTTCCAACTCTGCTACTTTGCCCTTAACTTTGAAATTCCCATCACAATTCCCTGCAATTCTCTCTTTATTGAATAGACCCGTATATATTTTATATATGTGTATAATGTATATGTTTTATGGTAATTTTTTATCAATATAACAGAGAGAGAACCCCACACTCAGACGATTCCCTGCCCTGATTGGCTAAACGTGGACCCTATTCCTGCATTACACATGTTTAGAACCTCTTGCCAAGTTTTTTTTTTTAATGTATTGTAGCAAAGGATGAATCCATATAGCTCTGCCCCAAGCAGAAAAGTGAGGCTTACAAAAGCCTTTCTGTTGTGGTAACCAGCATGCTATGTGCATAGTAGAATTGTTTCTAAAGGATATTATGCCCCCAAGCAAAGACATATTAACCAGTACAATGTGGCTGTACATTTTGTTAATTATTTGTGCATAAAAGGACATTACATTTTAATATTCAATCTGCCCATTCAGTGAGTAATCCTATTTTATGTCTGTTCAGGGATCCTATACTCTTGTCATAGGCCTACTTTCCCTATACAAGTGCAGGCATAGTCATTGCAGAGTCGGTAACTATATTTTTCATTTAAATGACACTTGGTTACTGTTTTGATTATTTACATTTGTTTCTGCATACATTGAAATTGTAACATATTACGAGGTTGCATACTTTGCCTTGCTACGTTTACATGAATGTCGATATGGAAAAGCTATGATTTTGTTATATAAACAGCACAGGATATATTCCAGTGGTATAGTGCTACTCCTTCTACATGTATCCTGGGTGTCAAGCAGCAGCCAACACCCAGAGAGCCTACGGCCTATGTGAATGTCTTGTTCGCCTATTGGTACTGCTGCCCTGTGGAAGAGGAAAACTAGCACAGAGAAGGGGAAAGTAAAATGGGCATAGCCTGCAAAGGAAATGAAAGAGAGAAGCATAATCTCATGGAAAAGGCACTTCTTACAGAACAATGGGCACTCGGGCTTAAAAATCGTTTGCCATCACTGACCTAGTTTATGCCTCTCTCTACACATTATGTCATGCCTGTGACAATCTGGTTCTTCTTGCACTGGAGGCAAAAACAGGCATGGCTGTAACAGAGCAAAAATATAGCAATGTGCTTGGTTCCTCTGTTAAAACATATAATATTTGAAGTACAATAATATCTTATACAAATAGCCAAATAATGCCTTTATCAAGCATAACAAAACAATATGAAAAAGACATTTTGGCATATGATATATTCACTCTTTATTCAGTGTTTATTATCCTGCAGTACATTGTAGCACTACCTGTCCTTCAAAATAAAATATTATTTTGGCATCTTTTGTATTTAGCTTATGAAACAGCTGGATAGATGAATAGAGTAGTTTTTTTGGTTATGGTGACAAATTCCCAGTGCTTGTGTAAGTCTGCTTCTCTTATTGTGTCACTAGAGAAAAAGACTGCATTTTTCTGTAACATCTAGGGTACCCAATCACACGAGTAGCTCACTGTTGCTGGGCAGAGAATGCTATTGTGACTGTGCTCTCCCTAAACCCGGATGCATGTCAATCAAGGACTGGGATACTCCCACCTGGGTTATCCCTTCAGTGTCTGGATTTATGGGTTTTGCAGCTTTTTACATTTATTTTTGCCATTCCAAAAGTAATTGATGCTTTTTTAACAGTGCGTCATACCTGCACGGCTGTGTTGTATCAATCATGTGTCATTTTAATATCCCTTTTGTACTTTTTTTAGTACGATGGCATTGTCTCACATACATGAAATCTTCACAAGATGCTTGCAGCAATTTTCTTCTCATTTGGCTCTGTGCTTTTATGCGGGATTTATATGGTAAACTAGATTAAATGAACAGTTAAATATATGTAAATAAACACATAGATCACCTTGACTTAACTATATATGTATATATATATATATATATATATATATATATATATATATATATATATATATATATATATATCCTCTAATCATATACAATGATAAATACTTACAGATCTGTAAATCATTTTTTCCACTTCATAATCTGCCTTCACGGGAATTGTATAGTGAAACACTGGGTTAGAATACAAGGTGTATATTTGCTCTGTTTAGTGTGTTTGCTGCTCTTCTCTTTCTTCCATTTTGATGTAAAGCACACATACGTTCATTGGTACACCCTGATACCACAATGCAGCAAGGCATAATCTGTCTTGAGACAATTGAGACTGCTCTGTTATAAAGAAACCCATTTTATTTGGAATTGGTGGGTAATACCAAAAACAAAATCGCACAATAACCTTCAATGGGGAGCTCTACTTTAGGAAATTAGAATTTAAGCAGTCTTGTCTTCAGTACTACATGATGTTACTGTATACCCAACTGTGTAATAAATTCAACCTAATCATAATTTTCAGAACTACATGTGTTTGGTTCAGGGTTAGGCACTAACATTTTTCATGGTGGACATTGGGCTTGTGATGAACAGTTTAACAATGTTTTATGGACATTTATGGCCTTGCTACGGACAATTTGTCCATCGTTGGTTTGGTGTAATGGGATTAACTCATTGAGGGTCTGATGGATTTATTTATTTTTAGCTCTTTTATCTTTTGTGTGTTTTTGAAATTTTATGTTTCTTTATTGCTTCTGTTACAGTTTTTAATGGGTCTAGCAAATCGTCAAAGGAGAAAGAAAGGTCTCACAGACACAAAAGCAAAGAGGCCACACCAGGAAAAGAGCGGCACGGTGTCCATAAATCCGAGAGCCGGAGAGAATCTGCCGCTGCTAACCACCAACCTGCTTCAAACACGGGCTCCTACGCCAAAGGGCTCGCTGCTAATAACCACCACAGTCAACTTAGATCGGCTCAGGACTTAAGAAAACAGGTGAGAAAACAGTAGTACTGATATATTAGAACTTCATGGAAGGGAGCGCATTCGTTTCTTTCTTGGCTGTGTTAAATGTTGTCATATGGTGTTAAATTGCAAATTGTGGAAGAGTTTGAAGAATGAAGGACGTTGGTGTTGATTCTCTTTCACACAGTCACACATGCGTTATATGCCTGTTATGTACGATGTGTGAATAGTCTGTATTTTGGAACTAGGTCAATATGTGCAGCTGCTCATTGCTTTCTTGTCCACTTCAGGTCAAGGTAACAATAACAGCTGAGCATAACTTAATTTTGTAAGAGAGGCATCACCAAAGGCCGTAATCCATTTTAATATGACGGAAATCTTAGCACTGCTGTGTTTTTAATGGTCTTTTAATTTGGAGTCTCTTTAAACTTATCCAAATTCGGTGATTACTTCTGACACTCAGATGGTTGTTGCTCCTGCTTTGCTCACATGTTATGCTGTTTATGTCTTTGCCTATTCAGAACAATATAAACAGTAAGTGTGAGTGTGCATTGAATGTATGAAGTTTATGCTGATGTTTTACAATGTTTATCTGAAGTTGCAGAATGTTTGCATTGCTGTATAGTGTAAGTGAATTACTGAAGCAAACCTAGTATTCAAACACCTTTGTTAAACCTTCTATTGCAGCACTTGCAAGCACTAGTATACTGGGTCACTCATGATCCGATACAAGCTGCCAGAAGTCTCACAGACATGGACAAGAGAGCTTTAACTAACAAGATTGCAGGAGTCACCACTGGCAAATAGTGTTTTGTGGAAGTTGTCCTCCACTAAATATATATATATAGTGCCCAAAGCTTCCCAATAATTTATATAATATAAATATGTATGTAATGTGTATGTGACTGTGTGGATATGTGACTCCGTGTGTATTTAATTCTGTGTGTGTGTCTGTAAAGCACACACAGTCACAAGATAAGATGCAAACACAAAAAGTCACACACATATACTGTCAAAGTCACCTACATACAGCCACAAACAGAGTCACAGAAACTGATAAACACAGTCACACATAGACTATGGGTTTTGTACCAGTGTGAAGTAGAGACTTTGGCAATCAGAAGAGCCTTATTTTGTGTATGCAGTGTGGACAATGCTGTACAGACCTATTCTAGCCCTCTCTTTAACCAGTGGGTACCAGAAAACAAATTTCTGAAACTGGGATTTGGGATCAATTCTATGGTGGAAAGAATTTTTTTTTTTTAAAACTGTCTGAAATCATTTTGAAAGAAAGCTCGTCCGGGCTCGTGTGTGACTGACTGTATGTGTGTGTGTATGTCTGTGACTGACTTTATGTGACTGCGTGTGATTGTGTGTGAATGTTTTGTGTATGTACCGTTGTCTGGCTCCTAGATTTTTTTGCTGGCCCCTAAAGTTTGTCAAGCCCTGCTATATACACAAGTTCAGGAGATCTGTGGATCGAAGATAACCTTTGCCTCTACTTTCTATATGAAGAATAATAGCATTGGAGACAAATTTAAGTTATAATAATCTTATAACATTTTGAGAAATCTTATTTATTCATATTGTTTGTAATATACCACCACCTAAGGCCTAACTTTAATGTAGATTAAACCACAGCTTCCAAATTGTATTATATGCCTTAAGTATATTGTTGTTCATATAAATCGCTTTCTCCATAAAATCTTGAATTTGTACTTTGATTTCCATTAGACGTAGACATGCATAATTTGTCTAGTATTTGGAAATGCAATGTTTAGAGGCCATCAGTATAGGGATCATCAGGGTCTTTGAATGGTTAGGTATTCTGGGTAAATCCAAGTGGAATAAAAAGCTTTCTGCAAGTAATATTCCTAGATCAATTATTCCCTTTTTTATATACCAGCATGTATGTTTCAGTGTGCCCACCCCCTTACCGCCTCTCCAGCAGAATTCAGAGAGGGAACACTGGAACCTACAAAGTTTACTAGGTACTATCTGTGAAGGAGTTTTAAAAAATGCTTCTTGAATGTTAACACAGCTGACCACTTCCCTAGTCATATTACAAGCTTCCAACCACTCTTGTGGCGTGAAGGTTTTACCAAGATCGGCCTCCCATTTAATCATTGCTTGTATTATTTTGCCTATGTGTATTTTCCCAAAGTATCCTACCAATTCATGGAATGAATTTCAGCTGAGACCCCTGAAGAATATTTTCAAAGGAGAGTCTACTATAAAGATACAGTTTTATTAAGTCATATCAGTTTAACTATATACATTCACATGCCGAAGTGTGTACCGTATTTCCGCGAATCTAATGCGCACCATTTTCGACTAAATGCAATTTCTAAAGTTGAGGTGCGCATTAGATTGGCGTAAATGCTGCAGGACCGCATATACCATCTATAGAGACCCTGATCAGATCCCTGCTTGCATGCTCCTGGCCCTGATCACTTCATGATTGGCAGCCAGGAACATACAGACGCCCTCTAGGTGCTTTGGTCGTTCTGCATACAGAAGAAAAGGATGGTAGTTTACAAGGTTGCATGACTCGTAAAGATCTAGTTATATTAAAGCTGGCACCAATATTAAAAGAGACCAATTTAACGTCATAGTTCTCAGGTTATTTATTATTTTTAAAAAAAAATTAGATTTAGTTTTTATTTTCATTTTAATGA
Source organism: Pelodytes ibericus (assembly GCA_036172795.1). NCBI lineage: Eukaryota > Metazoa > Chordata > Amphibia > Anura > Pelodytidae > Pelodytes > Pelodytes ibericus. Next base: position 95,897,584 of record CM069859.1, on the reverse strand, counting down.
TAGACCCTTGTTAAAGCTTGACAGCAGTAAATAAATAGCAGCCTTTTTAGTTAGTAAAACAGGGACTGTCTGGCATCTATTAATGGTGGAGACAGACGCTCATAATTATAAGCTGAAAGACTGCAGGCCTGTGATGTAAAGCTGGATACTCCCATTTAGTCTCTTCTTTGCAGCCAGGTTGGGTGGTAGATGTTTTTTCCCCTCTGTTCTCCCAACTAGCATCAGTGGTCTGTTATTTGTAATGTATTAACCTTTTGGGTGCCTCTCGAAGGGTTAATCATCCACTGGCAACACAGGCTCCTTGACATTTCTGATCTCAACTCCCTCTTCACAGCCATCTCTCTAACTGTTTAGTGCCATAGCCAAGTAACCTGCAGGGCACTTAAGTCGCTGCTGGGAGAAATCCCATTCATGATGCAGCTGGCCAAAGAATGGGAATTCTCACGCAGAGAAGGCAATGTGGTGGCTGCATGAGTGAGTCTTTTTCTGACCAGTGTTATTTTATCTAGCTGTAGCTTATAATGTGGCAGGTCTTTGTGTGAACTTTTTTTGTCCTAGAGGCCATGCTAAAGGAGTTGCATTCACTGAATGTTCATCAGGTTGCTGATATAATTCTGCTTCCTCTTCTTGCATATGGTCTGAAGTTTTTTTTTTTGTTCTCCTTGAGGAGAAACAAAGGTGTTTACAGATGTGCACTGATTAAAGATCTGTGGCTGACAAAGCTCAGCTGAGCCCCCTGTTGGTTGAACTTTACATGTGTCCATAATTCTGCCTCACTCTGAGAAGGAATAGTATTGTATACAAATCTGAATTTGATATTATTAGAGAGCGAGGTGTTTCTATATTCTCAATGCTTTAAGGGACAATTCAATATTACATTATAAACAACCTGCATTTCAGACTGCAAAACAAAAACATAATTTCTGGATTTACAAATTGGTGAAGGTGTTTTAGAAATGTGATGGTGTAAAAGAAACAGGAAAGAAAGCGATACCGATGAGTAAACGACATTTTCAGATATTACCTGCCAATAATTAGATATTCTCAATATTACTTATAATTCTTACCAGTAGGTGTATGTGTAATATATGAAAGAGATTAGTGCACACTATAGTATTGATACATTGCTTCATTTGTAGTATTGAAGTGAAGCAGCACTCCATGGATGTTACATTAGTGTTTTCTATCCATAGAATTGTATATTGTTATGTCAGTCAACTTTCTGTTAATATTTAAAGTTATGTTTATGTTTTTCTCTCATATGCCAATGATTTATATATATATATATATCTATATATATATATATATATATATATATATATATATATATATATATGTACTAATAAAAACAGGATCTTTATCTAAATATCATGTGAAAGGCATGGTAAAATGTACATAGTTATTTTTTAGGCGATAAACAGGTTATAATGCCATATGTTTATCTGTTACACAGGTTTCCAAGGTGAATGGAATAACCCGATTATCATCATCGGGATCTAATGCAGTCGGTGCCAAAAAGACGAGAGAAGTTAGATCTTCACCATCCAAAACTGTGAAGTATACTGCAACAGTGACTAAGGGAACTGTCACGTACACCAAAGCCAAGAAAGAACTGGATAAGACAACCAAACAGAATCACAGCAAAACCAGTTCATCTGTTCACCACACAATCTCAGGAAACATAGAAAGCAGCAATGCAAAAACTCGTAAACAGGTGCTATCTCTATCCACATCCAAGCCCAACTGTGCCGCTGTCATTAACTGTGTCAAGGTGAATGGCAAGCTGAACAAAAAGATGTGCACTAGGGAGGAAGGGAGGCAGCTAAGGGAAGGACTGCGTAACTCGAAAAGACGTCTCGAAGAAGCAAACCCTCCCGACAAGGCACAGCCCTTGATAAAGAAAATTAAAGTATCCGCCAGTTTGCCAGAAGTGCGAAGCAAAAGGTTAGTGGCGGAGAAACCGGTGCTTAACGGACACTTAAAGAAAGAAGTGCCAGAGAAAATGTTGGAACGAAATAGGCCGAAGCGGGCCTCAGTAGCCAAGAGCACACCAGGTACACAAACACATGGTAAGACGGAAGAGACCGTCTGTGAAAACCATTCTACCTCACAGACCGATTCCTTGCACAAGCCTCTGGACTCTACAAAGGCAGAGAAAAATGCCGGGAGACCCAGGTGTGCAGCCATGTGTGAGATCCCTGTCCTCCGACCATCTGCTAAGGAGTTCCATGACCCACTCATCTATATCGAGTCCATTCGATCCAGAGTCGAGAAGTATGGAATGTGCACAGTCATTCCTCCCCCAGATTGGCGACCAGAATGCAAGTTAAATGACGAGATGCGATTTGTGACGCAGATCCAGCATATCCACAAGCTTGGTCGGCGTTGGGGTCCAAATGTACAGCGCTTGGCATGCATCAAAAAGCACCTCAAATCTCAGGGCATCACCATGGACGAGCTTCCACTCATAGGTAATGGTATCAGTCTGATGGATCTGAATGTGGAAAATATCTTCAATTGTGCTTGACATTACAATTTAGTACATTGTGTGGCCAGACCTCCCCTTAAAATTGGGCAGTTATAGGAAATGCAGGGAATATTAAAATACTATTACCCTGAATTAATTGTTTCCAATTCAAGGGAAGGTGATGGTGCCAATAGAAACCACAGTCTTCATATATGTTTGTATAATTTCTTCTCTGTATTGTATTTTTTTCTCTTAGTGCTGCATCTCTTCCTTCTTCCTTACTAGTAAATTTAGGTACTTTTTTGGTTATTTTCCTGTAATTCAGAAACTTAAAAATATCTCTTCCTCAGCCAAATGGTATTTATAATTACAATGTAGACAATCATAATTATGTATACTTTGTGGTAACAGAATGTCATGTAAATTCATAGATTAAAGGACAACTGTCATCAACATTCTTAATATACCTTAAAAGTTTTTGTTAAATATAAATGTGTTGGGGGTTTGGTTTTTTTCTAATACATGGGTTTCCAACCCTTCATTTCCTACCACTATGCAGAACGTTCTGATTGGGTAGGAAGCTGCCATTTCCCTCATCCTTTCAGGTCTTATTCTGACCAAATCGAACTGGAGCTTACATCATTCGCTTTAGCTGCTGTGCTCTGACCTGGCATTACATGGCTTCACTGTGCATGGAACAGGCAAGCAGTCTCCTTAACTTTGGTTAAGACATAATCTGAATCAAGGAAGGATGGAAATAGTGTCTCCCGCCTCCTTTAGACAGCACTGCTGAGGAGGAAAAATAGCAGAAAATATATATTTGTACAATAAAGGACAACCTATTATCCTGAAATACATGGGACATAATGGACATCTGTTAGCATGTTATAGTTAATTGACAAATTGCATCAAGGGCAGACATTGTAAACAGAAGAGCTTTAATGAAAGAAAGTAATGCATCTTATTAAGCTTCTTTGTTTGTATAGCTATGTCAGGGGGTTGACGTTCAAAATGTTTACATTTGATGCAATCCGTGAATTAAATAATTTTTTTTATAACAGTTGTCCATTAAAAGTATGATTTGGGTTTCTTATCGAAAACAATCTCATGTATATTAACAATCACCCTGACCGTTGTCCTTTAAGAGAAAAATGTATTTCAGTTTGTCTGTGCAGTCTCCTGTTTATGACATTTATTTGCACCATGTACAATTGTGTTATTACTCTCCATTGTTGTTTTTAATTGTGTAAAGGTCACAAGTAGATCCAGTAAATAGGAGGCAATACAGATATTGTTTTATTATTTGTTAAAAATGCTGCTTAAAGGACAATTAAACATTTTTTTAACCTTTGCTTCCTTAAAGGAAGCATGGGTTTAAAAACATGTCCTCTGTCTCCCAAGTAAACCAGTGTGTATCTTAATAGATATACAGGGGTTTACTCTCTGCTGTGTCTCACAGCTGAGTCACAGTGGGTCTGGAGTCTGGTGCATGCTGACAGTGTTGGTGGTATGTGGTGTGCGGGGGGCTCTCTCTGCTAGTGCAGAAAGAGGCCCTCCTTTTTGCATGGGACCATCAGAAGGGACCTAGTTAAAGCATGGCAGCTGCCAGTCAGAGGATAAGCTGGCATGTACTGTAAATGCCAGTTTATCCTCACATTAGGATCAACTGATTTATCTTTTGTACTTCTATGTTAGAAGCACAAGTGACAAATACAGTTTAGTTGTCCTTTAAACAATATTTAAATGCCTTGTGTCGTCTACATTTACTTTAAAACACTGTGTGTAAGTAAGTGCCTTCAACCACAAATAGATCTACAACAACTGTGCCACAGAGTAGTCATCAGTCGATTTGTTTTATTTTAATAAGAGATGTGACCTGTGAAATAACTAAGCACTGTGATATGTACAAGGAATCCACCATTTTAGAATATTCCTAGAAGTGTTGTGTGCTATGCAATTTTATTAGTGAAACAGGTTTTCATTATTGTTTTAACCTTCTTTCCTTTTTAATAACATGGTCACATTATTGTTTTACAAGAAAAATTAGTCTGCATTGCAGACCACAGGCAATATTGAACAAGTTCTGAGATTACACCCAAAACGTAGTGATGTACACATATATAGTTTACCTAGCACCTTTCTTCTTGGTGTACTCTATTGATATCTTTAAGCATAAGCTGGCTACTTCCAAAATATGCCCAAAGGGTGCAACCATTTTGTTTTGATTAAGCAAGCTGTGAATAAAGCAGTAATTGTGATCATTCTGCATACACATCTCTTTTAATAAGTATTGAAAGCACAAAACACTATTTAGCAGTATGCACTGAAAGTATACTACAGTCGAAGGTGAATTACTGCAGTGATAGCTAGACTTGACACTGCAGGTGTTTGGGGATAACTTTTCCTAGGTTCTCAGTCAGCCTTAAGGTTGACTTGGAATCATAAGATATGTCGTTTCCAAACATCTGCAGTACATGTTGGCCATCATAGCCATCACAAATGTAGTGCTTTAAAAATAAGATGGCTGCAAACTCCTGGCACTCATGACATAGTTGCCAACATTTCAAAAAACTTTCCAGAGACCCTTTGCAGCTCGGCTTCCAATTACTTACTTTAAAATTGACCACACCTACTGTCCAAAGCACTGCCCACTCCACATAATTAGCATATTGTAACTCCACCTTCTTTTCACAGTGTAGATTATATCACCAAGTTCCCACCAACATTACCAGGATCCTTGGTATACAACAGATATATTCACAGCACAACATCTACATCTGGCAGGTGCATTATATCACTTTTACATGAAATATAGTAAGACCTTGTGCAGATGTGCTTTAGTCGGAGAGCTGTGTCTACACCATAAAACATACATTAGTATGAACCTACCCCTTCTGCTGGAAGGACATTCCATGTATCCACTACCCTATCAGTAAAGTAATACTTTCATTAGTCCCTGGCCTAATCTTATATCTAAGGTAGCTTTATGCCTATACCATGCATTCTTAAACTCATTCACTGTATTAACCTCTACAACTTCTACTGGAAGACTATTCCATGTATCCACTTCCCTCTCAGTAAAGTAATACTTTCATTAGTTACTGGCCTTATCATATATCTAGGATAACCTTATACCTTTTGCATGCATGCTTAAACTCTTTCACTGTATTAACCTCTACTACTTCTGCTGGAAGACTATTCCATGCATCCAGTACTCTCTCAGTAAAGTAATACTTTCATTAGTCCCTGGTCTTATCTTATATGTAGGATAGCCTTATACCCTTTCTCATGCACTCTTAAACTCCTTGACTGTGTTAACATCTACCACTTCTGCTTGAAGACTATTCCATGCATCCACTATGCTCTCAGTAAAGTAATACTTTCATTAGTGCCTGGCCTTATCTTATATCTAGGATAGCCATATGCTTATCCCATGCATGCTTAAGCTCATTTACTGTATTAACCTCTGCCACTTATGCTGGAAGGCTATTCCATGCACCCACTACCCTCTTAGAAAAAGTAATTCTAAGTTTCTGACCTCCACTGTATTAACCTCTACCATTTCTGCTGGAAGACTATTCCATGCAACCACTACCCTCTCAGAAAGTAATACTTCCATTAATCCCTGGTCTCATCTTATATCTAGAATAGGCGTATGCTTATCCCATGAATGCTTAAACTCATTTACTGTATTAATCTCTACCACTTCTGCTGGAAAGCTATTCCATGCATCCACTACCCTCTCAGTAATGTAATACTTTCTTTACTGCCTGGCCTTATCTTATATCTAGGATAGCCTTATGCCTATCCCATTAATGCTTAAACTCCTTTACTGTATTAACCACTGCCACATGCTGGAAGACTATTCCATGCACCCACCACCCTCTCAGCAAAGTAATATTACGTTTCTGACTACAAAAAAAATTACAATATTAAATATTTCCAGCCTTTTCAAAAGCTTGTGGAGGACCCCAAATATACATATATAACTAGTTGCATTTATACTTATATGAACTTTTTAATATTATATTCAACTATTTTCATATGTAATGAAAATGTTATTAAAAAATTGTTCATTTCTTATTTTTATTACGTTCCTCTGCACCCACATTGCATCTAAAGGACTTAACATAGCACCATACAGTACCCACAGCACTTGGCTTGTACTCATATTGCATCCACATGATTTGGCATGCCACAGTGTCTGCCAGAACATACCACAATGTCAACTTGTCCAACTGAACTGCCCCACAGAACATGCCACAGTATCATTTTGGCCACAGCCAATTTGCCAATTAATATGCCACAGCCAGTTTTTCCATTATGCCACTTTTAGCCTGCCCATTAATATGCCGCAGCCAGATTGCAAATTAATATGCCACATACAATTTCCCATTAATATGCCACTATTAGCCTGCCCATTAATATGCCACATACAATTTGCCCATTAATACACCACCACCCTCCTCCCCTCTTCACCAGTACTCACCTGGCCGTCTCCTCCTTGTTTTATTTTGCCATTAATACGCCAGTGTTATTTTGCCCTTCATTTGCCAGTGTTATTTTGCCCTTCATTTGCCAGTGTTATTTTGCCCTTCATTTGCCAGTGTTATTTTTGCCATTAGTATGCCAGTGTTATTTTGCTCATCATTTGCCAGTGTTATTTTGCCCATCATTTGCCAGTATTATTTTGCCATTAATTTGCCAGTGTTATTATGTCACCCTCCTTCCCCTTCCCCAGTACTCACCTCTGTGTCCCTGTCGCGTCCTCCATGCTGCAGGCTTCCCTCCTGCACGAAGGAGGGAAATACATTAGCCTGATATGACTTGCTGTCATATCCGGCCAAAGAAGATGAGAAAAAAAAGCTGCTGATGTGAGCATAGCTCACACAGCCGTGTGTACGGCTCAATCGCCCATTTTCCCGGGACTATCCCGCGATCACGAAATACGTGGGACATTTGCCATTTTTGGGACAGCTGGCAACTATGTCATGATACATCAAGAGTTATTGGTTAACACATAATATGCAACATGAAAACAGTTCACTACAGAGGATTCAAATGCATAAAGTACACAGTAAAACAGAACCTAAGTTTTTGGACTTAAATTAATAATACAATTTTCTTCAAGTTGCACCCAACGTATCTATGTCTTTATAGATATAAATTGCACACATAAAAAAGTCTGCCTACAACAGACAATAAGCATTTTTTTTAATAATGTAAGTGTCCCTCACTTTACTTTTGGGTGTAAGTTCCAAAATATAAAATTAAATGCTTTAACAGTTTGATTATTTCTAAATCTTAAAGGAATGTCAACTGCACATATATAATCCATCAAACCAAACCAGTATTCTGTTGCTTCCTTACACTTTCCCTTGGCAATACTGCAGTTCCGATCTTGCTACATTTCAGACCCTGTGGACCGTCAATGCATGATTCTCCTTTGGCATATTGGGCCATTTTGTGATTTAGCAGCACTATATCAGCTTCAAAATATATTTTAAATCCCACCATTCTTTTGATCCTATTCATCAATTCTCTCCATACTGTAATTATATCCTTACATCCCCACCATATGTGTAAAAAAAAAATTCCATATTTATAATCACATCTACAACAACGGTTGTTTAATAATCATTACATTTTAGCTAACCTGGTGGGAACCAAGTACCACCTGTAATTTTTTTTTTGTTTATTAGTTTTGTAAAAAAAAAAAAAAAAAAAGTTTTGACAAAGATATACATACAATATACACATGTCAATAGAGATGTTATTTAGATGTTTTCCTGAAGCTTTTATTGCAGGGAAATCACTACTTTTTTACCAGTTTTTGATTAGTTATAACATTTTGTTAGAATTTAAGGCTGCTAGGACTGATTGTAAAAAAATCTCAAAAGAATAGTTTGGAATTTCCTACTTCCACGTATTTAAATATACAGAGAAGTCCTTGTCCTGTAGGACAAATTCTGTTTGTAGTTGGTAAAACGTGTTTACCTCCCCTTCTTTAACAGATCTTTAACATTTAATTCCTCTTTATTTCCAGGGTTTAATCTCTGTGTTTTTTATGTTCCAGGATATTACATCTATGGAAAGATATGGTGGAAATTTATACTGAATGTTGTGATCCTTTTTCAATTTATTCCAGAAATGTAGAATGCTTTTTAGAACCATAGGCTTACTTATGCACATCTTATTATCAGCTTTTTTATATATCTACTTACTATAGGAGGGAGGAGATATTTTTTTTTATGCCCGTAATTTCTGCCTCTTTCCTATATCTGGCTTCTTGTGTTGCATCTTTATTTTCTCATGCTAGCACATGAGCTATCATACATGCATTATGGTATTCTACCATATTTGGAACACCAAGGCCACCATGACTAGCTTTTTTACTAACCATTCTAAACTGAGTCTAGGGGTTTTCCCCAAACAAATAAAATTACCGTATATACTCGAGTATAAGCCGACCCGTATATAAGCCGAGGCACCTAATTTTACCACAAAGAACTGGGAAAAAATATTGACTCGAGTATAAGCCTAGGGTGGGAAATGAGGCAGCTACTGGTAAATATTGCCCCCAATATGTCATTTAATATTCCAGGATATTGCCCCCAATATGTCATTTAATATTACAGGATTTTGCTCTCAATATGCCAGGATATTGCCCCCAATATACCATTTAATATTCCAGGATATTGCCCCCAATATGCCATTTAATATTCCAGGATATTGCCCCTTGGTATGCTCGTTATGCCACCCTCCTCCCCCCCCCCTCCCCCCCTTCCCCAGTCCCCAGTACTTACCTCTTTGCTGCTCCGTCTCCCGGTGCTCTGAAGGTCCGTGGCTGTGAGGGAAGCGTTGTGAGTTCCCCTCGAGCCGCGCGGATCAATAAAGTTTGTTTAAAAAAAACACACCTTGTTGACTGCGCGGCTGGAGGGGAGCGCACACCGCTTCCCTCACAGCCACGGATCTTCAGAGCACCGGGAGACGGAGCAGCAAAGAGGTAAGTTTTAGATTTTTTTTTTTTCCCAGGCGCTGACGAGTATAAGCCGAGGGGGGCATTTTTCAGCACAAAAAATGTGCTGAAAAACTCGGCTTATACTCGAGTATATACGGTACTAAAGGCTGTTTGAACTCTTTTTAGCCACGGGAAAGGAACCTTAATAGGTATTAAACAAAACAGCTAAGTTCATTTAGGTAGTATATATGCGCAGATTGTATTGATCTTACCTATCCATGAGACGTCCAATCCTTTCCACAATTTTTTTTGTTTTTTAAATTCTTTTTTTATTGAGAATCTATCTTTTCTTTATAATATCCTGTAAACTCCCCTCCCAAAGAGATCCAACAGTCTTGGTGGGCACAAAACGTAAGTCCGTCAGGTTTTAAATAGGTTTAAATATAGCCTCAAAAATTTAAGAAAGTCATCTGCGAGTACCTGATTCCTCCCCCCCACAATGAAAAATCAACAATTGACCAATATCCTCCCCCCAAACAAACCCAAAATAGAAAAATTGGTAACATCAAAGCTCTGTCATGCATCCATGTATCAGAACAATAAAATAAAGCATGTACCAAGAAGTTCACCTGTAGTATGGGGTGTTAAGTGTGGATTGGCGTTCGTCCCAGTAACTGTGGCTTGCAGTACCGTGAAGTTAATTAAAAAGTAGCTTTTACTTTCATATTAAGGCCCACGTCCAAAGGATCAATATAGTCTTTTAGCCACCATGATGAAATAACCCAACCAAATGATCAGCTATTAATCCCTTACAAATGTTATAGAATTTATCTGTAAAGCCATCCAGTACTGGTGCCTTGTTCCCCCTTCATCCTGGCTGTCACTTCAGATATCTCTCTTATTGTGAAAGGCTTATGTAATACCCTTAATTTATCAAGGGAAACCATATGCGTTCTTGGTTTTTGAAATAGTCCTGTGGATTTAGCTGGTTTTCATTGGTAAATTATATAGTGCCCGTTAGAATTTATTGAACGTAGCACCTATTTGTTCACAGGTTAAACAAATCTTATTTCCATTTTTTATCTTGGAGATCCTTCTACTTATCAGTTACCCTTTTAGTTTGTTAGATAACAATCGGTCATCCTTATTTCGCTAACAAGTGTTTTTAGGATTTCATTTCTGTTATTTTGTATATCTACTGTTTGCTGGGATCTGGATCTTATTGCAATTTTTTTTATTTTCAGTGTTTAAATTATGTAGGATTATATATAATTTCAAAAGAGAATTTTCCCTTTTTCCTCCCACTTACTCCTTATTTAATCAGGTGGCTTCTCACTACACACTTGTATGCGCACCACAGTGTGGAGAGAGATACTTCAGTATTATCATTCTTCAGAAAGGACATTTTTGTCATTGTTTTCTGTCTCTTGTCCGTTTTACCTTTTGTTCAAATTATATTTTCATCCAGTCTTGGTTTTTCCAGCTGTTTATCCTCAAGTAACAGAATAAGCACATCTGACCAGGTCATCTCAGATATTAAAACTTAATTTACACTATTTCTCAAGCAATGTTAACAAAAAACATGTCTATTCTTCAGTAAGTTGGTCAAACATGTTTACCTCCACAGGGTGATATGTGTGGCAAATATCCAGTAAGCCTGTCTTCTTCATAATGCCTTTGAATAGACTAGCATGATTTTTAGAATTTTTATGGATGGGATTCCCTTTATTGGTCTTTTCTATCACGGTTAACCTCCATTATGAGATTGAAGTTTCTGACCCAAAGAACTCTACCCTGTTGAAAAAAAAACCTGTTTAGATATCACTAAGACTATTGATCTTTTGGTGGGAGAATTCAAGTATGACAATTCTGTGTATTTATAGAGACAATTTTAACCATTCGTAATTAATTAATTTTAACCCTGCTTTGGTTTGTCTGCATCTCCACATACCCATTCATGCCATAACAAAAACACTACAGGACCTTTTATACCTAAAATGGCCAGACTTAAAAAGCCCCAATCCTGTCTTTTGTCTCACCTATAATTGTGAAGCTTAGCTGAAAAGATATCTGCCAAGGAGGCCAGAAACAAGGGGAGAGAGGAAAAAAAAACCAATACTTAATAGAACACGTTTTACACATTCCTTCCCAGATAGGCATTTTACTAATATCTTACACCTAACACTAGTATAAACAATTTTATAATATTATATGCTCTGTACTTGTTTCTCAATACACCTAAAATCAATCTAAATTTCCCCTCTATTACTTATTTCCCAATTCCAAATGAAGATAAGCAGAGAAACGCACCAGAAAAACCTTCTAAGTACATTTTACATCATCTTTCAGATAAACGTTTTTACCATATCATGTGCCTAAAGCTAAAATAACCCGTTTTCTATTTGTATAGAAAATCTCCATTTTTTTTTTTATTTTTTTTTTTATTTTATTTTTTTTACATCTTACAGAGGTAAAAGCACCCTTGTATTCTTGATATAATATCATTATGACTCCACTGATTTGAACTGCATACACATAAATAAAGGGGGTGCTAAAGTGAGCTGTATTGTTTAATAGATTCAGCATGATGGGTGTTTCTTTGACATTCCTTTAATTGATCCATTATTTGACAGGGGATGTGAGAAAGTGGGATATACCTTAAATGTAAGTAGCTTTGTGAGGACGTTTATCCTCTAGTAAAGACTTTCTAGTTTTGGGGGACATTGAAGAATCAAGGAATTAGTGGGCAATGCTAATAATCTTGGTTTTTCAATTTAATCTCCTTCACCACTTCCAAGACTTCTCTAATGTCCCTCCAAGCTGCAAAGTTTATTATGATGGGAGCTATGCACTCCCTTTAAACAGTTGGCTACCCTGTGGTCACACATTGCTCCATATCTGTACATTGTCTTCTTCTCACTTTCCTAATCCCTCCAGACAGGGTTATTTGTCTGATCATTGTCCTATGTGACTGTGTTTGTTTATATCTGCAGACACACCGTTCACAAATACTGTAAAGCAATATTGTGCCATGTTGTTAAATTTCTCTTTGTTAACGCAAATGCACTTGTGTGTTAGTACTGTGTTCATATATTAAAGTGAACGATACCTGCATATTCTTCACACCTAATTAGATGATTAATTAGCTCTTTTTGAAAGCAGTTTGAAATTGGAGCGAAAGTGCAGAATCAAAATTGAATATTTTATGGACAAAACAAATTAAACAGCAGGAAATTTAAAACAAATGTAGACTGACCTGAAGAAAAATGTATTTATATAGTATAATGCTCTATTTATTAATAATTCATAGTGACTATATACTGCTGTTTTTTTTTATTCTTTTGTTGTCTATGTAAAATTATAAAAAGACAATATTCTCAAGGGTTGTCACAAGTATTTTCGGGGTTTTGACATACAAGTATGTGAGTCAAAGGTCACTAATGGGGTTTGGGGACATACTTGTAAACCAGTATTTTTATGACTGACCAGGGAAAATCTATAAAATACTGTATAATAGAAGGTCTATCATACTGTATAATATGATACTGTATAATAGAAGGTCACATCCCCAAGGATGTCAACCCTTGACTATCTGCTAACTTGTGACAACCCTAATACAGATGACTTCCTGGAAAAAAAACACAAGTGTTTTTTAAAGGACTGCTCTGAATACTGATCTCTCTCTGTTTCTTTGTGGCGATATGCCTACCAGGCATTCAAGCAACTCTCACTGCGCATTGTCCTGACTGGTCCAGAAGATGCCTCACTATCTCTCTTTTCACCAGCTTTTTGCAATCATTTGTATGACCTTTATACATTTCCCCCAAGCTGGCAAACAGACAGAGTGGGGGTTATGTATAATGAATATTGCTTTTGGGCACATACAGAAGTTTGAAGCCCTTCTACACTAACCAGTGTGTTGGTCTCCAAAGTGAGGTCGTAAGCAGCGTATCTTGATCTCAGCCGACTAACGGTGTGGAGAAGATACCCAAGAGCACCTCTGACACATCCTGGGGTCCAGCAATATATGTAGATATCAGCAAGCCTTAAAAAGCCGGCAGCCAAGGTACTACTCACTCCTTATGTTAGCCAAGATGTTATTCGCTGTGGTGGTAAGTTAATATGTTTGCACAGGAAATGATTGGCACGTAAGCATAACCTCTGTTTACTACTGCTTTTCTGTGTATTGAGGGAAACATTTCTGTAACTGGATTGATATCTTTCTCCTTGTAACTTGATTACAGTTTGTTTGTTGTCCTTAGAAGCTGTAGGTAATTTCTCTATCTAACTGTTCTTATTGTATTTTATATGTAGAGATCATCTAGCATAGTATATAGTTCATATGCATATGGCATATAGGCTACTCCCAAGAGATTGTTTAAATAATGAAGACTTAGTAGTCGGTTTACATTTTTTGGAGCCATAAACTTGCTGGGTACAAGCACTGCTTTCCACCCATAATGTATAATAGTTGTGTCTTCACAACCATTGTAGTTTGAGTATAAAAAATGATTAATTGGAGGTCATAGTATTACTCCAGTAAAAGACTTTGACCATTAAGGGGGAATTATACTAAAAGTTATAGTATTACTTGTTTTTCTAGCAGACTTTGAAAATAGCACTGTTTGTGGTAACACTGTCTATAAACTGAAGTGTAAGCAGGTAATTCATTGATCTTGCTCAGATCCCTGTTTATCCAATACACTTTATAAGCAGCATTATCACAGCAAGCCAAAGCTGTTTTAACCTGTAATATTGGTACTTATGTTACCTTTAACTATTGTCACTTCATAAGTAAGGGTTTTGTGCCTTCAAATTTATTTTGCAGATTTTATTCAAGCATATAACATATCACTATGTCATAGTATACATTACTAAAGAGTGGTGAATAGATTTTATAGAAATCTTTTATTTTTTTAGATATATTTTGAGTACAGTTTCCCCTTAAAAGCAGCCAATTATTTTTTCTTTACTAACTGGACTTTTTTTGTTTCCCTCATAACCTGCATTGCAGGAGGTTGTGAGTTAGATCTCGCTCGTTTTTTCCAACTCATAAATGAAATGGGTGGCATGCAACAAGTGACTGACCTCAAGAAGTGGAGCAAGCTGGCAGACATGCTCCGCATCCCGAAAACTGCACAGGATCGACTGGCAAAGCTGCAAGAGGCGTACTGTCAGTATCTCCTCTCCTATGACTCGCTTTCCCCTGAGGAGCACAAGAAACTGGAGAAAGAAGTCCTGCAGGAGAAAGAAATTCTGGAGAAGAAGAAAGGTCCACTGGAAGGTCACTCAGAGAATGCCTATAAGTTACACTTGCTGCCTAGGTATGAGCCCAAAAACGGGCTTATTAATGGAGTGGTGCCCCGCAATGGCCTCCGGGGGAAGCTAAGAGAAATGGATGTGCAGATGAAAAATGGCAGACGGAGGCTTTTTGCTCAGGAAAAAGAAAGTGCAGAGGAAGAGTCAGAGGAAAAGGGTTTATATGGTGACCTTCACAAGTGCGTCTACAAAGTAAGTTCACGTTTGTGCAGAATCTGTTTTATACGCGTTATTTACTTGTGTCTTGTCTTTCTAATGGGCTGTTTTATTTTGTATCTTTACCTTTTTTCTTTCATTTTGCTATTTTGTATGTAGTTAAATTAGCATACGTTCTAAAAATGTCATCTTGAAGGTCCATCCGACATGATTGGTAGAATAGACTTTTCAGGATTCAGCCCAGACAGAGTGTACAGGAAAGTGGGTGAAGAAGTGCTTGCTAATGAGCTAATTATTGTAGATTTCCACATTACAGGTGGTCAGTAACATGCCCAAAGTCATTGTATGGCTAAACTACATCAAATGCAATATTGCTCTTACCTAATTACCCTTTCTACCATATGTTATAAAAATACATGCATATGTATCGAACCATTGCTCAATCACGCTATGAAAATGGAATATATAGGCCTTGCCTGGGAAAGAGTATGAGTCATTGTGGTTTTGTTTATCTCCTCTGTAGGGAAGATCTGTGTCTCTCACAACCTTCTATAGGACAGCAAGAAATGTGATGAATATGTGCTTCAACAAGGAGCCCACAGTCACAGAGGTCGAGGTAAGCTTACTCCAAAATAAGATTTCCAAAGAGGCTACTTGCGATAATAATGAAAATAATGTCCACCCATTACAGAGCACTCATATGTATGTGATAGGATGAGACAGAAAACATTGACATGTCAAAATTAAAGTTGCTATAGGATTAATGTATACTTAACATATATTAGGACACAAGGAATTCCATGCATGTACCCAAGAACTTGATTGTCAGTGCATTGTATTCAAGGTTTATTAGTTACTAAAGGAGCTAATATGGTATGGTATATATACTCACTACCTATTGTTATACTATCCATACTACCCACCCGTGTATCTATGGTTTTGATTAAAATACAGGAAAGAACACTTTAAATATTAGCATTAATTTTAGAACAGGGAAAAATACATATTTATTTTTTGTACAAAATCTATTTTCGTGTTCTATATTGTAATTTTGTCACACTTGCTAATCCTTAGAGAATAGCTGGAAAGAAGAAATCCTGGCGTTACTATTAAATTAACAATGTGTCTAAATTTAATTAAGTTACCTGCCCATTTTCACGAACACATGCAGTTGTGCAAGTGAAAAAACACTTTAGTCTCAGAGAAGTTAAAAAAAAAAAAAAAATATATATATATATATATATATATATATATATATATATATATATATATATACGGTATATATTTTGCTATGACCTACACATATATAGAACCAATAACTATTAATCTTTTTTACATTTATTTACAGTTGGTTTCACACTTCAGTTTTCCTAGGATTTAGTTATATTTTTTTTCTGAAAAAAAGTTAGGAACATCATTACATACAAAATGTTTAACATAATTACACAAGAATTGTGCTGTGGATTGTTACTGGAAATACTAGAAACTGTTATTGACTGAAGATATAATTTTAAATACCCTATTTATTATTTAAAATTACATAGATAATGTTGCCTCACTGCTGTGTTATCCCTCCAGAGTAGACAAAACCAGAGCGAGATGCACAAAATGATCCCAGATGTTATCTTCATGTGTACTGTGTTTTTGTTTTTTTAAACATTTTACTACTTAATAAGAAAAGTGTTATTCAGAGCTTTAATAAGAATTCTATCAGCGTATCTTCCTAAATAAAACAGCTTCCTGGTCTACTAATAAAAATCAAGAAAAAATCCTTTTCTTTACTTTTGCAGCAAGAGTACTGGCGTGTTGTTGAACAGAAGTATTGTCATGTGGCTGCACATTGCGGAAAAGTTGACACAAACACTCATGGGAGTGGGTTTCCTGTAGCTAAAGCAGAACCCTTTTCAAGGTAAGTGTAATCCGATGGAGTATTAAAATTCAACATGGTGCATTGCATTATGTGTAACACATACCTTATGTATCCTGTATCTGTCTAGGCATGGATGGAACCTCACTGTCCTTCCTAATAATTCAGGATCCATCCTTCGACACCTTGGTGCTGTGCCAGGTAAGTCTTCTATATTCTTCATTTTTTTTTTTTTTACATTTACACATTTATACACATGCACAGGTTCTAAATAGGCTTCCTTTCTGAATATGCTTAACTTTTTTAATTTATTTTTCATTTCATTTGAGTCGGCTCACTGAAATATTGTTTTGTAAGTTAGAAACAGTAGTTCATATAGTTATGCTACGTAGACGCAGAGCTGAAGCAGTCTATGTCAGTAAACCAAAATGACCTCTTATTGGGTGAACTATGGAAATGTCATGTCTGTTCCTTGCAGTGTCAGGATATTCCAGCACTGGGTTTCTGAAGTATATGCAGTATAAGTTACCTTTTGGATGCCATGTAACTGTAATTACTGTAAAGCCCTTGGCGTTCAAATATATATGTCTTGAACTGTGTATACATGCTCATCATTACTTTGGTTTGGCACATTATAATGCTAGATCTCTCTTTTAGGAGTAACTATTCCTTGGCTTA
The DNA here is from genome assembly GCA_036172795.1 of Pelodytes ibericus. Taxonomy (NCBI): domain Eukaryota; kingdom Metazoa; phylum Chordata; class Amphibia; order Anura; family Pelodytidae; genus Pelodytes; species Pelodytes ibericus. Next base: position 95,880,136 of record CM069859.1, on the reverse strand, counting down.
ACATTGGCATGGTTTTTTCTACCTCATGCTGGTCTCGAGACCAAAATCACCTTCCATACATTGACTACTTACACACTGGTGCTGACTGCATTTGGTAAGCATTACCTTCCTATTAACTACTGACTAAATTCTGTAATGCATGTATGAAAAATCAGTGCCTTTTGGCTGATGTTGGAGCACAAGTCACAGATCGCTCAACTCCTATCCAAATGTTTTATGATGTGTAAATGTAACTAGTCCCCGAATCACTGTTATCATTAAGGTAATCTAGCTTGTTTAGGGTGGGATTATTTAAAGTTGTATTATCATGTGGCTTGTTGTAATGTGTTTCCACTCAACGGTGGACATTTTTGGATATCTGTAACTTGGTAGTCTTCCAGTCTCTTTAAATAGCATATTCAATGTGGTTAAAGATAATTTAGGGGTGGGGAAATATATACATTTTTTTAAAGTAAATGTTATACGCTAACAAAAAACCCTGCTGTCACAGGGTAAAATTGATTTTTACATAGACAATTCTGGTGGTAAATTTAAGATGCAGTAATGTCTCCCTGTTTTATGATCAATGAAGTAAGCCATGATTTGTCTTACAACCCAGTCTTCTAAAATATGTGCCATATCATTTAACTTCCCTTCCCTCTGACATCACAGACTCGGTGAATAAACCTGGTAACAGGAGAAAGCTGAGCAGCACATATGCTTCCAATGCACTGAAACCAAGCAGCACAATAGACATTCTGTGGTGCCAACATCATAAAATGCAATTACTGAGTTTTCCATTATTCATTATTTTAGCCTATTATTTAATTGCAGGTGAACTGCAAAAACTAAACATTAATGGTAGCGAAATTCTCCAACTTGCCTACCTTCCCAACAAGGCTATCAATGCTTGATTTTTGCAATTCCCTTCTTTGCTTTTAGCAACTAGTCCCTAATATGTAATACACACAATCACAATTTATTTTAATAATAATGATATGTTTATTTATAGAACAGTTGTAAACAGTCCGTAGATTATAGTTGCAGGAGGAATAACCAGTAAGCTATTTCTAGAAACACATCCATCTGAAAGTCTATGTTGGATTTGCAGACATACAAATTCTTTCTTTGTTTATTTAAACTTTTGGCCAGGATACAAGACTCTTGTAGTCACAGAGCAGAATGCATAGCTTATATCAACATTCTTCCACGTTCTCTAGGAATATATGAGTATTTTAATATCATTATATCTAGCAGCTTTCTAACCTAAAAGCACAGTCTGGAAAACTACTATTTCCATTCTTCTTTTTCATTTGTTTTTTGTCTTTGCCTTTTTGTCGCTTCAACAATGGCAATCAATATTTTTTTTTTTTCCCTTTAATGACTGCAGGAAAGGGCAGGCAGCTGTGGGATAATTAGCAGGAGTAATATAATTGAGGAAAACCAAGATAGTGGATATATTAGTGTGAGGGCACACTGATACACAGGCTGACAATGAACACTAACTTTGGGGAAGACAAAGAAAGGGCTATAGACAGATGTGCTTGGAGGGCAATTGATAGGGTTGCCACCTGGCCGGTATTTTACCGGCAGGCCGGTAAAAAAAATTGGCTTCAAGCCAATGTTAAGTCTATGGAGACAGTACCAAGGCCGGTATTTTTCTGAAGAAAAGGTGGCAACCCTAGCAATGGAACACATGATATGGGGAAGGTTAGGAGAAGTAAAGGTCAGTGGACTGATATAAATAGAATGGTTATGAGATAACAAGGGAAGGGGAGGCTCACATAAGTGGTAACTAAGATGAAATTGGTGCTGAGATGAGGCTGAGCCAATGAAAGAGAACAACAAACTTCTGACTTATATGTGTAGCAGAACTGAAGGAAACCAGATGTAGTGTGCATTCTATAATGTTACACAGCCAAAAGGTTGCCTGAGCATCATAGGAGCCATAACCTTTGACACGTCAGCTGCCTTGGACTAAGTGACTACAGTTTGACAGATTATTATTGGAAGCTTAGTTTGCAGAAGCTTTGGTGCCAAAGGTTACCTGTAGTCTACACCTCCATTGATATTCGGCTAGCCACTTGCCTCTCAGAGTAACAAATAAAATCCTTATCCCAGTTTCAGTTACACATTAATATAGGTACAGTAACTTGAAAAAAACAAAGGTTAACTGAGTATCAGGGCCTGGTAAATAAGGATACAGAGTCCAGAAGCCCTGTCTATTTTGTGAACCGATAGGACATTCTGCAGGTTTATTTATTTCCTTAAATACCTTATGATGTTGTCCCTTGTTGTTTTGTATGCTGTTGTGGTATATTGACTGTATATTGACTAAACGGGTTAATATTTTTGTTTACAGGTATTGCATTCCTGCTGAGGAAGAGAGCAAACTTGATAAAGTGGTACACACTCTACTACAAGCCAATGGTACTCCTGGCCTGCAAATGCTTGAAAGTAACGTAATGGTAAATGTTCGCAGTGGTGTGCTATTGCTGCATAGTGTGTTACCTAGCTATTTTAAAACAGCTACGATATGGCACGACTAAAGCCACAAACAGAAAACCAACTTTATAAATAAAATAGCGTCATCTGCAGTGTATTTATTCAAACCTCAGCATTGTAGGTTTCATTCCCTGCAAGGTGAAATCGCCTCTTTATTTTCCCTGAGGTTGATAAAATGAGTACCATTATGTTTGGTAATGATAACCTCTATAATCCGCAATCCATTTGGTTAAGTCTGAAATTATGTGCTTTTACTTAAGTCAGGGAGAAAATGTCTATTGTATATTTCATCATCTCTTGCCATGCCAGCCCAATGAAAGTCTTAACACAGTTGAGAGTGAAAAGGCAGGCACTAGTTAGTGTTTTTCTCAGAAGTCATGTAGAAAGGATCACAATCTTCACTGTACATAAGGTATATTGTGCTGCACACCAGACCTGATGTCATATGCAGCCATTTTAGAATGTACAAAATACCCATTATAGTAATCCTCACACAGTCCTTTAGTCGTGTAAGCATCTCGCTTGAGTGGTTGTCGTCTGAACTTTGCAGTGTTATAGCGTGTTTTGTTTTGAAATCAGCATTACTGTGCTGTTCACATGTGATTGGAACTCTGCCCATTTGTGTGACCTTCTTTACTACATACATGATCATCCTCCTTTTTTGTGATCCTCAGTCTATTCATGGCTGGAGTAAAAGGAACTTCTCATAATTGTGGCTTTCATGTGAAAAAACAAAGTCATTGTTTCTTAAAACACGACTATTATGTCTGCTTTGTCAGCATTGTAGATGTATTGCTGCATTTTAGTTGTAATACTTCTGAAACAAAGACTAACATTCTACTTCATGTGTCATTTTATAGATATCCCCAGAGGTGCTGTGTAAGGAGGGGATTAAGGTGCACCGTACTGTACAGCAGAGCGGCCAGTTTGTTGTCTGCTTCCCAGGATCCTTTGTGTCAAAAGTATGCTGTGGCTACAGTGTTTCTGAAACTGTGCACTTTGCTACCACCCAGTGGACAAGTATGGGCTTCAAAACTGCCAAGGTACCCCTTACCACATTATTTTCAGCTGTACACTAGGCAATTACAAAAGACAAATAATAACACCTTGCCTAAAGAATAATCATTGATGAAGACATACAAATATTGTGTGTTTCGTTCCCTTTTTCAGTCTGCAGAGATTTAAAGCACAACTATTGTCAGTGAATGAAAGAATTGGGCTGCATTAGTCAATATATTATTGAAGTGGTGTTGCTGATTAAACTATTATTTACAGCAAAAAGATATGATTTAAATATTTTTTTTTCTAAGCAAAGCATCAAAAATATCATTATATCCATTGCTCCATAAATATTTCACAATGTTTTAGATTTGCATTTCCCCTCCCCCAGCGTTGTCTCTCTCCCCCACCCTCCCTTTCTCTCTCTCTCCCCTCCCTTTGTGTCTCTCCCCCTCCCTTTGTGTGTCTCTCTCTCCCCCTCCCTTTGTGTCTCTCTTTGTCTCCCTCCCCTTGTATCTGTCTCTTCCCCTCTCCCCTTGTATCTGTCTATTCCCCCCTCCCCTTGTCTCTGTCTCTTACCCCCTTCCCTTGTCTCTGTCTCTTACCCCCTTCCCTTGTCTCTGTCTCTTTACCCCCTTCCCTTGTCTCTGTCTCTTACCCCCTTCCCTTGTCTCTGTCTCTTATCCCCTTCCCTTGTATCTGTCTATTCCTTCCTCCCCTTGTCTCTGTCTCTTTCCCTCCCCTTGTCTCTGTCTCTTTGACCCTCCCTCCCCTTGTCTCTGTCTCTTTCCCCCCTCCCTCCCCTTGTCTCTGTCTCTTTCCCCCCTCCCTCCCCTTGTCTCTCTCATTCCCCCCTCCCTCCCCTTGTCTCTCTCTTTCCCCCCTCCCTCCCCTTGTCTCTCTCTTTCCCCCCTCCCTCCCCTTGTCTCTGTCTCTTTCCCCCCTCCCTCCCCTTGTCTCTGACTCTTTCCCCCTCCCTCCCCTTGTCTCTGTCTCTTTCCCCCTCCCTCCCCTTGTCTCTTTCTCTCTTCCCCCCCTCCCTCCCCTTGTCTCTGTCTCTTTCTCCCCTCCCTCCCCTTGTCTCTGTCTCTTTCTCCCCTCCCTCCCCTTGTATCTGTATCTTTCCCCCCTCCCCTTGTCTCTGTATCTTCCCCTCCCTCCCCTTGTCTCTGTCTCTTCCCCCCTCCCTCCCCTTGTCTCTGTCTCTTCCCCCCTCCCTCCCCTTGTCTCTGTCTCTTCCCCCCCCCCTCCCTCCCCTTGTCTCTGTCTCTTCCCCCCCCTCCCTCCCCTTGTCTCTGTCTCTTTCCCCCCTCCCTCCCCTTGTCTCTGTCTCTTTCCCCCCTCCCTCCCCTTGTCTCTGTCTCTTTCCCCCCTCCCTCCCCTTGTCTCTGTCTCTTTCCCCCCTCCCTCCCCTTGTCTCTGTCTCTTTCCCCCCTCCCTCCCCTTGTCTCTGTCTCTTTCCCCCCTCCCTCCCCTTGTCTCTGTCTCTTTCCCCCTCCCTCCGCTTGTCTCTGTCTTTCCCCCCCCTCCCTCCGCTTGTCTCTGTCTCTTTCTCCCCTCCCTCCCCTTGTCTCTGTCTCTTTCCCCCCCTCCCTCCCCTTGTCTCTGTCTCTTTCCCCCCTCCCTCCCCTTGTCTCTGTCTCTTTACCCCCCTCCCTCCCCTTGTCTCTGTCTCTTTCCCCCCCCTCCCTCCCCTTGTCTCTGTCTCTTTCCCCCTCCCTCCCCTTGTTTCTGTCTCTTTCCGCCTCCCTCCGCTTGTCTCTGTCTCTTTCCACCTCCCTCCCCTTGTATCTGTATCTTTCCCCCCTCCCTCCCCTTGTCTCTGTCTCTTTCCCCCTCCCTCCCCTTGTCTCTGTCTCTTTCCCCCCTCCCTCCCCTTGTCTCTGTCTCTTTCCCCCCTCCCTCCCCTTGTCTCTGTCTCTTTCCCCCCTCCCTCCCCTTGTCTCTGTCTCTTTCCCCCCTCCCTCCCCTTGTCTCTGTCTCTTTCCCCCTCCCTCCGCTTGTCTCTGTCTTTCCCCCCCTCCCTCCGCTTGTCTCTGTCTCTTTCTCCCCTCCCTCCCCTTGTCTCTGTCTCTTTCCCCCCCTCCCTCCCCTTGTCTCTGTCTCTTTCCCCCCCTCCCTCCCCTTGTCTCTGTCTCTTTCCCCCCCTCCCTCCCCTTGTCTCTGTCTCTTTCCCCCCCCTCCCTCCCCTTGTCTCTGTCTCTTTCCCCCTCCCTCCCCTTGTCTCTGTCTCTTTCCCCCTCCCTCCCCTTGTTTCTGTCTCTTTCCGCCTCCCTCCGCTTGTCTCTGTCTCTTTCCACCTCCCTCCCCTTGTCTCTGTCTCTTTCCCCCCTCCCTCACCTTGTATCTGTATCTTTCCCCCCTCCCCTTGTCTCTTTCTCTCCCCCCCTTGTCTCTTTCTCTCTCCCCCCCCTTGTCTCTGTCTCTCCCCCCTCCCTCCCCTTGTCTCTCTCCCCCCCCCCTCTGTTTCTCTCTGCCTCCCCCTCCCTCTTACCTCTTCTCTCCCTGGTGGCTAGTGGGGGCAGCAGGGGGATGATTGCACGATATGTGCAGACATCCTCCATGCTGCCTGACACTTCCGTCTATTATGACGGACAGCCGGTCCGTCATAATAGACGGAAGGGTCAGGCAGCATGGAGGATGTCTGCACTATGTCCCCTGCTGCCCGAATGTCCCTGGTGGCTAGTGGGGGCAGCCGGAGGATGTCTGCACGATACACGCAGACATCCCCCGCTGCTGCCCGGCACTTCCGCCGGGACTTTTATAATGAAGCCGGAAGGACCCGGTGTTCTGACAAATTACTGGAGCAAATTCTCCTGCGCAATCGCAGGAGAATTTGCTCACTGCGCATGCGCTTAAAGTTACAGCTGATCACTCAGCTGTAACTTTGTGACCACCGCGCATGCGCCAGCTGCGCAACCCACATCCTGCCCCCCGCACACCCCTTCTTACCAGATGATCGGACAACGGCGGTACACAGCGCATGCGCGCGGCTATCAAGCCTTGTGGGAATGCGCGCTTCCGTGGCTGGATTCAAAACGCTGGTAAGTAACACGGGGCGGGGGGGACATAAGGAGCCAACAGAGAGGTAAGCACCCTGGTGAGGGCTGCCTCATCTTGATAGGAGTTGTGATCCCCCTGCTGCATCAATAATACAGCAGGAGGATCACAACTCCCATGAAGATGAGGCAGCCCTCACCAGGGTGCTTACCTCTCTGTTGGCTCCTTATGTCCCCCCCACCCCGTGTTACTTACCAGCGTTTTGAATCCAGCCACGGACGCGCGCATTCCCACACGGCTTGATAGCCGCGCGCATGCGCTGTGTACCGCCGTTGTCCGATCATCTGGTAAGAAGGGGTGTGCGGGGGGCGGGATGTGGGTTGCGCAGATGGCGCATGCGCGGTGGTCACAAAGTTACAGCTGAGTGATCAGCTGTAACTTTATGCGCATGCGCAGTGAGCAAATTCTCCTGCGATTGCGCAGGAGAATTTGCTCCAGTAATTTGTCAGAACACCGGCAGTCGTGCCAGGCGACAGGGGAGGATGTCTGCGCGCATCCCCTGGCTGTTAGCGAGAAGGATCCAGGTTCCCTGCAGCTGGATCCCAGTTTTATAATCTGACCTCGATTTGAGGTCAGATTGTAAGAAGCATTTGCTCTGAAAAAAAACCTTGTCTTATATTCGAGCAAATACGGTAGTGTTGTGATATTAAACCCACCTACTCTCTATTGTCATGGAATAAGTGTGAGGTGCTATATTTCCAGCAAGATGGTATGTCTGTTACTAAAATGAGTAATCTAGGTATTTGGTGTTAAATCACAACCAATCAATGTTACAGATTTGTTACAAGCTGAGCTAGGTAATTTGTATGAAGATGAACACATTGTTGGCAGCTATGATTTGTTTTAAGGGGAAGTTCCAATACCAGTGTACTGCATCATGTGAAGAAAAAGTGAACAGATCTGACATATCAGTATTTACCTCAGTTGTTCCTATCTCCTAAAAATTCCTACTAAAATGTAATAGATTTATTGCTGCTGTTGTAGCAACAATCCTGCCTACCTCTCCCATGCTTCCCTTTTGGATGTCACTGAATTTAAAGGCCCCTGTGAAAGTATGTTCAATGTAAAACTACAAAAGAACTGTAAATAGTGCATATGTTAGAAACATGTACAATATACAAAAATAAGTCTGGTGGAACTGCCCCATTACTGTATTTGCTAAAATTGAAGGCACAGGTTTTTTTCAGAGCTAATTCTCTGACAATGTGACCTTGCCTTATATTTGAGGTCGCTTTGTAGTTGGACCTCAAAGAAGAGGTGCGATTACAAGGCTGAGATCCAGGTTCTTTGCAGAGCTGCAGGGACCTCACTTAGCAGGATGTCTGTGCAATCTGCCTTGCACCCCTCTGCGTTCATATCCAGAAGTCAGGGACTTGTGACCTCCCGGGCGCTTGTTGGGGGCTTGTGGCCTCGTGGCACTCCCAACTCCCCTGACGCTGAGGCAGCCAGAGATGATGTTTGTGTGTCTGGGCAGTGGACAACCATAAACCACTAGATACCGTGAATGTCATAAGTTAGGGAATGGGGTGGAGTAGAAAGTACTATGAATGCAATATGCGTGCAGAGGCAAGTCCTTTTGGGTGCTACATGGGCACAATGACAAGTGTGTGCACAATATGCGTGTAGTGGAAAGTACTTTGGGTGCAATATTTTGAACATGAACATCCTATAGGTGCAAATGAATTAAATAAGAATAAGAAATCCATTTTTTCAATTAAGTTTATATTAAATATATGAAAAAAGTTTACATGCGAAGCAATATTTACTAGCAAAACCTTTATATTTCCCTAGAGGTTTGACACATTTTTTTTTCTTCATTAAGACTCCAAAGTTTGGAGGGGTTGCCTTATAATAAAGCGAATATGGTATATTCCTTCTCAATTCCACTGGTCTCAATTGGAGTGTATGTTGCAACTGCCATTAGTTTTAGATTGAGTTTAGTAGACCGGTTATATTTAAATCTCTACCCTTAATACTTGCTCACTACCTTTAATACTTGCTCACTACCCTTAATACTTGCTCACTTGTACTTCTTATTGATGGTGGTTGAATGCCGTCTTGATTAACGGGAAGATTTATCTGTACTTTATATATTCAGGAGTTAGACGCAATACACTTATATGCAGTCTACTTATATACTCTCTACATTCTAGGTCAGTGTTGGCGTACCTGGCCCTGCAGATGTCTAGAAGTAAATATCCCATGATTTTACATACCCCTTCAGGCTGGAAAATGTAGTTACAAAACATCTGCAGTGCCAAGGTTGGCCATTGCGTTGAAAGAACTGTTGAATAGAGCCAGTACAGGAGAGAGAGACATTTAAAACACTAGGATATAATGTAATGTAGTGCACATCACAGTGTTTTGATCCTAAAAAGGTTAACCAATGTCCCCTTTTCATTTATATTTTTGTATACATCTGGCACATTGCTTTGTGATAGATGCTCCATAATAATGTTTTTAACAATGACTTATTTTATTGTCAGGAAATGAAACGTCGACACATAGCAAAGCCTTTCTCCATGGAGAAATTACTGTATCAGATTGCAACAGCAGAAGCAAAGAAAGAGAACAGTCCAACGCTGAGTGTCATTTCTGCTCTACTCGGAGAGCTCAGGTAATTCCAAAGATCCATCTAGGTTTGTTGTACAAATGTTTAAATGAAAATATTATATATGCTATATATATATATATATATACTTTATATATGGGGTAGATTCACTAAGGCTGGTGTCATTTGCCCATTCACTAAATCACATTTGACTGCACCTTCAAGAAAAAAAAAGACTGCATGGAGCACCCACCTCCCTATGCGTATGAGTCATTCAAAGTCCATAAATGAAGAAATGGTGAAGGAAAGAATCCGCACTCAGGAATCCAAGTTGAAAAATAGGTGATGTTTATTTGCAGAAATGAAGTTACATGTGAAACAGCAGAAACGGGGTGGAAAACTTAACGCGTTTCGCGTGGATGCACTCTTAATCATTATGATTAAGGGTGCATCCACGCGAAACGCGTTAAGTTTTCCACCCCGTTTCAGCTGTCTCGCATGTAACTTCATTTCTGCAAATGAACATCACCTATTTTTCAACTTGGATTCCTGAGTGCGGATTCTTTCCTTCACCATTTCTTCATTTATGGATTCTTTAACCCTGGGTTAGGCGTGGGAAGCCGGCACCTGGACCACACAGTGAGAGGAACACACACCCTTTCAGTGCTAGAAGGCACTGCAGCTGAGAGTGGTGGAGCCCGGATTTCCTTGACTGGAACTCTTTGTCTGTCATTCAAAGTCCCCTGATGTCATTAGGCATGTCCTGCCTCCAGTAGAGCACTGTGATTGGCTGCGGAAAGTGTGATTTGGATAATTCTCAGGAGCTGGTCTGACCAATAACATTAAGATTTAGTTTGAGTTTTTTAGATTTGTATCTTCTAAAAAGCTCTTATCTTACCTTCATCACACTCCTTTCAATACTTTGTCACTTCTTATTAAGAGTGTTTTAATGGTCTTTTGATTTTTTTTAATGGTCTTTTATGAAGTATAATTTAACTTCATAAACCGGGGCATTAAAAATACAAGACACATAAATATGCAGCAACTTTAACATACATGTAACAGCCAACTAAGTACCATTTAACCTCCCTGTAACTTAGGAGACCTGGGATTGACCATCTCACACATGGCATTAAGAGTTTAGTCAGCTGACCGCTATCCTTTAGTGAATCAATCCCATATATGTTTTTTTCTGGCTGTAAATTTGTGGAGACAAGTGGATCCAGAGGACATTTCATTTTAACCACGTCTCTAGCAGAGGTCAGTACCTCTGAGAACCAACATATGAAGAGTTGACCTTATGTACTGCAGAAAGAAAAAGGAAATTCTCTAATGGAGGTTCGGAACATTGACTTTGAAAGTCATGGCTGCCCATGTCGGCGTTATTCATAAACAATCGTAATGTCTGGTATTTGGATAAACTGCTGACAACAGGTCGTCTTAATTCTTTGGTACTGGGAGAGCAATATTTAAAAACCAAAATAAAAAGCCATTTATTAAAAAAATGGGCACACTCAAATATCTGCGTGTCTGATCTATGGTAGGTTTTCTTGGTTTACTTCTTGTAGATCCACTTGACTGGATGTTCAAAAGACACTGCACACCTGAGTTTTTTTTCCCCCACTTCATTTCATCTATGTTGTTCCACATTTTTTTCTTTAACTGAAGCAAAAAATTAAGCTTGACTAAGCAATCCATTTTTTTCTGGTTGGTTTACTACGGGCAATTTGATGCCCATGGTCAATCTATTTGTTTTACCTGACAAGAAAAACCCATGGCAGACACATAGATTTTTCCAAAAAATGAACTATTTTTTTAATATTTTTTTGAGCTCCGAGTGCTGTGGACTTGTGCAGCAGTTTCCAAAGCTAGCGCAAGAGAAAATGTCAGTTACGTATAACCTGACATGTACTTTTCATATTTTTATCCAGAAGAATTTCCCTCTTTCTGCAATGTTCTTTATTTTCTTAAGATTCCATGGGATTTTAAGAATACCTCTTCGCTGCTTTTCTAGAAGGACAAGCAGACATTTCAATTTTAAAGAATGCAATTTTTTCCCACAAAAGCAAATAATGAAATCAACTGTTTCATGAAAATGCTAATGTATCTTTTTTTTTTTTTCCCTCCAAGAACTTTTTTCTGGAACGGTGTATCTCCTGTTTCCTGTGTAATGCTGTTTCTTTTGTCCAATATGTAGTGTCTATCTTTCCAAGGGGTAGCAGTTGATGAACAATGATCGTAACTATATTTGTGAAAACTTCTCAAGATCTGTTTAGCTTAAATTGTTCACACTGTTGAAAAAGCTTGTAATTGCTCGATTCCATTCCAGTAACTGATTATTTTAATGGTTGAAAGGAAGCTTCTTTTAATGCAAATGTATGCTACCATCTGCTATAATGCAATGTTATAGTAAATGAATGACTTGTGATTTTTCCTTTCCTGGGAGGTGCCTGTGAATTACAGGTCTGAAGTACCTTGTTTTCTTACTGTCACTTCATCCTCATTACAAAGCTGCAAATTAGCACTTTGTAACCAGGGTGTAGTGATGACCTGGCAGTTTCTGATTCAGTTTTTGTTGGATAGGGATACAGAGCTGAGGCAGCGCCAGGAACTCTTTGAGGCGGGTCTCCTCTCTTCAGCACGCTATGGGAGTCACGACACCAGCATCTCAACGTTGGACGGAAAGAAAAAGCCACGAAAATGGTTGCAGTTTGAAACGTCAGAGAGAAGATGTCAGATATGCCAGCACCTTTGTTACCTTTCCATGGTGGGTAGCAGACCTATAAAGGAACTCTCAAAATGTATATATTGGTCTGTATTTTTGGAATAATATTTTGAGTCTTGCCAGTTTTCAAAAATATTGATACTCCCTGGTTGCTTCTCCCTGTTTATGGCATAGTCCCCCAGGCTATCTGAAAGATTTGTGTCACAAAGAATACATTGGAAATGTGCACTGTATTCTGTCATAATATTATGTATAACGAGACAGGCAGGTAAGAAATGAGGGAGCATTTCTGTGTAAAACAATGCGCAATGTTTAAGACTGGCCATTGCAATAGATATGTACACATCTGTTAAAGTGTACCGTCATAAAAAAATATGTACTATCTATTGTGCTAATCATTTTGAAAAAGGCATAGCAGTGAAAAAGATGGAAGCCGATGGTCGCTAAGCACTCTGGGATGCTGACATCAGCATTTGGTGGCTAGCGGAAGGTTTGCAGAAGGAAACCGCCCCATTCAGATAAAGTATATATCTTGAGTCACAAGTTTACCAGCAAACATGCTGCCTGAATCTGAACTGGTCATCATTTGTGAATAACAATTCACTTTAATATTCCAAAATGCTCGTAAAAATAGTTTTCATTTAAAAACAAATTCACGATTAACACAACATGTTGTTTTTTGTGTGTTGTTTTCCTTGGCTAACTGATTAAACGTTTGCCTTCATTACAGGTTGTGCAGGAAAATGAGAATGTAGTGTTTTGCTTGGAGTGTGCGCTGCGTCAAGTGGAGAAACAAAAATCTTGCCGTGGACTCAAACTGATGTACCGCTATGATGAGGTGAGTTTAAAATAACATCTTCTAATAAAATATTCTAAACTTGCCGAGTCCCTGACACTTATATATACATTTTGGTTGTAAACAAACTTGTAATGAGAATGGTATGTCTAGTATCATTTTGCCCTGCATAAGAGTGAATAGAAGTAAAATCGTATTGCTGTGTTCACTCGTGTATCTATTTGCAGGAAATATGCCTAGTATTCATATCCTACAACAGATAATATGTGGCAAAATTCCCATATATAACTTACAATACTGGGAGCGACATACATCTCGGGAACCATGATGCAACCCGAAAGGTGTAGATCCTGCACCAAAAAAGTAACACTATTTAAATAATCATGGATGGGACCAAGTGTCCTCTTGCGTGTCATTGTGGTCCTATATTTTGATTATTCCATTATGATGAAATGTTCTCTCCTTTCAGTAAATAGACCTCAGTCTTTGGAAGTTAGTCTAAATGGGGTAGGTTAAATTAGGTACTTGCTGACATGTAGCACCGTAAGATCAGTTTCACACAACCTCTCAGTTATTTTATGACCAACTTGATTAAAGTGTAGTCACATGTTAACTAGTGTTTTCTCTCCCTGTCTGTTAAATGATGGTAACATGGTATTTTTCTATATTTCCTTTTCAGGAGCAAATAATTAGCCTAGTCAATCAAATCTGTGGGAAAGTATCTGGTAAAAACAGCAGCAATGAAAACTGTCTGATTAAGACTACACCAAAAAGAGGACCAAGGAAGCGAGCCACACTTGATGTGCCATCATCCAGGCTATCAACATCGAATTTGTCCAAAAGTGCTTCAGTTTCATCATGAGGATGCCAACACTCTTTTATCTGATATACATATAAATATATATTTTTTTTTTTGTAATTATACCCTAGTTTGGAGTACTTGCTGTAGAATACAGGCTGTCTTTGCACTAGCTCTAAGAAGATTGTTGTTTTTTTGTTTTGTTTTTTCTTCTGGTTTTTAGAGAAGTACATTTGGTTTTAGCATTAAACTGTTGAATTTTTTTATTATTATTATTATATATTATTTTATTTTATTTTATTTTTAGGATTTTGTATTTGGGCACTCTGCAGTTGCAATTTTGAAGCTGCCGTATAATCACTGTTTTATAATGGTCCAAGGGGGTCAATCCAATATTTTGGATTTTATTTTTCCAGGAGCCCCGGAGACTGAAACAATAAATAAAAGCCCTCCTTCACAACAGCATGTGGAAGAGGCTTTTACAGCATTTTTTTGTTAAGTTTGTTGTGTTTTTTTTTTTTTTTCTTTTCTTCACTTGTGTGTTTCTTTATACAGTCAATGGAACAGTTTTTGTAGAAACAAAACAGTCAAAACTTGAACGAACCTGCTTTTACTTGGCTGTGTTTCATTTTGTCACGTGCAAGATGAGTTTTGTAATTTTTTTTTATTTTTTTAAAGTTGGAGATAAAATATACTTATTAAAAAAACAAACAAAAAACTGCAGATGGTTTGGCAGCTGAAGATGGACTTAAAATAAAATACAGAGGCAAAATGCTGAGATTTGAAAAATGTTATCTCTTACCAGCACATCTCTATGCATCTGTTAAAGGAGAAGTATAAATCTATCAAGGAACTCAAGCAATGCCTGCCTGGCAAAAGTCACATAGAGGGGGGGAAGGGGTTATAAACTGTGCCTGATTTCATATGGAATCCATTCTGTTATTTTTGGTGCTGTTGGCTACTTTATCAAAAAAAAAGAAAGAAAAAACTTCAATAGCATCCTTTTGAAAAGGAATTTAAAGTATATATATAAAGTGGTTGAAGCCAGAAGTGCTTCTTTGTCATAGATGTGCAATCTTTCTAACATTCCATTTTCATTCCACTGCTGTCTCAACACATCACACAATCAGCATTAATATAAATATATATCTATAGATATATATATATTATTTTATTTTTTTTTTTTTTTATATATTTCGTTTCATCAATATTTTTTTGTGGAAATACTTGTAAAAAATTAGTTTGCAGATCTTTGCAGCTGAGATGGAATTGCTTCAACGATCACCTTTTAGAGCCACTAGGTCTGAATTTTGTTTTCTTTGTCATGAATGTGAAAATGAATTTCCTCATGTGTCTTTTTTTCTTTTTTCCCTGTATCTTTCAGAAGAGATAACAAAAAAAAAAAAATCACAAATCTTTTTGTACATATGCTTGTAAATTGTTTTAAATACTTGAGCCTTCTTTTGGGGTCTAGGGGTGGACAGGGGACGGTGAGAAGACAAGATGAAGAAAATGCCTTACATTTCAGTTTCTTCGTCAGATGGTTTGGATGCTTACAGGGTTCTTCTTGTAACATATATATAAGTGCTGCTTACATCACTGAACAACTAAAAAAATTATGGTAATTTTGCCCCTTTTTTCTGGTTGTTTGTATGTGTGGGACTAAAGAAAAAAAGGGAAACTGTTTTCACAAATGTGTGCTTTGTTTCAAGATGAAAAAAGAAATCAGACAGACCGTAGCTAGCCATATTGCACTGAACTCGCCAGTGGTAACTATTGGGAGAGTGTCCTTTAATACAATTTGTTGGTTGTCGTTGCAGAAGACTGAACTGTTTTTTGAATATTTAACAATAACATAAACAGAGTCAAGTGTTTTTCAAATGTGGTTGTCCAGTTTTATGGCCTTGCTGTGTACTTTTCCCTCTTGACAGTAAACTTCTATGACTACGGCTTACAGGTTGACATTTAATTTATTAGCACTGTTCTGCTCTCTTTCCCTGTTCTGGAAAGAATTCATGTTGTTTATTGACAGTTTTGTTTACTTTTCAGGTTTGTACAACAAGGTTTAATAATAAATAAAACTTTTTTGAATACTTGCCTGTTTATTACAGCACAGTGCAACCTTTTCTGATTTTCTTATTTTATTATATTAGAGGAGAGATCAAAATGTGAAATAAAATTTAATTAAAACAAATTTGTCTTTGTCTGGAAAATATTAGTGGGGGGGGGGGACAGTCTAAAAACTCTGCTTTACAAGGAAACTAAGGAATTTTCTGCAATATGCAATAGGGAACATTACATTTAGAACTTAAAGAGTGTTACAAACCCAATAATACTGACATAAACCAAGATTATATTTAGTATTAAAATACCTGCTTGCTCTTACAATCTAGAGAGGGGAAAGAGGAGATACCTAGTTGTAGAGAGGGCAGGAAACAAGACATTGTGGACAGAGTGTGCTGGGTAGAGTCTGTCAGACATTGATAGCTGAATCTCTCTCTGCAGTGTATGCTGGCTGTGGTCACACACTATCAGTGGATGATACCCAACTGTCAGACTGCATCCATCACCCTTTGGGGAGAGATGAATAAGGGATGAAGAAAGCTCATCTCTGCGCTGGATGGAACAATATTAGATTGGACAACACATGTTTAAGGAGTAACAAGTGTAAATCATCTTCCTATCTACACCACACTGCAATATGTTGAGCGCAAGGTTGAAAGGGCGAGAGTATTATTAAGACAATGCAGCTTGTCCTTTACAATTCTCCGTTAATACCACAAAAACTCTCAGTATAATGTGCCAGCTCTTCTTAGCATGATTGAAGACTGGCATTTTGGTAAGGTGCAAATCAAGGGCATCCAATGTGTGGTTTGTGGTCCAAAGGCAGCCTGCCCAATCACCCAGGTTTTTTTTTTTTTGTTTTTTTTATATAGACTTAAGTAATTAGACCAAAGGCTATTAATGGCTATAGCAATCTGGTGCTTACATAAGAACCCCAAAATCAGACCTAAGAATCTTGCATGATGTCATGGTTAACAATAAATGAAATCATTCTGGTGCCTGGATACACATGCATATCTGATCATGTGGCCACGGTGAAAAATAGAGAAACCTTTCCTAAGAGACGATGCTGTCCTGCAGATATACTAACATGCTGGTTAAGTAGAAAATTTAGTCAAAACAATACCAGTGTTTATCACCTGATACGTTTGACAGTTTAACACATACTTAGTTGTAGATAATACTTCTGTGTTATTGGCGCAAGTAGAGCAACAACAAGAAGTCCACTAAGTTTTAGCTCAATTGGATGTCCCACACATTCTGCAAGCTTTTTAAATATGTATGTTTCAAAAGAAGTATTTCTTAGCCATTCCAAGAACCAAAAATACTGGTGTGGGGCCGGTTCTGCATAAGTTTCTATTATCATTACATGTCCTATCTGAAGGGAACTGTTGGGAGAGGTGGTGCACATGTCATGGTACAAAGAAGAATTTTCAAGCTCCAAAAAATGGAACATTGAAACAAGTGGTAGTGATCCTATATTAGGCCCTACTACATTTGCATCCTATATACTTTTATATACCTTTAATTTCTGCTCCTAAAGCATATTCTGGCTCTTGTTGAGTTATGCTGGTGTTCTATCTTATTCTCTATTTTTTGTAAAACCTTTTTGGAAGCCATGGCAGCATTTTATATCAGTCTAATGACTTGTAATTTGTTCTCCCTCACCTACTCCCTTTTTTTTTTTTATCTCTCTCATACAATACCGCCCCCCTATTAATTAACAAGAATATCTTAAATAGTGTGCTGATTAATACAATACCACTGTTAGAGTGGATCAATTGCTTATCTGCAGACCTGCAACTATTGATTGCTGTTCTCCCCACCACCTCTCCTTTATGGCATTTAAAAGAAATCCAGAACTTTGACATGAAAAAAAAAATAGATCTTGGATCTTACTGACATATAGATACCTCGCCAACCATCATCTCTCTAGACTGCACTCCCATTTAACTCCTATTTACATTTGTATAGTCATGCTCCTTATCCCCATACTTAACATGGTATTTTCTTCCAGTATCTGGAACATCACCTGTTTCAATCATGCAAACATCTATCAGATTTACCACACTTACAGGTATCCACCTGGTCATAGAGACTAAAAACTTGTCTCCTCCATAACCCTGAGGTTGTCTAATCTCTTATTGAAGTTTACGGAATTTTATCTTCAATTTTTCTGACTTCTTTCCTGTTCTTTAGTCACCCAACCAGGCTGCTACCATAAGTAAATTAACCATTGTCAGAAATGAGTGTGGTCTTGCACCAAAAACTGGAGAAGCAATGCTGTTAATGACATGGGACAGTTCTCACAGGAACTCCAGAGAGCATAAAGGATTGAATCAAATATGTGGTAATCACTCAGGAATTGAGTTTAAATATCGAAAGGAACATTATAACACAAGCACTTTTTATAAAGTAAAAATGACGACAATTACAAGGATTAATAAAACATAATCATTGTTCAAGAGCTTTCTGTTTTGTATAGCAATAATGTTAACCTATTTGAAGTAAAAGAATTAAACAACCTTTGAATTCTTCCCTCTGTGACGGCCTCTTTTTATTCACGTCTGCAGATAAAAAAAATACTAACACAGAGCCATTCAAGCTTGGAGCAAAAAACAAAATGTTTCCACTGTTTTGTTGCTTGTACCTTGAGCACATCCATCTGAATCGTTCTAAATTGCTATGTTTTCTAGGTTTGAACTTGAATAGATCTTACCTTAACTCCGCCTCCATTTGATTCTATGTATACATAGGAATACTCAGTTATTTTTTGAGCAACGCATATAACTTGCACATTCTGCTCTGCTCAGTGCTAAATGCGTTCATTAATCAAGTTAGTTTAAATGGGATCCCCTCCTTGATTGGTCCACGTGTTTCTTATTGCAAAGGAGACTTTACAGAGCACATATCTGTAGATTTGTTTCCCAGCAGTTGTACAGCTGGGATGATTAGTTCACTTTTGGAACTTTGCCTCTGAAATTACCCTTAGACAGAACATCATTTGTTCATCTCAGTGGAGAACAAACCAGAATGAAAGCTCAACCTCAGAGGGCAGAGAGCTAGGTTTTCAAAAGCGAATAGGAGACGTCTGATTGGCTGATTTTTTTGGCAGACATTTTTTTTTTTTTTAATACAAGTTGCTGTTGTGGGAGGGAGGGGGTTGGTTCAATTCGAACTCCGCTTGAAAAAAAAAAATATGAGAAAAAAGGCAACTTAGAGTGCAAGTAATAACAATGGAAACAAAATGTTTCAAATGTTTAATACAGTTGAATAAATTTTTATAGAGGAAAGAGGATAGCTGCCTAATCCATTTGGGAATTTCAGTTGGGAACGGGGGCATCAGCCAGGAGGTGAGGAGCTGGAGAGAGCAAGAAAATAAGGGGCAGAGGCCCCAGGAGGGTAGATGAGTTCCAACCAAAAGTGTAATAGCAATCAAAGCACAATAGATTCCTGAATCAGATTTCTTCCCCTCTATTTTTAATAAAACAATAATAATAATGTTTCCTGTATGGGGGAGCTAGCACTGGCTGCGAGCAGACATTTTTTCAGAGCTCCGGGATTATCCACCTTATAACGGGACCATCGGATGGCTACACCGACCAAATTGGCCTGGAAACTTGCCCCACGACCATTTGATGCTATGGGGAAAAATAATAGAATGTGCGAGTTAAACAGACAGTTGGTGACCCGAGATATTGGAACTCTGCTATCTGGGCCGCAAAAGCCTGCAGCTGGTATGACGGATGCCTTGCAACCAGGAGCTCCTCTGGATCCGGAGGAATCCCGGATGACTCAGATTCCTCTGATAGATGGGAGGACCCTGCCAATTTGCCTGACATCTACTCTGATAAGACCCCAGTGACTAGGGTAGCCGTACAGAGACTTTTTGAAGACCAACAATCAAAGGTAAGGGAGGAAATGGCGGTTATCTGCACTCCACTCAAAGACTTCCACCTTAGAATCAGTTACTGCAAGCCTGCAGCAGACTCAAATGGACATAACTCATCAAATGAGCCTCATAACTCAGCAACTCCACAGGACTCACCAACGAATCCTGATGCTCCAAATAACCCCAGAGGGCGCAAGAAGATAGGCGCAGACCTTCCAGGATGGAGGAGGCAAATCTGTGTGGCTGGCAGACGGAGACACGATGGGCACACTGAACATCCTGTAAGGGTAAGGCATGCTCAGAATAGTGCACTATATAAGAATGTAGAGGGGCAGAGCCAGAACCTTAAACACACTCAGAGGCATAAAACCCAACTCTGCTCTTCTAGTCTTTGCTCTCCTGTTGCCCTGGTGGTGTGTGGTTATAGTGCTCGCTACAGTGTTTTACTCTGCTGATATTGAACCATTGGCTGTTTGTGGATTTCCCAGGTGGTCTGTTCCCCTTTTGACCATGGATTGCATATTTGACCATTCTATGCCAGCCGCCTGCCCCAACCTCTTTGCTCGGACTACGTTTACCCCACTATCTGATACTCCTGAACTCAGCTCGTCCTCAACTTGAAGTACTCTTGCTCTTGCCTTGCTATCCTGTATCTATTCAGTGAATATGAAGAAAGTCCTCGGTGCTAAAAAATTATTGTGATAATTATATAACGCAACTCACTTTTACATGGAAAAAACACCTCTATTTCCACTAAATCAATAGAATAAAGTTGCTGAAATTCTGCTCCAGACAACTACAGGACCCCTGTCTGCCTGATACAGAGAGTTTGATTATCCTTTGGATCCGAGGATAGCTGGTAAAAGCTGACAAAGCTTTTATACGTGAGTCGGCACATCGGTGCCTCTCATGTTTTTGGTCTCAAGTAAGCTCTGCACATTTGTTTAAAGCTTATTTCAGTCCTAATTTTTCTACAAATATCTGAGTGAAATGGAAGCTATAAGCTTAGTTCTGACTGCTTGTATTTGTTTGCATAACATTGGTAAATTGCACTACAGACTGCCAGAGTGTAATAGAAGTTACACCCTCAGTTCTGCCCATTTGTATTGTTTCTTGTTAAATATACCTGTGAACCAGTCTGTGTGACATCTTGTTACAGACTTCTGAGTTCATTAGTTCTGTTTTTACTATTTTTTGCAAAATATCTGTGAACTTGTTTGTGTTTTAGATTTTTGTATTGAGTGACAAGTAATGTTTTAATAAGTCTATACATCAGATAAGTAGAGCTCTGTTTGCCTACAATTAAAACACCGTAGTGCCACAAAGACTAATTTTGGTTTGAGTCTATTTATTTCTGTTTACACAACAAGGAAATAACACAATGTTTTAAATGTTTAAATGAACATACTACTGGAGAGACCAAATACAGCTGTCTCTACTTGCAACATCTTGACACTGCCACAAATTATTCTCAGGTAGTTGCAAAGTGAAATTAACTCCTTACACCCTGGTTAAACAGTAAAACACTATTTTGTGCATATCTCTTTGTTTGTTATATTGAAAATATATGGAAGAAGATCTTCTGGCAATATCTACACAAAGATAGCATTAAGTATTTATTTCTTTTGGCACATTGTATCTATTCAGTGTCGAAGTTCAGTGGGTTATCTTCCTGCAAATATACTCCGTGACCAAAATCACTATACCCCAGGATGTTATTGTATGCCTTAATACTACAGGTGATAAGATATCGATCTTGGTGGCTTCCCATAACCTGCAATCAATCTCTTATGGAGAGGACGAATACAGATATATGAGGACCTTCCACCTGAAATCCTGGAGAAAGACTATGTCACCACTGACAGAACATCTCCACACCCTTGGAATCAAATATCTGTGGGGCCTCCCAACTATACTTACTGTGACCCAAGGCGATAAACAACTGTCAGTAGATGATCCTACAAGACTTAGGCATTGCTCCTATCCAAGTGCCCTCGGAGGATATTGCTGTGATTGTAACGGATGAATCTACAACTTCGGAGGCTAATGAAACTGTTACTTATAAGGGACTGTTTTGCTGTTTTTAGTTGCCCATGGAATTCTTTGCTATTATGGATGCTAACTTTCTGTTTGTGGCTGGAGCTACCTCACCCCCTGGGGTATCTCAACATTCTCTGCGAACGAGTGGAATTTTGACCACAATTTTGATAATTAATTAATGAGAGAGATGTGTATAGATATTTATTGTTTGTACAATTGTCACCTCGGAGGGCACTTGTGTGTGGCATAATTAATACGGCTTCTGTGTGTGGCATTATTAATAGGGCTCTTGTGTGTGGAATAGTTAATGGGCTCCTGTATGTGGCATAGTTAATGGGCTCCTCTGTGTCATATTGTGGGGCTCCTGTATGTTGCAAAATTTATGGGGCTCCTGTATGGCATATTTAATGGGTCATCTGACTGGCATTACTAGGGAAACTGTTTGGCATGGTATTGGAGGATATCCAGGGGGGTGACACCCTGAGTTACCGCACCAGGTGACACCAACCCTAGTGACGCCTCTGGAGCTTGGGAATAACCTGACTTCCTGACAAGAAAATAAACAATATCCTATAGCCCTGCTTGACGAGGAATTGAGGAGTATGGGGATACAGCATCAATTGTCAACCAGGTATAACCCGGGCCCCAATATGGTCCAGTCATGATTTGCAATAAATGTTTGGTGTCACACAGATATCCAGGGAGAGCAGTAACCATGTCTTGGCTGTCCACCAATGTTATAGGTTCTCATTAGACCCAATCGAGTCGAGTCTAAGGCATCATTTGTAACACCATTTAGTTTGGAATTTGGATACAATTGTAGTATCATTGAAACCCATCATCCTATTTTATATACAGACCCCAAGCTTCAATCAACTGCTAGAAAGGGGTAAGCTTTTCAGCAAGGATAGCCTTGACATTAGGTAATATTCTCTCTCCAAGCATGTTTACATCTGCACAGGAGAAAAGATGGTTTTGCCTTAAGGACAGTAGACAAATACAAGTGTGGACATAAAACATGCATGTGCTGCTCACATAAGGAGGTGACAATTTTGTTCAGCAACAACATGTCCCCTTCGTGACGTTAGGACGTACTATGCCGTCCTGACTTTAAGTGCCTTAAAGTCGTTAGGACGGCATAGTACGCCCTGTACTAAACAGCTCATCGCGGCTCCCCGCGATGAGCTGTTTTCGGATTCTGCTGCAGGCACTTACAGCAGGATCCCACCTCTCAGATGAGGCCACTTTGAGTGGCCTCAGTCTGACAGGGAAAATGTAGCCGGTACTCAAAGCAAGCACTGGCTACATTTCGAACTTCCGGGTTCGGGCACGCCTCCGTGACGTCACACGTGACGTCCGGAGGTCTCGCGATTTTTTGGCAGGGACCCACAGGGTCTATTAAGACCCTGATCGGGTCTCTGCTAGAGTGTTCCTGGCTACCGATCACCTTCTGATTGGTGGCCAGGAACAAATCGTGACGTTTTGGTGCTTGCGTCGTTTGGGATGCAAGCACCATGCGTCACAAAGGGGTTAAGATACTCTAATTGTAGCTCTGAAAATGTCATTATCTTATTACCAGTAGTGTTTATGACATACAGTATGTGGGCTGCATAAGTCAGCCTCTGAAATGTAGAATTAGGGAACAAATCAGGGAGGAACACTTAACATCCTCAAATGGCAGACACTTTAGGAAGACCCATGAAAAAGGTTGTAAAGCCTTTAGATGTCTTGTGATTGTGTGAGACCCCCACCAAGAGTGGGACATACACACTGCCTGCTTTGTCAGTGGGAGGTGTTGTGGATCCTCCACTTAGCAATTAGAAAACCCCAGGATCTAAATTCAGAGTGGGATGTTAGACATTTCTATGAATTCCCTTACAGCATTTGGCTAAAAGCACTAACTAAACTAAAATGTAATATTGGTTCTTTGGTTTCCCGATATTGTGTCTTATCTATATTGAAAGAGGCCATACGTATAATTGTTTTCCATTCTTTGTCTCTTCCTTGCAGGGATGGTGTATGGTGACTGTTTTTTCATGAACAGAGCAGCTAATTGGATGGAGTGGATTATTATGGTTATGTTGTGCTATTTGTGTTTGTTCCTTTCTCCTCACATGTTTACTTTTTCCCATAGTTTCGATCTTAGATAGTATTTACTTATATACATGTCCAAATAATCAGGGATTATTTAGCTTGTGAGTCTCATATTAGTAATTTTATGGCAAGACAGGAGGCTTCGTATTTGCATAACCTTCTTTACTGTTTAACCTCCAGCAGCAAAACAGTTAACAGTTATAGAAAGAAAAACAACCAATCAGAACACAGAACAGTGGTATATAAGGCAGTAACCATCCTCTTCACTTCCTCTTTCTTTGCTGCTTAACCTCCAGGTGAGCTCAATCTATATTTATTCTCCTATATTGTATCACAATATATATTGTTTATTATTATTTTGGTCTTATATATTATAGATTAGATTACTTTATTTATTTTTTGCCTTCTTAGTATGTCTACATTGCCAGATTTGTACTATATTTACATGATGTTTTTTTTTCTTACTAACTGTTCCTTTTTCTTTATTCTACTTGTCCCTTAAACTGAAACTGTTTTTTCTTTCTACTTTTAACCTTAAAAGGTTTCCTTCGTTGTATTTATTCATCCCCTAGTGCTAAACCTTTCTTCAATCTTATCAAACCACACCGCTTAGTTTTTTCTCCGTCCCTGTACCTATACCAACCACCACTCACCACCGTTTCAGGGAGCTTTGCGCTCCAGAATAGTGTGCTCCCCGCGATAATCGAAAGGGGCCTTCACCACAGAGGGTGAGGCCTCAGGCTGCCTCCACGCAGCCGCGCCCGCTGGAAAAGCAGCCCCGGCTGCTCTCTATAGTGCGACCACGTGCGTGCTCGGTTTTTTCTTAACCTTGCGCTAGGCCGCACATCAAACGGCGGCGTTTGGCCACGCGATAACGGGATTTCCTCCCGTCGCGTCTGGCCCTCTCTCTCTCCCTCTTCGGCCTAACTAGGCCATCGGCAGCGATAGGGCCCTCTCTGACCTGGTGCTTCCCAGGCAGGCCGGGATCCTCGCCTACAATACCTCAGGTTCAAACATTTTTCTCTCTCCTTTTTTTCCTCCTGAAACTTTACTTTCAAAAATTAAACAGGTGTACTTCTGCATATATTTTTTTATAATACACAGTACTATATAATACATCAGGACATATCATAGGGGTGACCCCCCTAAACAGACATGTTGAAATATGTATGACTTGGGGTGACCCCCCCCCCTCTCTTCAGATTGGCCCTGGTGGTCAATATAGAGCTTATAGCCCAAACTGTTGGGAAACCGACTAGTGAGGGTGACCCCCTCCACTTATTTGGCACTATTAGTGGTCACTTAACATGACCCAGATGGGTGACCCCCACCAAAAAAAAAAAAATTTAAACGGGTGACCCCCGCATCTGCGTTTTTTTTTCTCTCCTTAAACTACAGCATAAAACATGCGCAATTAAGCTTACCCTACAGGTGGAGATCAATAAGCAAGCCTTTTTGATCGACGGACGTGATGACGTAGACGCTACAGGGCGGAGCGTCTGAGGCGGTGGAGTGGTGGTGAAAGCGGGACGAGCTCTCGAAGACCTCTGCAGCGGGACGTTGGAAAGAAAGATTCCTACCCTCCTGAACAACTAGAACATTTGCGCAGGGGGAGCACTGACTGTGGGCTACAATTTTCACCTCCTTCCCTTCTCTCAGAGGAAATACTCGGCTGAACTGTGGGTAGAAGGTGTCCAGGAAAGTGAAAATCGGCGCCAACCCACCTGTGGAAATTAAGGGGAGAGCCTGGAAAACAAACAGCTCCTTAATTGATGAAAGAGGAGGAGGGGAATTTGGCTGGCCATCCGTCAAGAGTACAGGCACAGTATAATCTCCCTACTTTCTTTTCCCCTTTTTGGTGATTGACTGAATGCTAAAAGCATGGACTCTGTAAACACTCTGTCATTATATGTGAAAGTGTGAATTTTAAGCTCCCTCACTGCGAGATATCGCTGAGTAACAAGCAGCCTACCTAGTTAAATGACAGGCGGCCTCACAAAAGCGCATAAAAGATAAAGAAAGAAGCACGCTTCTTTTTTTTTTTGTGGGCAGGTTTTCTTCTCTTTCCCCAGAGAGGGGAATCTGTCTAATCTGGACATAAATAGCGTGATAAAAAGCAAAGATAAACTCATTATACAAGTATGGCTGTGAACCTTTGAAAAACACTGAAGGGCTCTACCAACAAACAAACCAAATATAAACAGCCTCCAGGAAGGTGATATCTCATTGAAGAGCATAGAAACAGAGCCGTGGAGAGAGGAGAGGAAAGCAGGGGGGAAAGAGAAATTACCCCAACAATGGCAACCAAAAAGGGTATTGAATCAAACCAGGTCTCCAGAAAGATAAAAACTAAAGATAAACGGATCTTGGAGCCAGGGAAGAGAAAGGAACAAGGAATAGAAGCTCATTTCTCTCCTCAAAACTCCAAGAATATTGATAACCTGGACGCCACTAATATCCAGGATTACAGCCTGGTCACATTAGAAATTGAAACACCTAAACTGCTGGATAGCTCTGGAGAATTGGAAATCAGAGGAATTTCTCCCGAATACCTCCAAAAATGCCTTGAACTCCAGCTTCAACTGATTAAAAAAGAATTCACCTCCCAATTTGGAGAATTTAAAGAGGATATACTGAAATTGGGGGCCAGAGTTAAGAGCAATGAGGATAAAGTGGAACACATGGAGTCTTCCATTAAGGAAGCAGAAGAAAGAATTACAACACTAAACCAAAGAGTACAAGAAATGGAGCTGAAAATGTCCGATTTAGAGGATAGAAGCAGAAGAAAGAACATAAGGATCCGCGGCATTCCTGAATCGGTGACCCAAGAAAATATAGTGTCACACTTACTAGAATTGTTCAAACTCATGGGAATACAAGACATGCGTGAAGAGGACATAGAAAGAACACATAGATGTTGGAAACCTACAAATGTCCCAGAAGATCTACCCAGAGACATTATTGTGCGATTTGCTCTATATGGAGTTAAAAAGAAAATCATGCAGGCAAAGAAATATTTTGAACCTAAGGGAGAAAGTTTTTCCAAGTTATCCTTTTTTCAGGATTTATCTTTTCACACTCGTCAAGCAAGAAAGTCATTTAAAACAATAACAGATACTTTGAGACAAAGACAACTCAAATACTGGTGGGGTTTCCCTGTAAAAATTTGTTTTATGAGAAACAATAGAACTTTTTCTTTTGAGAGGGTTAAAGAGGCACAAAAATGGCTGGATGAAAACCTGGGGGATTCCAGGGGAACAACAGATTAATTCTTAAAGCCTGACCCTGTGAAAGAGATAGAGAGCATTGATTTAGTTGTGGGAGAGGGTTAGTTTGGAGGGGGGGGGAGGGGTCCATGGGAGGGAGATTATCTATCCTTTTTTTTTTTTTTTTTTTCTTTCTCTCGTTCTGTTTTGTTGTTGTTTCCTTTCTCTTTGGAACTTAATGTATATGAGATTCCATTGAGATATGGAAACTTAGAGTCTGGGAAGGCTGCGGGAGGGGAGGGGGAAGAAAATAATTTTGTGCGAGGTTTATTAGGGGGGGTAGTCCTTTGAGACACATCACTCACAATTTAATGTAAAACTATTGAAAGTGTACACGCAGATAGGTAAATTAGATACTTTTTTTTTTTTTCTCTTCTCGCCAAAACGGGACAAGCAACAAGATCACTTTTTCTTCTCTTTTCTTTCCTTCACTCACTATGAAAAGTAAAGGCTAAAATATTTGGTTTTTGTACATATTGTGGATTAGGGTGTGAGATTTAAGACACTTAAATCAGACGGTAACATATATTGCTCATAGGGGTAAAGTACTAATAGGGCATAAGAGAGAAGAGAGAGGGAAACTTTTTCTCTCTCATTGAGCTTCACGAGGGAATAGTTTGGCATTTAATAGGGGTATGTTACACAGAGGAAAATAAGAGCCACTTTTTTTTTTTTTTTTTTTTATTTTATTTTTATTTTATTTTTTTATTTTTTTATTTTTTTTTATTAATATTTCTTCACTATTAAAAGATAAAAGAGTAGCGTAAGAATTCACGAACAGCACAACCTATTTTGACACTTAGGACACTAACTCTACACACTATTATTTAATAATGTATACTAACTTAGATATATAGAAATGATAGCCCTCTACTCCTGAAATTGTTTGATATAACCTCATATATAAATTCTGGCTGGAAATAGAAGATAGCAGCCTTCTGAAAACTCACGGTTACTACAACAAAGAGGAGAGGGGTTTTGGGAGGAGGGACAATAGGAGGGATGGAGACGGGAGGGCAGGACAGGACGGGAGATAGATGGGGAAAAAAGGAAGTTAATAAAGGGGATGGGTTAGATTTAGAGTGACATTTTTTGTTTACTTATTGGCCGGGTTACAGGCTTGGAGATATGCCCTACAACACCCAACACCCCCCTTCCCCCCCCTCCTTTTTTTTTTTCTTTTTTTTCCATTTCTATTCTTATTTGTGTTTTTGTCCTCTCCCCTGTTATTCTCTTTCTCTCCCTCCACCACCCTCTTCCTGTGATGTTAAATATTGATACACCACCACCTCACCGACCTCGATGTAAAGTTCGTCTTAGCTGGGATAAGATGAACTACTGGATATGGGGAGTTGGGAAGCAAATTGTTAAAAAATTTGCGTTTGTTTTATGTTGTCGTGTTTGTTTGTACTGTGGAACCAGGTCCTGTGGGAGGGGGAGGGGGGGTCGGGGAGAGGAGAGGCTTGGGAGGAAAGGAGAGAGAAATATTAAATTCTTTTATAGGTTGAAATGACATTCAAATTTCTATCATTAAATGCCCAGGGTCTGAATTTGCCCCAAAAGAGAATAACGCTTCTAGAATTTTTGACAAAGCAAAAAATAGATGTAGCTATGTTGCAGGAGACACACTGGAACAGGAAGTTTGCTGATAGTATTTCTTTTAGTAAGTATCCCTATTCGGTGTCCTCATCTTTGTCGATACAAAAAAAAAGGGGGGCGACCATACTGATTGCTGCAAGCTGTAAATACGAACTAATTCACAAAATAATAGACCCTGAGGGACGGTACGTGTTTTTGGTCTGCAAGCTGGATGATAGAGTTTTCTCATTATTGAATATATATGCACCTAATAAAGGCCAGGTGAGCTTCCTGAACGGGCTCATGCAGAAGCTGCATGACCTCATTCAGGGATCTTTCATCATGGCAGGGGACTTTAACTGCATTCTAGATCCAGAATGGGATAAAAGATTAAGCAGTGGGGCTAAGATGGATAGATCTCTAAATGGTTTAGCAAAGTCATGCAGGGACTTCCTGGCTAATTATAAACTATACGATCTGTGGCGAACTGTCCATCCGGGCTCGAGGGACTATACATTTTACTCAAGAGTCCATAGATCTTATTCAAGGATAGATATGTGTCTGGTACCCGCACATCTGATTGAGGAATGTGGAAATAGTGATATAATAGAAGTCGCATGGTCCGACCATAGTGCCCTTATAAACACATTTACATTTAATAAAGTAAAAGTCAGACCATGTTGGAGAATAAAAGAATATCTTCTGAGTGATAAAGAATACGTTGAGGAACTGAAGCAGATGACAGAGATCTACTTTAAGGAAAACCCTGCGGAAGACACTTCAATGTCTATTGTATGGAACGCTTACAAATGTGTTATTAGGGGAAATCTTATTAGCAGAGAAGCATACTTGAATAAAGCGCGTACAGCTAAACTCTCAGACCTATATATAAAACTAGAAAACCTTACTCGGAGTAATAAATTGTTACCTCAAGTGGAGAATGAAATGATAATTCAACAAACTAAGATAGAAATAAATGAAAAGCTGACATTAAAAGCAAATAAAATTCTATTACATGCAAAACAGAAATATTACTACTTAGGTAATAAACCTGAGAGGATTCTGTCTAAACAGTTACAGAAAGGAAACGCTAAAGCTAGAATAGCTAAAATCATTAATGGCAACATAACAGCAATATCGCCGAAACAAATAGGTCTAGAATTTAAGAAATTTTATTATTCTCTGTATAATCTACCTAAGAAGGGTCTCGCCCGTGAGCAGGTAATAAAGTATATTGAGAGGTCCCATTTAAATAAATTGACAGATGAGCAAATTAAGCAATTAGACGCGCACATCAGTGAGATCGAGGTAGTGAAGGTTATAAAACAGTTAAAAAATAACAAAGCGCCGGGCCCAGATGGATTTGCAGGTATCTTCTTCAAGAAATTGGCCCCGATTCTGACGTCACATCTAACAAAATTCTTCAATGAAGTAATTAGGAATAAATGCTTTCCCGCAGAATCAATGCAAGCGGCAATTCTGCCAATCCCAAAACCAGGGAAAGACCTTACAAACATAAAAAATTACCGGCCAATCTCGTTAATAAACACAGACACTAAGATCTTTTCGGCTATTTTGTCTAACAGATTGAAGGGATGCATGGACTCACTGATCCACAGGGACCAGGTGGGCTTTATGCAGGGAAGGGTCTCTGGAGATAATGTAAGGAAGATAATTAATATATTTGAGGCTGCTCACCGACGGGAGGAACCCATGCTGGCCCTGTCATTGGATGCAGAAAAAGCATTCGACAGGGTCAGCTGGGTCTTCCTAGAAGAAACTTTGAAAGCCTTGGGATTTGGCCAGGTAATGATGGACGCTATTATGACCCTGTATAAGAACCCTTCAGCAAAAGTAATTGGTCAAAACATAGAATCAGATTGGTTTAGGATTCAAAACGGTACTAGACAGGGATGCCCTTTAGCCCCTTTACTGTATATAATAACATTAGAACCATTAACAAATATGATCAGACAAAATGAGCACATTAAGGGAGTAAAATTGGGTAGTTCAGAATATAAGATATCGGCATATGCCGATGATATATTTCTGACAATATCTGAACCGGAGGGTTCAATTCCGGAGCTATTAAAGATAATCCATGAATATGGAGAGGTATCAAATTATAAACTAAATATTGAGAAAACTCAGGCAATTGGAATAGCAATTTCAGATGAATTGCAAAAAAAATTAAAAGATGCCAACTCCTTTCAGTGGGTTAGCTCCGGGATTGAATATCTGGGCATCATGATTCCTCCCAATGACAAAGGCACGGCAGAACTTAATTGCAACAAAATATTATATGAGATACAGGCTAAACTTAATAAATGGAGACAAATCTCCATTTCATGGATGGGCAGAATTAACACAATCAGGGCATATGTCATACCAAAGTGGATGTATGTGTTTAGGATGGCACCAGGGAAAATAAAAATAGAAATACTGGAAAACATACAGAAGAAACTATTGAATTTTGTATGGCTTGGGAAAAAACCCAGGATAAATAAAAACACTTTATATCTCGATACAACAAAGGGAGGCCTAGGCTTTCCAGTTATCAGGGAATTATGGGAAGCCAGTATGTTAACACATTTAAATAGAATGCAGTGGACTTCAAGTAAAAATCTGGATTGGTGGAAGATAGAATGTAACATCGCGGGTTTAGATAATTTAGAAAATATCCTCTGGCTAAATAGGGTTAACTTAAAAAATATACAACAGAAAATCGGGGACACCACTCTAGTAGAGCTTGTAGACTTTTGGTATAATTTTAAGAAAAAATGCAATTTGGACCTAAAAATCTTAAAATCAGCACCCCTGGACTCGATAGAATATAATATGACTGATATAAATATCAAAAGTTGGAGATTAATAGGTATTAACAAAGTAAAAGATATGTATATAGGGAACAATATTAAAGGATTCAGTGATCTGAGACAAGAATTCAATTTGCCCTCGAGAGACCTTTTTAAATTTCTGAGAATAAAACATTTCCTAGTAGAGAGCATATACTTGAAGGGTGAAATGGAGAAGATAGATATGATTGATAATCTGTTTAATAATGCTCCAAGGAAAAATTTTTTGAAAATATGCTCAAACACCATAAAACAGCTGAGGCAACAGTACGTTCCCACCGCTTGGATAAGCTGGGAAAGAGAATTAAATTTAAACTCTAATTCGACACCCTCAGACTGGATTGATCATTGGCATAATAGCTGGAATGAACTAAGGAGAGCAGTACATTGCTTAAATTTGCAAGAGGTATTCCTTAAAATGATCAATAGATGGTACATGACACCAGTAAAGTTACGCAGGATAAATCATACACTAGACAGTCAATGTTGGAGATGCAGAAAAAGTAGGGGCTCCCTTCTTCACATTTTTTGGGAATGTGAGGGGGTTTCTGAGTGTTGGGAAGAAGCATTTAGGAACGTCACAAGTATTTGTGGTCAAATCCTCCTCAAAACCCCACAGATAGCCCTCCTACACCAAGGACTGGAAAATATTGATAAAGTAGATTTACCTATGATAATACATATCTTTTCAGCTACTAAGTTAATTATTGCGAGGAGATGGAAAAAAGGGGGGAAGGTTAACTGGGAACAAGTAAAGAATCAAATTAATACCCAACAGTTAATGGAAAAGGGCTATTTCGCAAGTAGAGATGCGAAAGACAAATATGATAGAATTTGGGGTAAATGGAGACCTTAGATTAAAACTCGACGATGGGGGGCGTGGCCAAGCAGCCGAGGAAGATGGTCGCATGAGAGACTAGCTCCGTCACCTTGAGGCCCTAAAAGCGACTAACAGACACACAACACGCCGAAAATTTACCCTACCTGCTCACAGCAGCAAGCTGAACAATCCCAGCTACGATGGCAGCGCGTTCCGGCAAACAGAGGGACAGACAAAAAGGTCAGAGAGACTCCTTCTTCACACCACGCGCAATGGCGGCTGAAAAAGGGCGCGAAAACGAGAGATCCAGAGAATCCTCTCCAGCCTCTGACAGGCTCCCAGACGAGGAACCGACGGCTGCCCTATCGGAGAGCACACTAAAAAAACTGCTAGCGGAGCTCCGTTCATCCCTACAAGCCGACATGAAAGGTATGGTGAAAGACCTATGTACAGAAATACAAGCAGTAGGAGAAAGAACAACCCAACTAGAAGACCGCATGGACGAAATATCAGACGCCCATAATGGCCTAGCGGATAAATTAGCTGGACTGGAAGAAGACCATGAGGCACTCAAATCCAAATTTGCGGCTTTAGAAGACAGAAACCGCCGCAATAACATCAGGATCCGAGGAGTGGAAGAGTCTGTCCAGCCAGCGGAGCTTCAGGCATACATAAAAAGCTTCTTCAAAGCCCTGGCACCAGAATTAACAGATCTGGAACTCACCTTAGATCGCACACACCGTCTCCCGAAACCAAAAAACCTGCCAGCAAGCGTTTCCAGAGATGTCATCACACGAGTACACTTCTACCAGGCCAAAGAACGCATCATACAAGCTGCCAGAAACACTAAAGAGTTACAAGAACCCTTTACCAAGCTTACTATATTTGCAGACCTATCGGCATACACGCTGGCCAAACGAAGGGAGTTTCAGCCTATTACCTCCATCTTGAGGCAACACGGCATCATCTACCAATGGGGTTTCCCCACTAAACTAATGGTGTCAAGAAATGGCGCTATGAAGATCCTCACAACACCCACAGCCGGCTTGGAAGCTCTAAGAGCATGGAACTTACCGGCGCCACCAACCGAAAAAGCGAAGATCCGAGACACCAGATTGCGCAAAGACTGGTCAGAAAAATAAGACGAACACAACAAAGGACGATCTTCAGACAACACCTACGCACCCCTGAAGATAAGGACTGATACGTCCCTGTGCACCCACACGACCAGCGAAACCAGCGGTGCCACATACAGGACTCAAAGACTTAGACCTAGGCGCCACCATATGCTGTCCTAGTCACCCATACGGTACAGGGTCTAGAACCCCAGTTAAGTGTTATGAGTATTTTTCTTGTTACTCGTTTGTTAACCCAAATTCTGTTACCTACCCATTGACCGCCAGAACCTCTTAAGGTGCGAGCAAACCCCTCACAGGACCCTACCCCCTAATATATGATCCTTAATGTTTGTTGAATTGTCAAAACGACCTACCCCAGGTTGCCACTCCGTCCCCACTACGGATGGAGGTGAAGTTCACCCCCACATAGAGGCAGTTCAACGCCTCAACATCTGTGTTTTTTATTTAATGTATGTCATGATTGTTATTATGTTTTCCCTTGGAGCAAATTATTCGAGATTGTCTTACAGATTTCTAAGATCTTACAAAGAATACTTGTATATGTTAACACTAAATACAGACGACAACTTCCCAGACAGACACCGTCCCCCTGAAACAAACGTGGAAGCAGCGAGAGAGGACGCTATTAGATGTCTAAACATGAGCTTTAAGCCAATGAACAAGAGAACCCACGAAACCGTGATACACCCCAATCTGCCACGTACAGGAAGACCAGAGGAGGTCATGGATACAACCCCACACCTACAGCACCCTAGACGCCAGGTATGCCACACCCATACACATCACAAGAACACCCAACTAACATGGCTGTCACATTAATGTCCCTTAATGTTAAGGGCTTAAATACTCCACAAAAGCGGAAACTAGCATTAAAAGAAGCTGCATCCTCCAAAGCCACATTAGCCTGTTTCCAAGAAACACATTTTGCCAGAAACAAAGCACCCACTTTTTTCTCCCCCACATATCCCACCCATTTCTCCGCGATGGCCGAAAACAAAACTAGAGGCGTCTCTATCCTCATACATAAAGATTGCATTTTTGAACTACAACATAAATATGTAGATCCCCAAGGCCGTTTATTAATCATCAATGGTAAGCTAGACCAGGAACCCATTACAGTCGCAAACCTTTACGCCCCAAACTCAGCCCAACTCCCCTTTCTCAGAAAGTGTTTTGAGAGAATTATGTCTTTGAAACCTACTAGACTATTTATCTGTGGAGACTTTAACATGGTGCCAGACAGGGACTTGGACACGACATCCACGACTGACCGACCTCGACCAACAAATCCCCACAAAAGCCCTGACTCTTTCCAACAACTACTCCTAGAATTCGAACTACAAGACACATGGAGAATATTAAACAAAACAGACAAAGACTATACCTTCTACTCACACGTACATAATGTATACACACGAATCGACCTCATACTCACAGATAAATACACGCTACAACATATATCGAGTTCAGACATCGGCCTAATAACATGGTCGGACCACGCACCTGTGTGGACTTCTTTCCCGATCTCCATACCCCAGAGGGGAAGAGGGAGATGGAGAATGAACACCTCAGTCCTAGCAGACGCAACCTTTAGAGAGGAATTGACACAAACTATTGCAGAATTTTTCAGACAGAACACTACACAAGATATTTCTAATATCTCCACCTGGCTGACACATAAAGCATACGTAAGAGGAGTCCTTATACGAAAAGGAGCCGAAGACAAGAGATTTAGAGAGAACAAGAAACAAGAACTGACGAACAGACTAGCTACACTAGACACAACGAATAAACGCCAACCCACCAAGCAGCTAGCCAAACAAATCAGTAAAGCTAGGGAAGAGCTCAACCGACTAATACACGACAAAATAGCCTACTCTATGACAGCCCTAAAACAACTGTACTACACTAAAGGAAACAAAGCAGACAGACTACTTGCTCGTAAATTAAGAAAGAAACAATTAGCCTCCAAAATCCCATATCTGTACTCCCCGACCGGTACCATAGTACGAAACCCAAAACAGATTGCCAACCAATTCGCGGCTTTCTACTCAAAACTATACAACTTAGATAAAGATAACACAACCCATACACCCAATCTCGCCGAGATTAAAAATTTCCTTGCCAAGGTTAACATGCCCACTCTATCACATGATGCAAAACTTGACTTCTCCAAACCAATATCCCAACATGAAACACTACGCGCAATCAAATCACTTAAAACAACGAAAACCCCAGGACCTGACGGATTCCCCAATGAATACTATTTAGCTTTCCGACACATACTCGCCCCATACATGACTGAGGTTTTTAATGCCCTTTTTGAAAGTGGACATACCCCGACAGAAATGCTAGAAGCCTCCATTATTACAATTCCAAAGCCAGGCAAACCTACAACAGACTGCGCAAACTATCGTCCCATATCCCTCCTAAACACAGATATTAAATTATATGCCAAAATCTTAGCCAACAGACTGAACGTATATCTTCCCTCATTAATACACCAAGACCAAGTAGGGTTCATCCCAAATAGACAAGCCCCAGACAACACCAGAATTATAATTGACCTAATCTCTTCCGTATCATCTACTAAGCAAGACCTTCTCCTAATTTCCCTCGACGCTGAAAAAGCATTTGACCGAATTAACTGGACGTTTTTCCTAACTACCCTAGAGACATACGATTTCCCTCCACCCTTCATCCGTGCAATACAAGCCCTATATGACAAGCCAACAGCCAAAGTTTTCTATTCTGGCTTTTACTCCGATACTTTTTCTCTTACAAACGGAACCCGACAAGGCTGCCCCCTCTCCCCTTTGATATTTGACTTGGCGCTAGAACCACTAGCAAATGCAATAAGATGCCACCCAGATATTGAAGGCATATCAATAGGCCAGCTACCCCACAAATTAAAATTATTTGCGGATGATATCATTCTCACCATCTCCAACCCAAAACATTCTATCCCACCCCTTCTCCAATTACTTTCCGATTATGGACAGGTTTCTTACTATAAAAACAATGCAACTAAAACTCAGGCACTACCCATCAATACCCCCAAACCCATAGTAGACTCACTTAAACAACTATATGACTTCGACTGGAGAAAAGATTTTCTACTATATCTAGGAGTCAGACTAACTAAGACGTTCCATGCTCTTTTACACTTTAATTACAATAAATTGTGGCCCCAAATCCAATCAGATCTCCACACTTGGACCAAATTCGAAATCTCTTGGCTGGGTCGCATTGCGGCAGCCAAAATGGCAGCACTGCCCAAATTAATGTATTTATTCCGAACACTACCTGTCCCCGTTCCAGCCTCCATTATCCGACGCTACCAAACTGACTTCACCAGGTTCATATGGAACCACAAGAACCCTAGAATAGCAAATACAACGTTGCGCTTACCAAAACAAGCCGGAGGCCTAGGGGTCCCTGACCTACAAAGCTACTACACAGCCTCAATACTGGCACAACTACTCACTGCGTACAAATCCCCAGAACCACCTCTCTGGCTAGATCTAGAATCACAATTCACTAACCCATGTCATATACGTGACCTCCTCTGGCTCCCAAGACTGGTATGGCCAAAACTGACCCGATCCCTCCCCAGCACTAAATTTTCGCTGTCTGTCTGGAAAAAACGTATAGGATCTCTATTCCCCAACCATGAAACACTGAACTATGCCCCTATCACAATGCTCTCCCAACACACTACCGATCTGTCACTCCTTTCATGGAGCAAGAAAGGAATAACACTAGTGTCACAAATCCTCACGAACTCCTCTATGGTTCCGTTCCAATACCTACAAGCCGAATTCTCCCTACCTGATCAAGAGCATTTCACCTATATCCGAGTAAGAGACATTATTAGGGACTTGAAGATACAACCGCCCCAAAATAGATACCCCAAATTAAACAAATTAATGAATTCCCCCAAAACAACTAAGGGAGCCATATCTGCAGTATATGAAGCCCTGATTCTGGCCTCAGCTCCAGCGAAACTACCTTACATGCTCCAATGGGAAAAGGAATTATGTAAGTCATTTACCCCACTCCAATGGAACAAAGCTATTAGGGCTATGATAGGCGTCTCCAGATGTAGTAACCATTTCGAGGCAGACCGAAAAGTTCTATTCAGATGGTATTTGGTACCCACTAGAATCGCATCCATCTTCCCAACTAGCAGCGATAAATGCTGGAGATGCCTCACAGATAGAGGTACCATGAGTCATGTATGGTGGAACTGTACACGTATTAGGCGTTATTGGTCATCTGTATTCCACCTTATTAACTCGCTACTAGACATACCCTGGCTTCCATCCCCCCAAATAGCGTTATTAGACATGCTACCCACTAAGATTATCCCCCCCACGCGAAAACTGATACTACACATTCTAGGGGCAGCCAAACGACTTTTAGCAAGGTCATGGAAATCTACCCACCCCCCCACAATCGCCCAACTTAAAGAAGAAATTGAATTTGTCCAAAGCATGGAAACTAAAGCGGCCTTCCGACTCAAACGTATAAAACAGAATGCTGAAATATGGGATAGGTGGTTACTATACGCAGTTCCACATCTTGATTCTCAAATCTTCCCTAGACAGGGGTGACACCCACTGCGAGTCTGTATTAAAGTATAAGATAGAAAGCATAACCAACAAAAATAATAACTTGAAATAAATAAATCTAAAAAAAAAAAAAAAAAAAAAAAAAAAAAGAACAACAATAATAAATAAATAGATAGGTATATATTGATACATATACGTATGGAAAACAAAATGTATATATATATATATTTATATTAGTATTCCGCACATATATAAGTCAAAACAGTATATAGATCGAGAAACTGTATATATGTCGTGAATTGACAATTTATGTTTTATGTTTTCAATGTGATAGCTCCACCCACCCCCCCCCCCATTGTCCTTCTGTTTCTATTTTTTCGACAACTGAACACAAATGACTCGAGAGTACGCGAAAGAATTCCAATCCCACACCCCTCCCCCTGATTGATGTACCCCCATATATGTCTTATGTATTGATGTAATGTTTGTATCTCTTTTTGTCTTTATTGAATAAAGCGTTAAATTAAAAAAAAAAAAAAAAAAAAAAAAAAAAAAACTCGACGATGGAAGGGGTAAAAGCTTATGAAGTAAAAAGGAAAAAGATTGACATTCTCTGTGACCCTCACAATCTCTAAGTAAGGTTTTTTTTTTTTTTTTTTTTTTCTCTCTCTCTTTTTCATTGATTAACAGTGTGAACTCCTTGGCTGGGAATCCGCCTCGGGCTCGGCCTCCCTCCCCCCCCCCCCTCTCTTCGGGATATAAGACAGTACCGCAGTAGGTTTAATGGATTCTGGGTTCCATATGTTAGTGTGTTAGTCTTGTTAGAGTCTTATGTATGTTTGCTGATATTGTATGTTTTATGTCTATATGAAAAAATTGAAAAATAAACTATATAAAAAAAAAAAAACATGCGCAATTAAATGTTTTGCCAACATCTATTCTATATGCCACAACAAGTCTATTTACTCATCTGTTTCAGAAAGAATCGAGTAAAATCACAATCATGAGTGATCTTCAGCCTACCAATATGCCTGAAGGCTTCCAAGAATGGCTCCGCTCGGCTCTGGCGGATTCTCTGCCTTCAGCATTAGCCGCACTGTGTGAGACACAACAGCCTCTCCACTCGGAAACGAGAGAAGCCTCTTCGGACTCGGACGTTTCCCACCACTCCGCTGAGGGCGACTGTTCACGCAAGAGACCGTGGTCGGACGCTCCCACCCCAAAAGTCGACAAAGCCAAGGCTCCACTTAAAAAATCTAGGTGCGGCTCCCTACCCCTACTACCTAGTGTACCCTCCGCGGAACCTCTGGACACATCGCGGGAAGATTTTCGGATCCTGGATGAATACCGTGCGGGTAATTCAAAGCCAGGCACATCTAGATCACGATCACCTGACTACCTGATCTCACAGCTTCCCAAGGATCCTGAGGTCAACCCCGATCTCCCAGTGGAAATAATGGACTCCTCTGGTTTCCCATTGTTCGACCCACGTACACTGAGGCATCCCCGTTCGGCTGAATGGTCCCCACCCCAACACGTGGCCGACTTTCTCCGCTATTGGTTGAGACGACCTCTCGACAAAGAAGTCCGTCAAAAGCTACGGGCTGAATGCCCTCGCCCTTCCCTGCCTGATAAAGTCTCCTCGACCCCCGAATTCGACCCTACCTTCGTCACTTTCATGATGAAGAATGGGAAGGATCCTCGCAAGGGCTCCGCACCACACAAGACAAATTACTGGATGTATCCGGTCCTCTGACTCAACTTTTTATTATGGCCGATGAAGCCCTCACGAATGGTTCCCAGATGGATTCCCACCTGGCACGAGAATGGGCCCAGAGGGCACTGTGTCTACTGGGCAACGCTAATACTGCCATCTCAACCGAACGCCGCAAAGCGGCCCTGTTCAAGCTCGATAGCAAATTGGCCGAATTAGCTTCCAAAGAACTTGGTCCAGACACTAGGGGCCTCCTCTTCGGCACCAAGTTTTTGAAGAGCCTAAGCCAGCATGTAAATATTTTTACATCCCTCAACAAGGCGCAATCTTCCTTGAAACGGGTCTTTCAATCAAGAGACCGTTTCTCCTACAGAGCTGGTCGGCAGAGGGGCCGTGCCACCA
The DNA here is from genome assembly GCA_036172795.1 of Pelodytes ibericus. Taxonomy (NCBI): domain Eukaryota; kingdom Metazoa; phylum Chordata; class Amphibia; order Anura; family Pelodytidae; genus Pelodytes; species Pelodytes ibericus. Next base: position 95,840,284 of record CM069859.1, on the reverse strand, counting down.
GCAGAGCCGCCTTCTCGGCATCAAGGCCCCGTCTTCAGGAGTCATCTTCCTACCGTTTCCAAGCTCGTCCCAGCTACCGCACACCCTACTACCGGGGACCCAGCCGATCGAGAGGATCATCTTCATATCGGTCAAGATATCCCGCAGGTAAGGTTATACCCTTTATTACCTCACATTCAAATTGCAGGCAGGCTCATGCATTTCTATCATCACTGGGCCACTATCACCCAAGACCCCTGGGTCCTCCAAACTGTCAAGGGTTGACTTATAGATTTCACTTCCCCTCCACTTCAACTAACCCCACCTCACCCTATCCATATGTCACAGAGCGACCTCTCTTTAGTTCACGAAGAACTTTCGGCACTACGGGACAAGGGAGCTATAGAACGCGCGTGTGGGGACCCTTGCTTCGTCAGCAACATGTTTCTGGTTCGCAAAAAATCAGGCGAGTTCCGCCCAGTGATCAATCTCCGATCCCTCAACCAGCATGTCACCTACAGGCACTTCAAGATGGAGGGTATCCATCTTCTCCGCGATCTCTTACGAGAGTGGGACTGGTTCTCTCGCTTGGATCTAAAAGACGCTTATCTCACGGTTCCGGTCCACCGAGATCACAGACGGTTTCTCCAGTTTTTCTGGCAAAAAAGGCTGTGGCAGTTCACATGTCTGCCTTTCGGACTCAGCTCGGCTCCGTGGTGTTTCACAAAACTCCTGAAGCCCGTTATGGAGTTCCTGCGGGTCCGCGGCATCCGATCCATCGTCTACTTGGACGACATCCTCATCATGTCCCGGGACAAAAACTCCCTCTACGAGGCCACGTATCTCACCGTTCAACTACTACAAGATCTCGGGTTCATCATCAACAAGGACAAGTCGGAGTTGCGTCCTACTCAGTCGATTCAATTCCTGGGTTTTACGGTGGATTCGGTGGCTGCGATTCTCAAGCTACCTCAATCCAAAATCTCTTCAATAAGGAAAGTCATCCGACGCTTTTTACGTCTTCCCCGGGTCTCTCTTCGAGATCTTGCTCGCGTTATCGGTCTCCTGTCAGTGTCCATTCAGGCGATATTCCCTGGTTCCCAGGTTCCTACGACCATGTCTTCCCCCTTTCAGACGAGGTTCGACTTGAACTGCAATGGTGGCTAACACACATGTCGGCATGGAACGGTCGCGCCATCTTTGGCTCGCTTCCAGACTTTATTCTGGAATCAGACGCCAGTCTTCTTGGTTGGGGCGCAACCTGCGGGTCCACAACAACGGGCGGCTCCTGGACACCAGAAGAACAGGGGCTCCACATAAATTGTTTGGAACTGATTGCGGGCTCCTTCGCCGTGCGCAGCTTTACAAAAGACTCGACTCGCTGCTCTCTGGTTCTCCGGATGGACAACGTGTCGGCAGTAAGGTATATCAACCGTTTGGGAGGGTCTCGTTCCAAACTCTTGACAGAACTGACCAAGGATCTGTATCAGTACTGCATGGCACATCACCTGTCCATACGGGCGGAGTATCTCCCCGGGAAGGACAACACGGTGGCGGATTGGTTCTTCAGGCACTGGAGGGACACCAGCGACTGGCAACTCCACCCTCAGATTTTTCACACCCTGGATCTCCTCAGGGGTCCTTTTCACCTAGACCTGTTTGCGTCCAGAACGAATCGACAAACGCCATCCTTCTTCAGTTGGATGCCGGATCCCCTCTCTCTGGCAGTCGACGCTTTCCTTCAGACATGGCCCCCCAAGGGAGCATATGCTTTTCCCCCGTTTGCCATGATCCTCCGGTCGTTACATCTCGTGATGCGTCAACAAATTACACTGCTTCTTATCTCCCCACTGTGGCGGATGCAACCTTGGGGCATCTGGAATAGCTGGTGTCTGGGACAACACCTTAATCCCTTTACGGCCCCTGTAGTGGCTATCTTGAATTTTTTGGCATCTCTCTTCGCCCAGGGTAAGTCCTACCGTACCATTAACATCGTTCGGTCAGCCATTTCGGCGGCTCACGTTCCCATATCAGGAGTGAACGTTGGCAAGGACCCTACGGTCTGCCGCCTCTTACGGGGTATCCGGTCATCTAGACCGCCATCCTCTAAATACTCAACCTTTTGGGACATTTCCGTGGTCTTACATTTTCTGGAGGGATGGCCAGATAATGACTCTCTCTCGATCCGTCAACTATCCGCTAAGGTAGCATTACTACTCTGTCTGGTATCCTTCAGAAGGGTCGCAGATATTAGGGCTTTCGACGCAAATTCCTTCACTTTCTCCCCGGAGGGCGTTGTGGTTGCTATCTCACGTCGAACCAAGTCATCTTCTACGTCGGTCTTCTACCCTTACTTTCCGGACCGTCCGAAACTCTGTGTCGCTCGCTGTGTTCGTCGTTATCTCTCTTCCACGGCAGCTTCTCGGTCTTCCAACCAGGGTCAGTTGTTACTCTCTTACGTACGCCCTTTCCGGCCGGTATCTTCCCCGACTATCGCACGCTGGATCAAATGGATTCTGCATCAGGCGGGCATCGAAGGGTCTTTCGGCGCACACTCTGTTCGTGGCGCGGCAGCCTCTGCGGCTTGCGACCTAGGGGGCTCCTTGTCCGACATCATGTCAGCGGCAGATTGGTCGAGGGAGTCGACCTTTCGTACTTTCTACTTTCGCCCACGGGCACACGCGGGTTCTTCATTATTGTCTCAGCGTTAAAATAGCAAATACGAAGCCTCCTGTCTTGCCATAAAATTAGGGATTATTCTAGCCTTGGTGTAGTAATAATCTAAATTTTATTAAAGACAGGAGGCGAGTATTTCCCTCCCTGTTTGATTACTCTTTTTTATTCAAACTAACCCACCCAAAATTCACTACCTGTCCTGCTTCATACTTATCTCTGTATCTGTCTGTCTTTGTGGGATGTTCTCCAGTAGGGGTATCGTAGCAGGGAATTTTATATAAGTTATTTACATTTAATGATTGTTTATCCGCTGTTGAGACATTTATGAAGAATAGTTTACTTTCACGATGTCTTTGTTTCTCTCCTAGCGTGATCCGTTTCTACGTTTACCATCACCCACTATCAACCTCGTGTTCGTATGGTCCTGTTCGTTGGATGGTTCTAAACTGTTATGTTCGCCATCCTGATCGGCGCATCAAAGAAAGAGGAAGTGAAGAGGATGGTTACTGCCTTATATACCACTGTTCTGTGTTCTGATTGGTTGTTTTTCTTTCTATAACTGTTAACTGTTTTGCTGCTGGAGGTTAAACAGTAAAGAAGGTTATGCAAATACTCGCCTCCTGTCTTTAATAAAATTTAGATTATTACTACACCAAGGCTAGAATAATCCCTAATTATATGTTTCACTTAACATATAGTTATGAGCCTTTATTAATGTAATTGAGTAATAGCAATAGTCTCTCTTTTTTGTGATATATAGGCTTTTGTATATGTACACATATAACCACAAAATAAACTAAATATTTAACAAATAGATTTGCTACATACTTGGTGTCACATTTTATTTATTAATGATATTCGCTTTTACATTTCATTTTCATTGCCTGTTGATTTCCTTGTCTGCTTGGCTAGTGATGTTACAGTACCGCCATCTGCTACCTATTTGGGCACATGACCTCAAACTATTTTCTGCATTTCCCCTATGGTTCAATGTATCAATTTTCAGTATGCTACAATTTAATTCTTTGTCTTACCACTGTGGATAAAGTGTTTGTGTCTTGTAACTATTTATAAAATTGCCTATGTTTATGTTTTATATTACTTTACATCTACTGTGTGATGGCTCTTTTTCTAGTGCATTTGTGTCATTGTCTAATGAGCACCGTGTGTGTTTGATTTATGTTAATTACACTGCCTCGGTCTACAGTCTACAGTTTTTTCCCCCTTACCAAGACCGAGACCAGACCAACACAGCCTGCTTTGCCAGACTGAATGTAGCTGACGAAATGAGTCAGGTGATTTTTCATTTTATTTTTAGTACTGGCTTTCCATGATTTCTTATTTTCCTGCAAGCAGTAATGGCAAAGTTTTATTTATAACCCTCCGAGTTTTAATTTTGCCTTTATGGTTGGGTTGAGACTCTTCTTCTGAAGCAAATGCAGCCACCAGCTGCAACTAAGGTGCTAATTTTTCCCTCTGTTGTTCTTTGCACCTTACCATTCGGTAGTATTAGAGACAATAGATTAATTATTATCCATTCTTCACCAGATCCACAGTTGGAACATAACTACCAATGCCTCTCAGTGGGACTGGGTCGCTCACAGTGGATAAAAAAAAAATTATGACAAGGTCAGAGGAATCCCATGGAAGAAATTTCTTCATCTAATTTCAGGGAAATGAAAGAAGCTTTTTCTGGCACCTATTGTGAGAACCAAAAATCTTAAAGTCTTTAGAGACAACATGACCACATGCATCATACATAAAACAAGAGACACTTAGTCCCTGTTTTTTTATGGCATTATGCACCAACCTTTTTCTCTGGGGCGAAGAGTATTTGTTGAATCTGAAAGCAGTCCACATGAAGGACACAGACAATGCATGGGACACACACAATGCATGGGCAGATCGCCTAAGCAGGCAAGCATGGCATCTGTGAGCAGAGGCAAAACTAGAAACCACTGGGCCCCGGTGAAGGACCCCCCGACCCCAGCATGCAACTCCACCCCAGAAATGCCACTTACATGCATCCCAACTGTTCCCCATTGTGCCTGGCCTTATCTTATATCTAAGGTAGCTTTATGCCTATCCCATGCATGCTTAAACTCATTTACTCTATTAACCTCTACCACTTCTACTGGAAGACTATTCCATGCATCCACTACCCTCTCAGTAAAGTAATACTTTCATTAGTGTCTGACCTTATCTTATATCTACGATAGCTGTATGCCTATCCCATGCATGCTTAAACTCCTCCACTGTGTTTACCTCTACGACTTCTGCTGGAAGGTTATTCCATGCATCCACTACCCTCTCAGTAATATAATACTAAGTTTCTGACCTCCACTGTATTAACCTCTACCATTTCTGCTGGAAGGCTATTCCATGCATTCACTATCCTTTCAGAAAATTATACTCCCATTAATCCCTGGCCTCATCTTATATCTAGAATAGCCTTATGCTTATACCCTTTCACTGTATTAACCTCTACCACTTCTGCTGAACGGCTATTCCATGCATCCACTACCCTCTCAGTAAAGTAATATTTCCATTAGTCCCTGGCCTTATCTTATATCAAGGATAGCCTTATGTTTAACACATGCATGCTTAAACTCCTTAATGTATTAACCTCTACCATTTCTTAAGGAAAACTATTCTATTCACCCACCACCCTCTCAGTAAAGTAATTTTACTTTTCTGACCACAAAAAAACCATTAAAATATTTACAGCCTTTTCAAAAGCTATATGTATATAACTAGCTGCATGTATACTTTTATGAACTTTTTAATATTATATTCAACTATTTTCATATGTAATGAAAAATGTTATTGAAAAAATAATAGTTATTGTTAAATGTTATTGAAAAATGGTCAATTTCTTATTTTTATTAAGTTCCTCTGCACCCACATTGCACCTAAAGGTCTTAACACAGCACTTTATAATACCCACAGCACCTGGCTTGTACTCATATTGCTCAGACACGATTTGGCATGCCACAGACAATTTGTCCATTAATACACCACCACCCTCCTCCACCCTTCCCCAGTACTCACCTGGTAGTCTCTGCCGTGATTTATTTCGCCATTAATATGCCAGTATTATTTTACCATTCATTTGCTAGTCATGTTTTACCTGTCATTTGCCAGTCATATTTTGTCCATCTTTTGCAAGTGTTATTTTACCCTTCATTTGCCAGTTATTTTTCCCATCATATTTTGCCCATCATTTGCCAGTCATATTTTGCCAATCAATTGCCAGTGTTATTTTGACCATCATTTGCTCGTTGATGTGCCAGTTTACCCCCCTCCTCAGTACTTACCTGGATGCTGCTTGTTGGCCATCTCCTCCGAAATGTTTCCTGCGCGAATACAGCCACTGGATATGATGTCGTCACGGCAGCAGTCATTTATTAAAAAAAAAAAAATATATATATATATATAATACAAACCAAATAACATTAAATAAAGTAATACAGAGCCAAAAGGTTACACTGCTTACTCAAGAGTATGGAATACATTTCCACAATGGTGTCGTACAAAAGACCTGTTCCTTGAATCCTTTTCTACACTTTAATTGGAAACTTGATCATGTTGGCCTTGAACCTTTTATCAAAGCCACCATGGAGAAATTTTAGAATCCAAAGTCTTAAGAGCACTTTTGGATAAAAATAAATCCTGGCATCCTTTCGTGTGTAAATTCAAAACGATTACAAGAGTACGCTCTTAAGAAGTGAGAGCACCACTTCTAGCATGGGAACTCATCCTGGTCTTTAATAATTTATCCCAGTCTCCATAAGACTTAATGAATTTGGCGAACTATCTGATACAGTTCCGTATAAGAAGACCTTCTTCAGTAAAGGACTTGTACGAATTCTTCCTAATTTTTTTCTGAAAATACCAACTGTTTAAAATTTGATTGATGCTTTAGTTCTTCATGCCTTTTACTCAGGGCCAGACTGGCCTACCAGGATGTCAGGATATTTCCTGGTAGGCTGTCCGGTGCTGCGGCCACTTTGGCTGTCAAGGGTAATTTTTGGGTGTTGAGCGAAGCCCTGAGTAGTTAATAGGTCTGTTTTCTTAGACAGACCTATTACATCTACTGTGTACTGCCCGCATGTACTCTGAGCAGCATGGTCTAGCCTCGTCCCCAGCTCTGCACGAGAGGCCGCAATGACATGTCTGTACCAAGAATGCACAGATCTGTACTAAGCCACCAGGGAAACATACAGCACTCCAGCCACCCGGATGAATGACCAGCCTCAAGGACCCCAACAGACGAAACTACTGCCCAGGGGCTTTTTTAATGACAGCTGCTGTATTTGGTCTATGGTGGCACATAGGAACTTCTTTTCAGTTAACTGGGAATAGCTGCATTCATAAGTGTGGGTATCATTGTATATAAAGATTTTAGTGTCACTTTTTAAACACTTATTGTCTATTTACATGGCAAAGCTGTTTTCGAGGTTAAGTAGGCACAGAGAGAAAGTTTTGCTGTATCACTGTGTATCCTTCCCTTTATCTGTTTATATTATGGTTTTCATTTCCGCCAATATACACGTGTTCCATGCGGTCTCAATTCAATGTAATTTTTTCCCCAGAGCTGATTTTATTCCTTGTCAAGCCCTGTTTACCCTATTCCAAAAACAGAACAAGTGTTTAAAAATCTTTTTACAAATAACAAAAGAAGCTAAAAGTAGGCATGCCTTCAAACTCACACTGGCCAGATGGATATTGAATGCCATCTCATTGGCGTATGTTGGTGCCAACAAATCACCACCGACTAATTTCAGGGCTCACTCCAGAAGAGCAGCTACCACTTCTTGGACTGAGAGGGCATGCGCCCCAGCTGCTGAAATATGCAGAGATAGAACCTGGAGCAACATTCACCAGGCATTAGCGCCTAGATGTCCTTCGTAGTGGGTAGGGCTTTTTTCTGGACTTTATGACTTTTACTTTAGTAAATGAATCTACCTAATATGCATTTTTATAAGTGTATCAAACATAGGTTGCAACAACTACATATAATCTATATGCCATATTTTTTTTTTTAAGGATATATTCACGTTAGTCAAAGGTTTGTTTCCCATTTCTGGGCAACATAACATTTTAAACATTGTTATAAATTGCATAATAAACATTTTTTTTTAAGAAACAAAAAATGTACACATTTTCTTTTGGCAAACAGAGCTAATTTAATAAAGAGAGTGTTAACATTCTGGAAAGTACAGTGATTTTCATCTTATTTGGCTTTGCAGATGTCAGTTTACAAGATGTAAGAACAAACATGATTTTATCCTTATAGCAAGTCCTGCTTTTTTATCCAGTGGTAAATGAAATATCAAAATCTTTCATTGGCTTTAAATCATAAAGAAAAAATAGAAGCAAATAAAGTAATATAATTTAAAGATTTTTAAGGAATAATTTAAAGAATTTCTAGTGAAAATTTGGTTGTAGTCTACTAGATCTCACCAAATACTGAATTAGTACAGTAAATACCAGACGCATTGCAAAAAGGTTGAGCTTGCATCAGACAGCAGTTATTACTACTGTCCAATTTCATGTGGAATCCAATTTCATAAGTTGTACTGCAACAACTATGTATGGAAAAGCAATATGTGTAACATGCCTTCTACTGTTGGGCAAATAGCTGACACTTCATTAGGAAGACTGCAGCACCCAACGTAGCACTTAACTCGGTCTTTCAGAAACAAAACCCAGTCATATGTAAATAACCTACATCAAATATATTAAATATATTCTTAATGTATAGAAGAAGAATATAAAGAAGAATTGTTCTTTTGGAATTCTTTCCGAGCTTTTTTAACCAAACAATATATATTTGATCTTACTATACTGCCATTGTACGCATTCATTTTAAAAATGTAATATTTCATAAGTGGATTTTTACTTGCGTTAAACCCACATTAGCTTATAGCAGGGGAAAGTCAACCTGCGACCCTCCAGATTTAAATAGAAACGTTTTTCATTTCATTCCTAAACTCTTCTGATCTTCTAAAATCTAATATAGATATACAGTTTGAGTTTACTTTAGTCCCATTTGTCTTTCCAAACCTCATTCTTGTGTTCATCATAGTACACACAGCTGGCTGAAACCACACCTCCTTCATTGCATGCACTTGAAACAGCTGTGTTCAACTGAGAGATGCTGATTCCAGACAATAATGGCTAACAGTACTTTCTCAGAGGAAGCTAGTCTAGGTCTCACTGAAGTTATATGCTACATTGAAATTATTTTCAACTACAGGAGAATTATAATTTGTTTAAGAGCAAAAAAAATTAATTTATTCAAAACATACCATACATGTCTATGACCAACATAAAATTTGAATTAAAAAATGTAGGTGGAGCTTACCCTTTCAAAAAAAATTTTTTAATATACAATCAATACAATTGATTGTAAATATGGTGGAAATGCAAAAGTATACAATCACTTACATGTTTATAAGGAAGTTTAAGAGAGGTTTTGCAGCAAGATGCACAGTGTACAATGGAGTTTCTGCATATACAAATACTGGTATAATCAGAGAATACTGCTTTAATTCACTTATTGAGCTTATTCTGTAGTACACATTTCGTAAAGTTATAACACCAATTCAGCTATAAAAACATTGTCATTTATTATTTTTATTTACGGTTGTTTTTCTACCATCAGAAATAATATTCAATGATCCATGTCTGTTGGAGATATAATTTGATCTTTTAATGGCATTCTGGAAAACTAAAGTTACTTTAGTACCAAAGACTTATTTTAAAGCAGTTCAGCATGCCAAATATAGAAGCTTTGTTTTTCTGATCAAATCAGTTTAAATGCTAAAACAAACCAAAAAATGATAATTCTTAAAATAATTAAACAAAAAACATAAGTAAAACTTCTTTTAATTTCTCCCATCTTTTCCAAAACGCTGGAAGAAAATGTACTATTTACCATAAAACTTACTGTTTTACACTGATTTGTGTATAGAAGTAATTGGAAAAAGTCCATCAATACTTGTAAAAAATATCTTGCTTTTGAAGGTGATTTAGCATAAGCTTTTGGATCATCCGCACAGGATCAGTAGGAGCTGATCAGTAGTTAAGAGCATTGGCATATCACGCAACATGAGCGTCACTTTCATCACTAGGATCAGAATGGGTTTTCGCACCACGACCCGCCACACCTGCTAACACAGGTTCCACCTGAACATCCTCATCATCTGACTGAACAACAGGAGATTCTTCTCCATCTTCACTATTTTCTTGACTGGCAGAGTCGGTACATGTAGAAGACAAAGAGGAAAGTTTGTGTCGGAGCTCAGACTGACTGGGGACTTGGAGTGTTATTTCGCTGCGGCAGGAATCATAATCCGGGCCTTTAGAATTCATAAGAGACGAGGCAAAGGAGAAAAGACAGTATGTTATTTATCAGACATATAAGACAGACTGCCATATACAACATCTAATGGTAAGCAGAATCTGATGTGTAGCTGTTGAATGGCATTGCCTCTGCAATTCTACATATAGTCCGACAAAGGTCAAATTGTGAATGTCCCACTGACCCGATTGACCTTCACACTGCATAGTCCATATTTGCAGTGTGTTTAAGCTATATCACTTAATGGTCAACTTCTATCAAACGGAAAGCTGACTTATTAAAATATTGCTATTTAATTATTATAAGAGGGATTTTTGTTTGCTCTAAAGACATTTGTTTAAAAGAAGATAGCTGGTGAGCATTCAGGTGATTTTTGTCTTTGGCGCCATCGTTCATGCTTTGTTTACCAGTGATTGACAGTTATGTTTTTCATTCATTTTGAGTTTATTTTTTCCTTTCAATAAAATAAAAAAATATATGTGGGTCTGAGTTCGAAATGTGGCCTGGTAGGCAATTCATGACAAAACTACACCGTCACGTAGAGAATGTTTGTCATTGGACTTGGTAAAATGGGACTTCACATGTCCAGGTTTGTCAACTTTGTTTGCAATATGTATTACCAAAAAGTTGAGAAATTGTCGATGTAGGAGTCTGAGTATTCCGGATGATGTGTGGAAAAGTGTAAAAAAAAAAAAAACCTTTTTGTTTTGACAGCTGCTGATGAGCAGCAAAGGATCCAAAAATCTTTAAAATGGTACCCGTGAGTCCTCTTTTAATTGTAATCTAAACGTAAGTTATGACCAAGTACCAAGTGACATATGAGAATTCTATAGCAAGAAGAACTATTGGCAGATTAGATGGGCACAATGGTTTGTGTTTGCAGACACATTCTATGTCTAACTTGCGATTTTGGATTGGCACTGAACTGAAATAAAGTGAATCAGGCTAACAGAGATTTTGTGAGGAAATATTTGAGTTCTTCCCCACAGTTGCTCTTGTCTTGTGTACACCAATGCACAGTGTGTGAGCAAAGAGTAAAAATAAATAAATAAAATATAAAAAAAATTTGAAAACAGCTTGATTAAAAGTGTCAAAATGGATAATTAAATACTTGTTATCAGAGATATGTTTTAATGATGTTTTTGTTTTGGGGACTGCTATTTATACCAAAATGTATCAATCAGGCATATCATGGTAAATTAACATGTATATATTAACCCTGTAGTTCCCAAATTAGAAATTTTAGGATTTTAAGATTCCCCAAAAGAGAACAGCAGAGTGTACCAAAGTCAAAATGAAAAACTGTATTTGTTTGTCTTTGTTTCATATGCTTCTACAATTACAAATGTTATTAAACACAAAACACACATACTGCATACCTCTCCTCCACAATTAGTCTTGCGAAAAAGTGTAAAAAAAAACAAAAACCTTATTCTCTAAGAGTAAATATAAGGTTTGTTAAGAGTATGTCCATTTAGTACCAAGCCACCGTTTGATGTCTAACATAATCACATTGTACATGCTGAAAGTAGTTGTATTTGTGGGGATAAGTAATATCTATTACACAATGTCTGGGGTTATAACAAACACTTTATTAAATTGTATTACACTTCACAGTAAGCACCAAGATCAGACACTTGCCAATAGTAAAACCTGAACAGTGATATTAAACCATCGCTATGGAAATTATGGCCTGTCTCCAGCTTCTCTCTTTGATCTGGTTTCCTTGCACAGAAGAGGAAAAGCTGTAATCTTCCTTTATTGCAATCTGCTCCACAAAGCTAGTGATTAGGAATATCTCCTACAATTGTAGCACAAAAGCTGGTTTATTAAAGAACCTTTAACCCAACATGAACACAAATGGCTCTATTTAACAAATCCTCCCACCTAGAAAAAAATACCCCAAATATGACAATTAGTTTGGGGTATGCTCATTTACGAACAGTTGTTACATAAAGGATCATGCAGCAAATAAAGCACACTCCACTATATGAATCAATTTGAAAATGTAGGTGTACAGAACTGCACATGCCCAGAAATTCCCCCATCAAAAACAATCGGGGTAACACTAGGCATACATAACTGTGATGCATCTCAATGGGGGACTTGTTATACACATGTAGGGACTTGTTATACACATGTAGCCTAATCATCTCCATGGGCAACCCTTGCTTCCAAGAAGTGCTTGGGACACCCATTCAAGATGATCACTGTGGGACTATTGGCTCCCAATTTTTTAAAAAGTAAGCTTTGATTTGCACTTATATTTTCTCCCAAATCAAAATTCTCCTTTTAGCAAGAAAAAAATCTATTCCTTCTTTGTGAGCAGTGAATGAGAACACTTATTAGGTAGAGAGGTATGCCTGTAAGTCAAAGACACTATTTTTAAGGTTCTACACCTTTACAAAAACATTCTATATGCTGTCTATTACTACCATACAGACAACGTAGAACATACTACAAACAGCGGCATAGAACATTCTACAAACAGCAGTACGGACGCCCCCATTCCACACTAAGCTGTGGATAGTGGTCTCACACTTACCGATTAATAAAAGATGCTTGATGCGAGCATCAATTACATGCAATGTATATCACTTGGTGCCTGTACTTCCGTGTTTATTTCAATTTTGAGGCAGAGACCAACATAACATTTATAGACCGTGTGTTCATGGTTTTCATCACTCTGTTGTGATCAGTGATCAGATCCCCCCCAAAAAAACCAAATCTACAAGTTTTGATGTTATAAACCTTCACTTATTTTGAACTGTGAATATGTAAGAGTGTGAATCCAAATCAGTAGTACCTATCATAGGAGATAATATATTGTTGTCCTCGCCGCCAGAATTTAAGAAGACATCTAATGCTTCTTGGTCGGACATATCCATCAAATCCATCTGCTCCAGCATGTCCACGTTGACTTCCATTGATGACATGCTCCCAATAGGTTCTTAAAACAAACAAACATCAAGACATTAAGTCAGCATATTTGCAACTCACAGTTCCACTCTCAAACAGGTAAAAATCAAAATATAGCGATATCAATTAAGAGGATTAACATGCATGAAAGATGGAACAACTTTTACTACTTACTGTACATTTAACAAACACACAAATATCTAGCGTGAATTAAATGCATAAAGGAAATGGCAGTAGCACTCATGGGCGTCTGCAGGCTCCCCTGGACTTTCGAAAAAATGTCCCCCCCGCCGCTGCCCATATGACTGTCTCACACGGAGACAGTCATACGAACAGCAGCAGGCAGTCCGCATCAGCTGGATGTGGCTGACGAAAAAAAGTAAGTTAAAAATAATAATTCATTGACACCGGATATAACGTTACTCGTCATACCCGGTGGTTATGACGGAGGGAAGACTGCACGGAGGAGACGACTGAGGACATGGAGTAGCCAGGAGGTAAGTACTGGGGAAGGGGGAGGAGGGTGGCATGTAACAAAGAAAATACTGGCATATTGAGTGGCAAAATACTGGAATATTCAGTGGCTAAATAATACTGGCACAGTGGCATTTTGAATGGCTAAATACTGGCATACTGAATGGCAAACAACTGGCATAGCGAATAGCTAAATACTGGCATATTGAGTGGCTAAATACTGGCATATTGAATAGCTAAATACTGGCATACTGAATGGCAAAAAACTGGCATATTGAATAGCTAAATACTGGCATATTGAGTGACAAAATACTGGCATATTAATTGGCTACATCATACTGGCATATCAAATGGCTACATAATACTGGCATATTAATTGGCTACATAATAATGGCATATGCAATGGGAAAATCATACTGGCATATTAAATGGCAAAATAATACTGGCATATTAAATGGCTAAATCATACTGGCATATTAAATGGCTACATAATACTTTCATATTAAATGACTAAATCATACTGGCATATTAAATGACTAAATCATACTGGCATATTAATGGAAAAATCATACTGGTATATTAAATGGCAAAATCATACTGGCATATTATTGGGCAAATTGGTTGTGGCTTAATAATGGCAAAATAATACGGGCATATTATTGGGCAAATTATCTGTGGCTTATTAATGGCAAAAAAATACTGGCATATTATTGGGCAAAATAATACTGGCATATTATTGGGCAAATTGGTTGTGGCTTAATAAAATAACAGTGGCATATTAATGGCAAAATAATACTGGCATACTAATGGCCAAATTGACTGTGGCATATTAATGGAAAATTAATCATTTAATGCAGGGCTTGACAAACCACGGTCACCAGGTGGTAGGACAATTGTTGCTAACTGACATCTGGCTCATACACAACTGTACTTCTAGGGAGTATACACACTTCTCAAACGTACATGAAAGATCAGCACAAATTGATTATTTGATCATTTTGTCTCATTTATTATCCTTCACCATTGACTCTTGCATCCACATCAGACTCATCTCGGACCACTCTCCGATCTCCCTCAGGATTCGCTTAGGGCCGTATGTGGCGCTTTCCTAGTCACCACTCCATGAACACTGATTTTAAAAGTTTCCTGTTGAAACTTTGAGGACACACTGCTATTGCGGAACACATCCAAGGCCATTATTAGGGGCCACATGATAAGTTACGTAGCCAGAACAAGGAAGGAATGGAACAAAAAATACCATGACCTCCTCAATCAAACAGCTCAGACCCACGCCACCTATCTACTCCATAAAACACAACACTCCAAAGAACCATACACCACTGTAAGGCAGCTTTTAGAAACCCTTCTATCAGAAAAGGCCACCAGACAGGTCGAGCATACTAGACAACAATTCTTCCAATGGAGGGGGGGGGGGGGGGGGGGTTTGTGTCAGGCAAACTACTGAAAGCATAGCCAAGAGTAGACACTCTCAAACTAAAATCCTAAAACTGGGGCAAAATGAAACCACTATAACTGACCCTAACCTTATCTTAAAGGCTCTTACCTCATATTTCACTGAACTATTTAAGGAAGGACCTGAGGACTTGAACAGAAACCAACAACTATATGGAATCACTCAATAGCCCTATCCTCGCAGAGGAAGTCAAAACCACTAAATCATCTCTGGCGAATGGAAAGTCTATGGCCCTGACGGGTTCCCCCTGAATATTATAAAGTTTTAACTAATAAGTTCATACCAACCCTCACTTCATGGTACAGCACGATTTACCTTGACCGAACACCCATGACATCTCTCACACAGACCAAAACTATCCTCATATTGAAACCAGAGAAGGATAAGGAACTCTTAGGCTCTTATCGACCGATAACTCTTTTCAATACGAATGTAAAGATCCTGTCTAAAATACATGCTGCTAGACTACAATCATTTGTGCGGAATTTCGGCCTAAACTTCAGGCAATCCGAAAGTACAAAAGAAACATATAATAGTATCATATAAAAGCATATACAGTTATTTCCTTTATCCCTTTTTTTTTTTTTTAAGGTGAAAAAAGTGCTTGTCATAGAACATACAATATGTAAGTTAAACATTCGAAAGTACAAAAGATACATATAATAGTATCATATATAAGTATATACAATTTTTTCTTTTTCTTTAAGGTGAGAAAAGTGCTTATCATAGAACATACAATATATAAGTTGAACATTCTCCTTTTTTTACGTTGTATACGTAGAACATTACCAGCCATATGGACCACACAAAATAATACACTTGACCACCACCACCCTCTAAATCAGATTAGATGCCTGCAAAGCTTTTGACAGCATAGCTTGGCCCCACATAATACGTATTATGAAATTCAGATTTTTTTGGCTCCCTCTTCTTAAATTACTTCAGAAATCTTTACACTCTGCCCACAATGATCTTACAAATGAATACTATGGCTTCGACACCGGCCCCAAATCGGCAGGGGAGTCCGTCAGGGCTGCCCGCTATCACCCCTAATTTTCAACCTCGCCCTTGATACTAGACAACCACCTAGACCTGCGCGGCATACCCTTTTGTAAAACTGCACTTAAATCCACTGCATTTGCAGACGACATCCTACTGTTTCTCCAGGACCCCAGGCTGGAATGGGCAATAATATGCAATCTTATAGATTCTTCCAGCAAATTCAGTGGCTTTACCATTAACTACCCAAAATCAGAGGCATGGTATTTAAAAAACCTCTTAAACCCCCCAACACCACCACCAACCCCCTGAGATGGGCCCACACCTCGGTATAAAATTCCCAAAAAAACTACACCTCCTCTACGACATAAATTACTCACCAATATTTAATATTTTATTTAATAAGATATCTAGTAAATTGGATTCCTGGCAAGCCCCTACACTTTCCTATACCGGTCGTGTAGCATTGGTAAAAATGATCAGCTTCCGTAGAATCCTCTACCTAGTACAATCTTTACCTCTTCTAATCATACACAAAGACTTGACATGCTTCAATACTATGCTTCTTAAATTTATCTGGGAGTCTAAACGCCCGAAAATCAGCATGTCTAAACTCACACAACGGCGGTCTCAATGCTCCCAACCTTAGGACCTATAACCTTCTTGTATTGTCTCGCCAGGGCATTGATTGGATCGTAGGCACACAAAGACACACTGATCTTATGATGATTTTATAACCCTTTCCAGCTTTATGCAAGTCAACAATTCTTAATCGTAGGTCTTCTGAGAGCTCTTTTGTGCGAGGCATCATTCACATCAGGCAATGCTTCTTGTGAAAAGCAAACCCAGAACTGGTGTGTGTTTTTTATAGGGCAGGGCAGCTGTAACCAACACCTCCAGTCTCATCTCATTGATTGGACTCCAGTAGGCTGACACCTCACTCCAATTAGCTCTTGGAGATGTCATTAGTCTAGGGGTTCACATACATTTTCCACCTGCACTGTGAATGTTTACATGGTGTGTTCAATAAAAACATGGTTTCATTCTTTGTGTGTTATTAGTTTAAGCAAACTGTGATTGTCTATTGTTGTGACTTAGATGAAGATCAGATCACATTTTATGACCAATTTGTGCATAAATCCATATCATTCCAAAGGGTTCACATACTTTTTCTTGCAACAGTATATATTATCTTTCCCAATAGAAGTGCAAACCCAACTGAAGACTATGTTTCATGGTACATGGGCCAGCTTGCCCAGGGAAAGGACCCAATCAGTTTATCTGCTTAGGATTTAGAGACATACGTCCATGTAAAGGAATAAGAAATATTGTCGGGATGACTCTGACAACTACTTCTCACATGGGGCCAAACGGCCAAGGTCCCACTGTTGTGACGGCTTAACTGGCTTACCTCATCTTAACTGTGCAACTTTCTTATATACCATACTGGTCATAAATCACTGCAGAAGACTAAGTTCAGCGAAAAATTGTTTATTACGTTATATGACACTCGGTAAAACTGTCCTGCTCTTGACATGACATGACTGACTGTTTTCCTTATGCACAGTATTGTTTTCCTCACTACGGTCATGATTTGCTTTACACCACTATCATTCTATGTATGATGACTAACTTTAAAAAAGCATTTAAAAAAAAAAAATCGGTGCTTACTATTTAATGCATGTAACATCTACTTATGCACGTACCTCGTCTTTCCGATATTTGCAGATAACCGGTAGACAGGTACTGCTCCATGTCTTGCTGAAATGCTTCTTCAAAGAACTTCTGCCGTTCCTTCAGCTTCATTTGTTGGGTATATTCCATTTCCAGAACTTTCTGGGTATGTTCAGTGTCCAGCTCAGCTAGAAGACCAAGAAGAATAAAAATTAGAACTACAAGCACTTTATGCAAACAGAATAACCATGAACATGAAAGAACTGGACTTTTTAAAGGATATACTCAATAAAGAGAGAATGGCAGGGAATGGAGCCTAGTATTTCATATTTAAGGCCAATTACATTACATTAAAATTTATTTATATAGAACCAACAATTTACGCAGTGCTAGATACAGAGCATAGAAGGGAACTAACTACATACTAAGTTAGACAAATTAGAACAGACTGGTACTTGAGGTAGAGAACCCTGCTCGCAAGCTTGCAATCTAGAGGGAATGGGGTACATGAAACACATAAGGAAGTAAAGAGGACAGAGGGAGTGTAGTAGTAGTAACAGTAATGTGGATGGTTGGCACTAGGTGGGTTTGGCCAAAGATGAATTGTGTGTGTTCTAGCTGGATCTGCCATTCAACTGCACTGGATCATTTTTCAAATTCTGCTTCATTGGCCTAAAGTTTAAAATTTCCATCTGAATTCCCTGCAATTACTAGACACTAAAGGATAAAATAAATGTTAGGAAATACAACAATACTAAAATCAGAAGAAAACTAGTGTCCACTTTCAAATTTGTTTTTGTTTGTTTTTATAATTTGTGGTGCTAATCTAGTTGTTTAAAGTTTTGGGTATTTTTCAGGAAAATAGGAGATGATACTAACTGAAAGGAAGACGGACATGAGGGTATGGGGAGAGAGACAGACATGAGGGTATGGGGAGAGAGACAGACATGAAGGTATGGGGAGAGAGAGAGAGAGAGAGAGACTGACATGAGGGTATGGGGAGAGAGAGACAGGCATGAGGGTATGGGGAGAGAGAGATAGGCATGAGGGTATGGGGAGAGAGAGACAGGCATGAGGGTATGGGGAGAGAGAGACAGGCATGAGGGTATGGGGAGAGAGAGACAGGCATGAGGGTATGGGGAGAGAGAGACAGGCATGAGGGTATGGGAAGAGAGAGACAGGCATGAGGGTATGGGAAGAGAGAGACAGGCATGAGGGTATGGGAAGAGAGAGACAGGCATGAGGGTATGGGAAGAGAGAGACAGGCATGAGGGTATGGGAAGAGAGAGACAGGCATGAGGGTATGGGAAGAGAGAGACAGGAATGAGGGTATGGGGAGAGAGAGACAGGCATGAGGGTATGGGGAGAGAGAGACAGGCATGAGGGTATGGGAAGAGAGAGACAGGAATGAGGGTATGGGGAGAGAGAGACAGGCAAGAGGGTATGGGAAGAGAGAGACAGGCATGAGGGTATGGGAAGAGAGAGACAGGCATGAGGGTATGGGAAGAGAGAGACAGGCATGAGGGTATGGGGAGAAATAAATAAAACCTCTACACAGTATCATGGCCAAATATATATCTTTATTTAAAATAAAAGTTTGTGTTGGTTCTTTACAGCAAAATAAAGTGTGTGCTCTCCTCCCCTCTTCCCAATAATGAAATGGGCATGTCTGGAACAGACATTTCTAAAGGGGAGGGATTCATAATATAGCCACGCCCCACTTTGGGCGCCAAAAGAAAACCTGCACCCAGGCGCCCGTGACCCTAGGATCGGCCATGTGTAGAGTATCTTAGAATTTTGAGAAGCCATGGGCCTACTAACAAATTATCAAACACCCTTAATGGCACAAAGACAAACCAAATGAGGTCAGAGGCCTAATATAAGTGATGCAAAGCCACGGTTTAAAAAAAAAAAAAAAAGTCATGATGGAAGCAGTGTCTGTGGCAAAGGTACCCAAGAGTGATGAGAGTGAAATCATATGGTTGCAGTGACACCAAGCCTGTGAGTAATGGAAGGTTCAGCATATGATGGAAGGAGTTCAAATTATTGGTGAAATAGGATAACTGAATTATTGTAGCATGATTTGGCTACATTATGCTTCATAGTAACCTATGTTTTTTTGATATTAGTGGCTGTCTGGTCAGTTGTATTTCAGAAAAATACAATACCAGTTAACATGACTCACATCTATGTTCACTAAATAAAAGGAAATGAGTCCTCTCAAATACACATTTTAGAGTCATTAGAAACATAAGAAATGTAAGGGTAATTTTTACATTTTAACATTAACACCTTTGTGAATGGATGGTTTGTGAACTGTTATTACTTTTGTGACAATGCATTTTTCTAGTTATGCAGTGTTTGTGTTTAGCTGTAATTTTCCTATAACAATTTTGCACACACATTTTTAGCAGCAAAAGAAGGACTTTCTTAAGATACCATTATTTTCATAATATAATTTACTCTAAAAAATAAATAAAATCAGAAGATTTAATGAAAAATGTATGAAAAAGAAACACTAACATTTTTGCATAAATGTTTTTTTTTTTTTTACATATCTACAGGCGCTAATAAAATAGCTGCCAAATATTCTAATATTTGTCACTTTCGAAGTTCTTGCCCACAGTAGGGCAGAGCCATATTGGAACGGCATGCTACCTTCCAATATGTCACCTAGGATCCCTCTGGTATGGGTTTTCAGGTCAGTCCGAAGGTGAATTACAACAATGGATGAGCGGTGATTGTGATTATTGATATTATATCATATATACATATACACATCCTGTGTCACCAACTGCAGGCAGATGAAGAACATGCTATGTGGCACTCTACTTTGCACGCAATAACTGCCATAAATGTTTGGATGAGGTGACTGAGGAGATCATGGGAGACATTTGCTTTCAACCTCAGAAAAAAACAAACACACTTGAATTATTTAAGCATGGTATATCCGGGTATTATCACTCTTGAATATGTGAACAAGTCCCTATTTGCCATGGTCATTAAAAAGAAACATGCAAAGTTATCAGATTTCGGGTTGAGCTTGGCTACTTAATATGATTATGTCAGAGCGGATTCAACAGAAAGTGGCTTGGTGTTAGGAAAAGAACAGAGAAAGGACAGGGAAACACAGAACTGAAATACAAGTTACATAACTGGAGAGAATAAGAATAAATCGTAAATGGAATGGCAGGAACAAACTTGGATCAAAACCGTTTACTTGCATTCTATCTTCACAGCATTAGAACAGATTTTGATGCAATGGACACAACAACACTCTGTACACGTTTTATAAATTGATTAAATGATTTAAAATAACAATTTTTATCTGTTTTTTTAAAAAGATTTAAAAAAACAGATAAATTGGATTACAGCTGTGGGCCATATAGTAAGAGAGCTCAACCACATATTTTTATATTCTCCAGTGACTTATAATACATAGATATATTTAATAACCACATGAGAATGCTTCATAGTAATTTTGGCCTGACCCTTTATGTACAAAAAATAGTACCACAAATAATTTTTAGACCAAGAATACACAGGAAGTTATCATAGCTAGGTTTATACCTCTAAACCATAAATAGGACTGGATGGCACATGCAAGGTTTGCTGCTCAGTAATTGAAACAGTATTCATAAGCAAATGTGTGAACATTTTTCTTTTTTGTTTTCTACCAGCATTCATAAACTGGAGCAAAACTGAAACAATATTCAATAACATGGTATTTCAAGTACAAAAACTAGATTCTCCCTGTGACATTCACAGTGCTTTACAAAAATGCACATGAGCAATTCATACTATGAGTTCCTGTTAAAGGACCATTGTCGGCAAAAAATACGTTGTTTAATTACGGTGTAGGTATTTTAAATGGCAATTCTTTAATTAAAGAATATAAATAAAAAGAACCTTACTGAGCCCTCTCTGCTTGAGTACCAGCGCTACCGCACATGGGTGGTAGGGTTGCCACCTGGCCGGTATTTTACCGGCAGGCCGGTAATAAATTGCATCAGGCCAATGTTAAGTCTATGGAGACAGTAGCAAGGCCAGTATTTTTCTGAAGAAAAGGTGGCAACCCTAATGGGTGGTAGATGCCATTACTTAACAAGTCAATTTTTTTTTCTGGAAGCTTGTGGTTTTAAATCCTGTTGTTTAGAAAATTGGTACAGAGTTAGAGCTCGGCGGGACAGCTGGATCCCCTCCCAAAATTAGGACTGCCATGCGCAAAGGACATTTGGAAGGCGTGGGCATACTAGACATGAACATACACAATGGGTCTAGATCATGTGTGTAAAACAGAAATGTACATAAAATAAAGCACTTATACAGTCTACAGTACAAATGTTTTAATATAACAGGATGGGCCTCATCCGCACCTGTGTCCATTTTAGTATCCATTATGTTTGTTTATGTGTTATATTTACACTGTTACATATGACCACTTATAAATACAGGGGTGATATACATACCACTAGTGATTTGGTCAAGAGAACAATTTATACACTTTCTGTGTAGAGTATCTTATATTTTTCAGAAGCCACGAGGTGATTAACAAGGAGAAGCACTATACAGTAATGTACTGTAATGTACTCTCAGTACAGACATTGCTGTGTCAGTAAAATAGAAAACTGTAAACTGGACTAAATGGTTACACTATAACAACGACCTTAAAGAGTGGTATGCTTGTATATGGCTCACTCAAAAAGGAGAGCAGAAATATTTGAAATACATTGATTTATTGATAATGTACGGTCAATATTTATATATACATTACTAAATGGAGGCTGTTATATAGTATAGCGATGTCTGACATGGAACATTGTTCCCTGATGGAACAACCTCTTATTTCATGTGTTCCTTTAGAATCAAGTACTGAATGTAATATGCTATATGCCAGTACTTAAATTAATCACATTGGTCCTTTAATCTGAGTCAGCCATTTCTATAATTATTTTGATTATGTAATTTCATCAACCTAGCAATCTATACTATATATTACATATAGTCAGCAATGGAGCCAAACATCATCCGTCACAACATGTTTGTACAATACAGTAATATATATATAATAAATATATTAAACACGTTGCTTTAAAAATACACAGGTAATGAATTGATTCATCTGTCATCTATTTAGAGTAAATACTCAGTATAAAGATATTTTACTGAGTCAGCTATAGTGCGTCGCTTTTGGAGGATAGTCGCGCAGAGTTAGATCTCAGTGGAATTTAAAGGCCTTCAAATGTACGGGGAGTCAATACGCACAGGATACAATAATACTCGTTCTTTTTCAAGACAATATATAATTCATGAAAAACTTGCACACACAGTGTTAAATTGCAGCCTGGAACACTGACTTTTTTTTAGTGTTTTGGCACAATTCCTGAAAATAAAAATTAAATATAAAAACCCCATTAAGCAAAGCTCATTAAAGTCATTAACACTGCATGCAGGTTGAATAAAACAAACAAATGCCCACACCAATATAGCTGATGTAACGATCACTTACCTACAAACACAGGTCAGTGAATGACATAGGATAGGACTACTGGCTGATTGCTACTTTATCTACCACAGTTGCAGTAAGAGAGTTTGCTGGAGGAAGAGCAGTTCCCTTCGCTCCAAAAGAAATCTTCCACTTGTGTTAAAAGTTTACTTTAGCAGGAAATGAGCCAAGTGAAAACAAAAAGTACAGTAACTGACAGAACAATATATTTAAAAAAAATAGACATGAGTTCTCATTACATTTCTGTTCCCTAAGTAGCAGGAAGCTGTAACCTAGGTAATTATTTCTCTCTACCATCATGTCTTTCGAATGATCGGATTTACTTCAAGCAATGTGATAGTAAAATAGGACAGCTGGCAGTGATACTGTACATATCATTCACATCTTTGAAATCAATGTGTCATTTTGGATTCAAGTCAAGGCTGTAAGTCTACAATACTGAATAATGTTAGCATCAGAAAATCTAGGCCCTCTAACAGAACAAATGGTCTGGAACCACCCTCCGCATTAATATATCCCCCCACTCACAACAGTTACCCTCTGGTGGTCTAGGTTCCTCCCTCTGTCCCCCTTAATTCCAGTTCCACGGTCCACGTTTCATTATAGACCACAAAGCACACTATTGCTCTTACAGGCATTGCCCCCACACCACACTGCAGCAAACAAAGAGCTTGCCTCTGCACCACACAGCAGCACCCACTGAACTTGACACTGCACCACACTGCAGCACCTCCTGGACTTCTTCCCGTGCCACACCATTGCATCCAGAAGGGTACTTGCCAATGCCCTGGTTCCAAGTTGGGCAACTGGAGGATGTCTATGTACTGCTCGATGCCCAACGACACATCTTCCGACGCTGCCTGATGCTTCTGGCGTCAGGCAACATCAGAGGATGCCTGTGCGCAGTGTTTTATGTACAATTATACATGACTATGACCTACTGAGAACCATTAATTTAGTTGGGAAAGCATAGCACTATGTTTTTTAGTGCAGTGAAGCTCTGTGATACACCATATATTTCAAGTTTCTACAAAAGAACACTTAGGAAAGGAAGGTGGGCATTTATGAGAAATGTATGCTATATAATTAAAAACCCTTTGTGCATGTAAATATCCTAGGAGTGGATCCAGATATTATATAGACGTGTTTCTCAGAGAGAGGGGAGAACAGAATATAAAGAGTAAAAAAATGTAGTTCAGAATAGTCATTTATGGTTCTTAATCAAATATGGATAGCCAAAGAGAAGAAGACATTTATATTCTTGTACAGGTATGTATAGAACTACAAGGATTTAGCATGATACACCCCATTCAAACCAAGCATGAAAGCCTAACTGAAAAACTTTACAAGGAGCTTGTACACCCACAAGAACAGGAACAATGAACATCAACCTTCTTTTTGGTCACAATTGTTAGCTTCTTAGTTAAGAAGTCATATTCGTACTAAAATACTATAATTTGGGGAATGAGGTAAAAACCACATGACTGAAGGTACTGCAGTGTGTCTAATGTACACCCAGTATGATTAGAAAGTGCAAGAGGTTTGAACAGTTACCGTATTATAGTGACGGCATTTTTCAAACTGATATGAAATAAGAATATGACTTCAAGCCATGTGGTTAAGGTCATACAGCACCTAAAGTCTATAAGTTCTATCTATGGCTTTTACACAGGGCCTTCTCCCTGCCAAGACAGATTCTTAGAGGAAACCTTTGATGTGGACACGGCTTATTTGAATATAATGGTTTGTTGGGAAGATGGGACGATTGGCAACTATGTACTATCAGAACAACCTGAAAACATTTTTTTTTTTTTTTTTCAGCCATCAGACAATTATTGTTTCTTAGGTTCGTTTTGATTGAAAGTTCAATCAATCTATTTTTAATTGCATCCTTTGGCCATTTTATTTATTACCAAATTGTTATTTCCATAATTATTATCAATATTCTGCCTTATTGGTCTTCTTTTTTTTTTTTTTTTTTTTCTCTCTTTTAATATTTAATCTTTTTCTTTATTATTATGTGATAAACATACACAAATTGGTAGAATTCCCAATTTACTTCCATGAAGCAATTAAACTAAAGCATACAAATCGAGTTGAGATCAATGTAATCAAGTCTTTCCTATGAATAATATCTATTCCTATTTTGTCTCAATCTCTCAACCATTCCTCATTCATTCCGTTCAGGGGGATAAAGAGAGCAAGGGGGGGGGGGGGGGATTTGGATGAGGGAGTCAGTCTGTCTAATAGTTGTTATATAATTTCCAAGGTGCCCAAATTTGATGGAATTTGTCTAATTGGTCTAATTTTTGGTAAAAAGCTACCTCCATTTTGTACTGGAAGTCTATTTGTTGCGTAATCTCTGACCATTGGATACCTCCTTTCTTTTTCCATTGTCTAGCTATGCATATTTTGCTCGCTAGTAGTATATGCAAGGTAAGTATTCTCTGATACTTATTTCCAGTCAACTGGATGTTAAAAAGGAAGGATTCTGCTCCAAGACTGATGTTAAGGCCCATCAAGCTACTCAAAAGATCTTGAAGCTTCAGAATGGTAGGTTTTAGGTATGAGCAATGCCACCATATATGAGACAGTGAACCTATTTCTGTGTCACACCTCCAGCATATAGAGGTTAAGTCTGAGTTTATCCTATGTAATCTAGTTGGAACTAAGTACCACCTTGTATTGATTTTATACTGTAGTTCCCTAAGATTTATACTGTGTACATTTTTTAGCAACAGTGATATTGCGTGCGCCCAGTCATTATAAGTAAGGCATAATCCTAGATCATTCTCCCATTTAATCCATGGAGTTGCCCTCTCGGGTGACTGTAGATTAGACAAAAAATGGGATACACTCGACGCTATTTTTTTCTTTAAATGTTTCGCTATTAATTCCTCTAATGGTCCCCTCTCAAGTGATATTTTCCCAGAGAGATAGTGTTTCACTCTCAAGTAGTTGAATATTTCCCTTGGTGGGAGATTCCAATTAGCCTGCAATGTATCAAAGGAATGCATTTCGCCTTGGGGTGCTAAGTCGGTTAGACTTTTAATATTCTTCAATTTCCAATTTTTTAAATCAATATTTCCTATATCAAATTGCAAGACCTCAATTGGGGTGTCCAAGGGGATTTGATTTAATCCTCCAGAGATACTTTTCTTTAGGTCTGCTATGATAGTGCAAAGATGATTCAATATTGGATTTTTAAAAAGACATCTCCTATCTCTCAATCTCTGGCTCCAGAGCAGATCGAAAGGCTCGATCTGTCCTGTATCTAATCTTTCTATTTCCAGCCATCGTGGGACTATGTTTGAGGAATTGTCCCAAGCTAGGGTGTGCGCAATCATGGAAGTGTTATAAACGAAATGTATGTTAGGGAAAGATATACCGCCTGATTTATTATCACGTTGCATTAATTTTAAATTAACTCTAGGTTTCTTATTCTGCCATACAAAGTTCACTAGTAGTTTATGAATATTGTTTAAGATGTCAGGTTCAACTCTAAGTGGTATGTTCCTAAATAGGTATGATATTTTAGGAATTACATACGCATTCACTGTTTCAATTTTACCCAACCAGGATATCTCAAACCTTTTCCACTCAGTTAATTTCTCCTTAATTTCTCTAAGTTTAGATTCAAAATTTAATTTTATCGTATCTTCCAACTTTAGTGTGAGCTTAATCCCTAGATATTCTATGTGCTTTTGTGTGCAATTGAAACCAAACCTAGTTTTAATATTTGCCTGATCATTGACATTGACGTAAGCCAACAATATTTGGGTTTTATCGAAATTTAATTTGTAGTTAGAATACTTACTGAATTCTTCAATCAAGGTTATTATATTTGGAATGGTGTTTATTGGATTGGTCAGGGTTAGTAGTACATCATCTGCATAGAGAACAATTTTATTATCTATTGTGTTAATAGTGACCCCTTGTATGTCTTTTGATTTTCTTATCATGGAGGCCAATGGCTCCATCGCCAATGTATACAGCATAGGGGCCAGGGGGCAACCCTGCCTCGTTCCATTCTTTATTCCAAACCACTGGGAGTGTATCATATGTCCGGAAACCCTAGCCGTTGGACAGGAGTAGAGGGCCATTGTACCATCCCTGAAGAGGCCCTCGATGCCGAAGGCCCTCAACACCATCTCTAAATAACGCCAGTTGACTCGGTCAAAGGCCTTTTCGGCATCGAGGGCCATCAGGGCGGTAGGTTTCTTTTGCAAGTTTATGTGATAGATTGTATTAAAGAGACGTCTGGTGTTATCAACGGTTCCCCTCCCTATGACAAAGCTGAAAACATTTTGAAAAAGCCAGACAACATGGCTTTTTCTTTTGTGGTTTAACAAACTTTATTGAACCCGCGCGACTGGAGGGGAGCGCAGAACGATTCCCTCACAGCCGCGGACCGGCTTAATAGAGGGGTGCATTGGAATTTTTTTCCTGGCGTGACCTGGGCTCACTGGGCCCCCTGGACCTGTGATGCCAGTATCGCCCGTCACCGCCTGATGGCGGGCCTGGTACTAGGAAGTGAAGTTTAAAAAAGGGAAACATTAAAAAGGTGCCTGCTGTGTGAATCTTTAATCAGAGAACTCACACCGCTTTCATCGCAACTGACACATATTTTTAGATAAGTGGATTCATCTATCTATTGTTATTCTTTATTAAACACGTGTAGAGACCGATCAGCAACTTATGAAAAGGCCACGTGCTGACCTTGCCCCGTGCAAAGCCCAAGGAGAGCCAAGAAAACTTGTTAAGAAAAAAAAACCTGATGGAAATCTTCATATCGAATGTGAAACCCTGTCAGAGAGATTCTTGAGCCTCTTGTCAACTGGGAATAGAATTATCTTACAGGCAACCCCCTTAGTAGTTTAGAATGGGCTTTCCTATAAATAGAACACCACATGATACTCAGGCTTTTCATGGTGTGAGATTAAGTTGTCCTTGCTGTGGGAATCTTCAGAAAATTGTTGCATGGAAAAGAGGTCAATAGGCTATACTTGTACGGACATTTCAGTACTGAAGAGTATAGCAGCATTGAGTAAAAGCAGCTGTTTGAAGATGATTGCAAATGTTAATAATGAAAGTTGGCTCACCAGAACATTCCCAGAGGAGATGCTGTGCCAGTTTTGTTACATATAAAAATGAAATATTTAACATTTTATAAAAGACTGGACTTTAAATAATAACATATTGTGTGTTTTAGGCTATTCATACTTTACTGAAACAAAAACAAATCTATTTTTTTTAGATCAACATGTTAAATAAGTATGTCCTGATTGCTGAATACTTTCCATCATAGTGGGCGTAACGCATTTCTTTTTAAATCAATTGTTATTTCTGTCTTGGTGGCTATCTCCTAAAGAAGTGCCCCCCTTTACTGGTCTGACTGACTGTCAAACGCATCATTGACGAAACATTCACTGAACATATAGCAACAAGCCTTGCTTCTACCACACTCCAAATGTCCAGTTTTAGGACTGCTATCCTGCAGGCCCGATCTCTTTTCCTGTTTCAGGGACACCAGAGAATATGTACTGTGCTTGTGCAGGAAGTATTACTTTACTGAGAGGGAAGTGGATGTATGGAATAGCCTGCCAGCAGAAGTGGTAGAGGTAAACACAGTCAAGGATTTTAAGCATGCGTGGGATAGACACAAGGCTATCCTAGCTATAAGACCGGGAACGGGGGACTAATAAAAGTACTAAAAAAAAAATTGGGCAGACTAGATGGACCGAATGGTTCTTATCTGCCGACACATTCTATGTTTCTATGTTTCTAGTGTTGTCAGTTCAAGTGCTCACGAAAGTGCAATAGTGCCGACACTTGACCGCCAAAGCTCTGTGCTCCAGCATCCCAATTCACCGGGAGCTTTAAGTTGGTAGGTATGAAAAAGAGTTAATGTGACAATGCTACACAGTATACAAAAATAATTCCTTTTTTAATCTGAATTCAAAATGTTAAAAATATGCATCAAGCATGGCATTGTTCATTGGCGGATATGAAGAGAGTGGGACAAATATTCAACTTTTTTTGGGAACTATAGTCACAGATACTTACAAACATTTCGTTTTGTGGGGGGATGGCAGTATCAGATTTCCATTTTTTAGCTTATAAAATTATGGTACATGATCCTATCACAGTATTGTACCACTATAGAATGATTTTTTTCCCCCCATGCGTTCCAAAAATTGTGGTGTCACCAGAAATGTTATAACTAAATGATTTATATATGCAGCTTTACTATGAGCTCTACAACTCAGCTGAGGCAGAGATGATCAGGATGCTGCTCATGTCTGTCAAAAATTGTCTCCATGCATTTTTTTGTTGTAACAATCAAAAGCTAGGAAGCTACCCTTGATAAAACAAGTGGACGAGCAATACTGAAACATGTCTAAGACCACTGTTTGAACCTGGTGTTTATGAAAAACAGGAACTAAAAACCACATAACAAAAGGCCAAATTTAGACACTGCAGGGACCTTGGATATACTGCTTATGTAAACAGCTGCCAGATGTAACAACCCTTAAATCCAATTATCTGCAGGTGACCAGAACGTTGTATTGTTTTCTGAGATAACAGAACAATTGCTGCTAAACTCAGTATTAATTAGCACCCTTGGGAAAGTTTGCTTAAGTCAATCAAGATAAATGTAGGAAGAAGAAAAAAATCTGTGGATAGAAGATTAATACATTAATACATTGTGTTATACAGATATGCCTTCCTGCTCAGTGAGAACCCTACTGACCCCAAAATATTTTTGTTTATTTAAGGAAGAGAAGGAGACAGCATCCACTTCTGCTGCAGGTCAACACACAGCAAAACCCCCTGATTTGCAAATGTATCACAGTTGTTCAGCAATGTCCTGAAGGCTGAACTTCTATCCGCAGCACAGGTAAAGACTTTGGTACATTAAAAGGCAAATTACTATGAAAGATGTATATTCTATATACCTTTAAGCACATTCAAAATTATTGTAAAAATATTTTATATTTTTTTCAGATTTTTAAAAAAAAGAATATTTTTTTTAATACGTTGTGGGTGTTAGTCATATCTACTGTGATGATCAGAAAATTATTAAACCTATACTGCATTACATAAGTCTTTAATTTTTCTTTACCAAAGGGTATTGTATTATATTTTCAAAGAAGATCACAATAATAAATAGCAGCAAACTGTACTTCTAGGTAGCATCTGAAGTATCACTGTGTATTGAAGGGGTTTTCATCAATTTGTTTTATAGCGTTTTTGAAACAAATCTATTTCACTTGTCATGTCTTGATGCCTGACTGTCTCAATAAAAAAAACTTTAATATTAAAAAAAAAAAAAAAAAAAAAGGCGGTAATTTTCTTACCAATTATCTGCCCTGGATGAAAACCAAATCTCAGTTGGAAAAACTCAAATTAAAACACAGACTTTGCTTCAGTTAACTGAACTATACAAATCTGTTTTTCACTTAAAATGAAGCATTTAAAAGAAAAGAAAAAGTTTGGTCAATTCTCTACTATTTGCTCAGCAGGCTAACATTTTGTCAAGCTTATGATCAAAATACAGAGCTTCCTATGTGTACTATGCATGGTATCCATGGCAGCATATTACGAATAAGAATGTGTAAGCTCAGACCTAATTCTTTCTCTCTGCCCTGTGAATGTTAAACAGTATATTACTATCAGTCACATCACAGATAAAACAATGCCTGTACATTTGAAAGGTCTTTAATCCATCAAAGATGAAAATTTTCAAGGACAATCCCCCTACAGATATACATTAGCTACTCAACTACTGCACAGGCTTGCATGGCATCCCTCGTGCATCTTCATTCACTTAACCACAAATCCAACCAAGAGATTCTAAACTATGTCCACTCCCCACAACGTCAATACAGACTTTTGGAAAAATAGATAAGGAACATATCTGTATTTGAACATTAGAACATGGCTTTACAGTAATCAGTTGAGGTTATTTAGAGGTGACCGTGGCCACACTAGCAAATACATTAATATATGTTGAATAATGAACGTTTCAGTACGCTTAAGCAGTAGGTGATTTTTTTTCTGTTTATATACACTGCCTTGCAAAAGTAATCACCCCCTTTTTTACCTATATTGTTACAGCCTTAAGTTCAATGTTTTATTAATCTGAATGGATCAAAACACAATAGTCTAAGTTGGTGAAGTGAAATGAGAAAAATATATACATAAAACTATTTTTTAGAAATAGAAAACAGAAAATTGGCATGTGCGCATGTATTCACCCCCTTTGTTATGAAGCAAATAAAAAGCTCTTGTGTAACCAATTACCTTCAGAAGTCACGTAATTAGTGAAATTATGTCCACCTGTGTGCAATCTAAGTGTCACATGATCTGTCATTACATATACACATCTTTTTTTAAAGGCCCCAGAGGCTGCGACACTTAAGCAAGAGGCACCATTAGCCAAACACTGCCATGAAGACCAAGGTACTCTCCAAACAAGTAAGGGACAATGTTGTTGAGAAGTACAAGTCAGGGTTAGGTTATAAAGAAATATCCAAATCTTTGATGATCCCCAGGAGCACCATTAAATCTATCATAACCAATTGGAAAGAACATGGCACAACAGCAAACTTGCCAAGAGATGGCTGCCCACCAAAACTCACGACCGGGCATTAATTAGAGGGGCAGCACAAAGACCTAAGGTAACCCTGGAGGAACTGCAGAGTTCAACAGCAGAGACTGGAGTATCTGAACATAGCACGACAATAAGCCGTACGCTCCAAAGAGTTGGGCTTTATGGCAGAGTGGCAAAAGAAAGCCATTACTTTCAGCAAAAAACAAAATGGCACGTTTTGAGTTTGCGAAAAAAGGCATGTGGGAGACTCCAAAATGTATGGAGGAAGGTGCTTTGGTCTGATGAGACTAAAATGTAACTTTTCGGCCATCAAAGAAAACGCTATATCTGGCGCAAACCCAACACATCACATCACCCAAAGAACACCATCCCCACAGTGAAACATGGTGGTGGCAGCATCATGCTCTGGGGATGTTTTTCAGCAGCCGGGACTGGGAAACTGGTCAGAGTTGAGGGAAAGATGGATGGTGCTAAATACATGGATATTTTTGAGCAAAACCTGTACCACTCTGTGCGTGATTTGAGGCTAGGACGGAGGTTCAGCTTCCAGCAAGACAATGACCCGAAACACACTGCTAAAACACTTGAGTGGTTTAAAGGGAAACATGTAAATGTGTTGGAATGGCTTAGTCAAAGCCCAGACCTCAATCCAATAGAAAATCTGTGGTCAGACAAAGATTGCTGTTCACAAGCGCAAACCATCCAACTTGAAGGAGCTGGGGCAGTTTTGCAAGGAGGAATGGGCAAAAATCCCAGTGGTAAGATGTGGCAAGCTCGTAGAGACTTATCCAAAGCGACTTGGAGTTGTGATTGCCGCAAAAGGTGGCTCTACAAAGTATTGACTTTAGGGGGGTGAATAGTTATGCACATTGACTTTTTCTGTTATTTTGTCCTATTTGTTGTTTGCTTCAAAATAAAAAAAATCTCCAAAGTTGTGGGCATGTTCTGTAACTTAAATGATGAAAATCCTCAAACAATCCATGTTAATTACAGGTTGTGAGGCAACAAAACACGAAAAATGCCAAGGGGGTGAATACTTTTGCAAGGCACTGTATAAAGACTAAACCTATACATTTTTTTAAAATAAAATTATTAATAACACCTCTCCTTTAAACACATGTGAGAA
Source organism: Pelodytes ibericus (assembly GCA_036172795.1). Taxonomy (NCBI): domain Eukaryota; kingdom Metazoa; phylum Chordata; class Amphibia; order Anura; family Pelodytidae; genus Pelodytes; species Pelodytes ibericus. Next base: position 95,807,471 of record CM069859.1, on the reverse strand, counting down.
AGTGTACAAAGAGGAAGAGATGTAAGTCAAATAGAGGAAAATAACCTACAAGGCTCAGAGATGTAAACACAGCATGGCACAGAATAAGTAGGCTGATCACCAGATGTTTCATTGCAGACAGATGCCTTATTATAGGTCTGGAGAGTAAAATCGGCACAGTGCTTTATAAGAACAATAAGCTGCAGCCAAGTACATTTAAACAAACGTAAATTGTCAGATTGTAAAAATGTTATTCAAGTTAATAGACATGCTTTCATTGAATTGCTTCACATTCATTTGATGCCATTTAAACATAAGGGAATCACATTGATTAAAGATGTGTTAAAAAAGATTATCAAATTTAATTGTATTTTAATGTGCTTAATCATATTATATTTTTTGTTTATAGCATTTCAGACATCAGGATGTCTTGTTCAAATTTACTCTATCAATAAAAATTGGACGTATTGAATATTGAATTAGCTGGATTACTGCTGACTAATAACATGATATGTGTGTGTGTGTATATATATATATATATATATATATATATACACATACATACATACATACATACATACACACACACACATTTATACATATACATATATATATATATATACCGTATTTGCTCGATTATAAGACGACCCTGATTATAAGACGACCCCCCAAACTTTGGATATTCCTTTAGGAAAAAAACTAAAAGCCTGAATATAAGACTACCCTATAGGAAAAAAGTTAAACTTGTATATATTCACATGTAAATTGCTTTTTTAATAAAAAAAATTATATCAAAAAAATGCATTTGTTTTTATTTCCTTTTATGTGCCAATTCTGCCTCTCTTTCCCTTGCCCCCAGATTCGTCTCTCTCCCCCTCCCTTTGATTCCCCCCTCTCCTCTGTCTCCCCCCCCCTTGTTTCTCTCTGCCCCCCCATCCCTCTGTCTCTGCCCCCCCTTGTAGCTCTCTTCCCCCCCTTCCTTCCCTTGTTGCTCTGTCTCCCCCCCTCCCTCCCCCTGTCTCTGCCCCCCTCCCTCCCCCTGTCTCTGCCCCCCTCCCTCCCCCTGTCTCTGTCTCTGCTCCCCTCCCTACCCTGTCTCTGTTTCTTTGAGGTCAGATTATAAGAAGACCTCGATTATAAGACGAGGGGTAGTTTTCAGAAAAAAAATCTGAAAAAAACCTTGTCTTATAATCGAGCAAATACGGTATATATACACACACACACACACACACACATATATATATATACACGCATATCATGTTATATTTTTTCCTTCATAATAAATATAAATAGATTCTGTATGCTTAATGTTTGTTTTCTTGAACCTGTATTGCATAATGGTACCATGGATTGCATGTAATTAACCCTTTTTTCTTTTATTGCCGTTTGTAACATTTGAATTGCATGTATGTGTGTTGTTGTAGCATTTTTTGTGCACATGCATAAAATGTAACGATGCGCATTACAAGACGCGTGACGTCATGACGCACAATGCCAAGATGGCGGCCGCCATAGCACAAAACAGGGGAAATGGAGTTTGTTCTGCTCATCAGTCACAGGTATTTATGCCAATCCTGTTATTGTTGAGGATTCCCCATTTAAAAGCCTCATTGGCGAAACATCGGGGTATCCAACACCCGTGAGTGTCCGCTCTTTTGTCTTGCAATATGATTGTACATGAGTTGATACTTTGTACTGCATATTTGCAAATTTTGTGTACACTGGCTTATTACTTGCTCAAATATTTGCACAGTGGTCTATGTGACATTTAACATATAACTATTATACTTATTTAATTCACATAATGTATTTTTGTGTGTGCGCCTCTAACCCTTCATATTTGTTTATGAGTGTGCTTACGTTCGTTATGTGTGCTACCATTTATTCTACTTCTTTGAAAGATTATCAGTCACCCTTTATGTACAAATATTTTTTTTATCCACAACATGAGCAAAGTAGTTGATAAAATGGGCGAGAAGTTGATTTCTTATTATTGACCTAATGCTTGCAAAAAAACAACAGAAAAACATGGAAACATTTCTAAAGTATTTCAAAATTCAGAACAAATATTAGAAACTATATAGAGAGGGTCTTTTTAGTGTTTGTAATTGTATAAAAGATTTTTCATGTCTAAGTTAGAATTATATTTTAAATTTTATATCATATTTTATAGTAATTTATATAATATGATGAACATGTTTCTTAAGAAAAGCCTTCTTATGCTGATAAAATAATATATAATGTGTGGGTACATTAAATGAGAGAGCATAATGTTTGTTAAATTAAAAAAAAAAAATATGCACACTATACTTATATTTTCCACATGTATATCTAGCTAAAGACAAATATTTATTTCCCTTCTGCCACTTTAATTTGTTACTGGCATCAAGAGTTGATATAGTTTCAAAACCATCTGCTTGGGTCCAAAAATAGGTTTTAAATCTTTTTCTTCATATTTATTTATTTTTAGTTAAAAACAGCTAAGTGAACCTAATGTCTGTCATTCAAAAACACTGAGCAAGAAAATCCAAAAGCCCTATAAAAAGACTTTAAATGGTAGCACAGTCTGTAATTATTCTGGCAATGGATGAGTACCATGTTCCTTGGGATTTTCCAACTGAAAGTGCCTGAATGCTTCCGGATTTTCTTAATTTGCATATGCAAAGTACTGGCATGACTTTCATGCACTACATGTGCCCTAGAATAACAGTTGTTCCATGTAAATTGCTTACAATCTAGGAAAGCCATGTTTTAGTTTATATTTGCTCAACTAAGGAAAAAATATCTATGTAGACTTTCACTTCCACGTTGATGTGAATGTGTGTGCCCTTCTCCAAGAGTGGGCCTGAATGGGGCCCAGACCATTTTTTCCCCACGTTTGTGTAGTCTATGCCCAGTTACCTTGCCAAATTTTAAAGTACATGTTAAGATAGTATAATAAAGGACTACTTCATTGATTTCTAAAACGGTGCCCTGGCTACTTTCCAAAACTTCTCAGGAGAGCAAACAAATATAAAAGATTTTTACCATTTCGCAGTTAGAGCAGTTTTACCGAGACGTCTCAGAGTGATGGGACAAAAAGCAAGTTGATATACGCAATACTAAAAAGTATTTGAACTGGTCATGTCTTCAGAAAACATGATTGGTTTAATTCAAACACAGTAATGGAGGAGAGTTTATTTAAAAGGACCAGAGAACATAATCTTAAATTAGAGGGTCAGAGGTTTAAAAGTAACATCAGAAAGTATAAATTTACTGAGAGGGTGAAGGATGCATTGTATACACTTCCAGCAGAAATGATAAAGGTTAACCGGTTTAGGCCCATAACTTTAAACCCTTCAGGTTCAACCCTTTTCCTATCCTATTGATCGAAAGGAAAGTGTTTAAGTATGCATGAAGCAAGCATAAGGCTATCCTCAACATATGATAAGGGTGATGACCAAATAAGGTAGGAGGGTCTAAAGCAGGTAGAAATATGGAAAGGTCAGATGGGCTTAATGATTCTTATCTGCTGAGATTCTAGGTTGTATAGCCTCAAAAGGTTATTCTAATAAGCAAAATCTTCAGAATCACCAAGGGTAGACAAAATGTGCCTACAAGGACACCGGTGTCTGTGGCAAGGTCCATTGACCATCATTAAAAATATCCGTCACAGCTTCCAGAAGGTCTGGAATTCTTGGACCACCCACTCCCTAGGTAAACAAATGACTGATCATGCCCCATTTAAGTTTTACCTACTGACATGCCCCTTTTTTACTTCCCCTCTGTGCCCCCTTTTATTTTATATATAGAATTATACTTGAATTCAGAAAGTTGAACATCTGATACTTAGACATGACTCAGTTTTATAGATAATGAAATATTTTTACTGCATTTTGCATGAACTAATACTTACTTTAACAATTCTTAAAGCCATATATTAGTCTCGTTAAATCTTTGAACAGTTATTATTTGATCTGAAGACATCCATGCATAAGTCATTTGAGCTTTCCCATTTCGTATTTGTTTTGTTTCATAAACTTAAAATATTAATATTTTTAACAAACCCAGTAAATTTCCACCATTGACAATGTTGTTGCTACCCCAGAGAATCACCATCTAGTTAAAATTAAATACTTCCTGATCAGTATGTTCTCTTCTGCCTGAAACAATGGCAAGACAGACAAAGTAGCAAATAAAATACAGCTTAATCTTAAGCAGTTCAGTTTCAGTTAAATGGCTCAGTCAGCTAACGCACCAACTGTAGAACATGTCCAATCCTCACGTTTGGGTTCAGTTCCGGATGTTGTTGAATAAGTTCTCCATGCTTCCGAGCACCATTAAATTGTGTGTATCCCCTGGCAATAATAATAAAGTAAAAAAATGGACTGACTTTGCCTCTAGTATTTTTGATAGAACATGACAGTTTATGCTCTAACTGGCAGCTGCCATGTGAATTTTGATGCCTGCAAATCAATTACCTTGACAGTATATTTACATATCATGTCAGGTTAAAAGCCTGAGATTTTACTGTGGCCCGTACACAGACTAACAAATCTATTTGCACCAAGTATTGGTAATTTCTATGGCTCACATTCCCCACTAGAATTGCTTTGGTGACAGCTTCTCCTAATTGTCTAGTGAATTAATTTATATACCATCAGATTTGTTTGGATTCCCACTTCTGGAAATGCTTGCAGTCACTTGAAGTACTTCACAAGTTGAATTAATCACACAGTTTGAGATGGTTCCAAATAAATCTAATTAATGCCAGTAACAACACTACTTGACATCTTAAATAAATTAATTCTTATTCAACTTCAAAATGTGTGTTTGCGACAATAATGCCAAAACTAGGGGCATCAATGTGGATTATTACAGATGGTAAAGAAATAATTGTTATGTAAATCAATATTGCTATAGCAAATGTACAAAAAAAACACAATTGATTTTTCCGATCATGTTTCAATAGGTTGTTACAAGCCATTTTCTCAGAGAAAATGATAAAGAACAAGCCTCCAGAGCAGTACTATGGTGCACATTGAAGGCGGTAATCCGGGGTAACCTTATTAAAATTGGTCCAAGGGGAAAAAAAGGACTATCATATCAACAACTACATACAGAATTATACAAACTAGAATAGTTACACAAACAAACACTGCAAAGTGAGATGTTGGGAAAAATAAAAGAGTTAAAACTACAAATTAAGAATAGAAATATGGAAATTACTAATAAGAACTTGTTTTACCTAAAGCACAAATGCTACTCAAGGGGTAATAGAGCTGACAAGTTGCTTTCAAACTAGTTTAAAAAAACAGAGAATTAGACAGACATAACATAAACAAAATAATTTATAAGGGTAGAACATTGCTGGATCTGGATGAAATAGGAGAGGTCTTTGTAGATTTTTATCACAATCTATACCATTTAAATATAAAATATCAAGTAACAAGGGAGGATGAAAAAAAGTAAGTAATTTAAATCTCCCAATAATAACAATAGAGAAGGATATGTTGAATGCTTTATTTACATTAAAAGAGATAAGAGATATAGTAGATAACCTAAAGAAAAATAAATCACCAGGATCAGATGGATTCTCTATTTTTTTTTTATAAAGTGCTCAAGCACGAGATTACTCCCTGCCTGCTAGGACTGTTTGAGGAAATAAAGAGAAATGGAGAAATGCCTAAGGAATTGTTGAAAGCAAATATCAGTCCAATATTAAAAGAGGGCAAGGAAAGAACAGAGATTAAAAATTACAGACCCATCTCACAGATTGACACAGATATCAAGATCTACTCCGCAGTCCTGGTGGGCAAGTTGAAAAAAATAATCTCGTGCCTAATTCATTCAGACCAATCAGGCTTTATACAAGCTAGATCCGCAGCGGATAATGTCAGAAGGAATCTGGATATTTTGTTTTCTGTGAAAAAGGCATTCGACAGGGTCAGCTGGACCTATCTCAAGGAAACACTGAAAGCCTTTGGATTTGGAGGTTCTTACCTTGATGCTATATGGGCACTATATACAAATCTAAGTGCCAGGATTATAGGTTCCGGTATCGCAACAGAATGGTTTGATATTTTTAATAGGACACGCCAGGGTTGTCCACTGGCGCCCCTGTTATATGTGATCTCTCTTGGACCATTAGCACAGAGAATCAGAAATAATACAAAAATTCAGGGTATAAAATTTGGCGAGGAGGAATTTAACAACTCTCTCTTTGCGGATGATATTATTCTCACACTGGAGAATCCTTTTCTCTCTGTCCAGTCCCTGAGACTGATTATTTTTCGAACATCTCATACTAAAATCAAACATAGGGAAATGTCAGGCCTTGGAGTGTTGTATTGAACAGAAAGAACTAGAATACTTAAAAAGTATGTATGGATTCACATGGAATCACAATTGTATAAATAATTTAGGCATTCAGATCCCATGTGATCCCCAAAAAAGTATAGCCTTCAATTATCTACCATTACTGCATGATGTTTCTAATAAATTAAATGGAAATATCTGTTTGTGTCCTGGTTAGGTAGAATTAACGCCATTAATTATAATGTCCTCCAACGCTTCTACTTTTTGCTAAGGTCAGTTCCATTAAGAGTAGATTCTAGTTTTCTGAAACAAATTTCAGGCAAAATGTAATAAATTTATCTGGCAAAGTAAGAAAGCAAGAGTTACTTTTGTGTTTTTATCTAGAAAGCATGAACAGGATGGTCTGAGAGTGCCGGACTTCATTAAAATACATGACGCAGCAATGCGGTCTGATTTGGCCAAATGGACTCACATGGACCCAGTTAGAGATACGTGGATACTGATGGAGCAAAAAGGATCAAGTATCATTGAGAACCTGTTCTGGAGTGAAAATAGTAAAAAAAAAAAAAAAAAAAAAAAACAGTTAAACAATCCAATTTCAGAGGACCTGACTCAGATATGGAAAAAACTAAGAAAGAAATAGTTCCCATTGTTTAAGGTAGAAAGATATTTGCCGTTGGGATTGACTGAAAAACGGATCCAAGATATAAATCTGTAAGCATGGAGGAAATTTAATATAGTCTCAATTGATCAAATTCTTGTAAATAATAAAGGTGGCCCCATTTACGGATTTAGTCTCCAAATATGGTCTCCACATAAAAGAGCTTTACACATATCTTAGATGAAAAGACTTTGTTGAAAAAAAAGGTAATCCCAGGCCCACAAAGAAAATATAGAAATGGAGGATTTTTTTTTAAGGCAAAGTGGAACAGAAAATGGGGTAAGAGATCATCTAATGCAATAGAAGATGAGATCGAGTTTGGAGATTTGTCAGTGATAAAAAGGTGGCACAGCAACATGGGAACATCCTTTGAAGATAGGGATTGGTTTCAGTCTATAAGGATAACTAAAACCACTATCCACTCATTGAGTTATACTATAAAGTTATTTATTGATGGCATTTGTCCCCATTGAAAAAATGCTTCCAAAATGTGGATGATAGATGATGGAGATATAGGGATAGTAGGGGGACACTTCTCCACTTATGGTGGGACTGCCAATATCTACAGACCTGTGGAAACAGGTGGGGAAGATGGTTTCAGAACTCTTACAAATCCAGGTAGAACAGGATCCAACCATGATGTTGTTTCATATGGGACTAAATAAGTTTATAGCAGACCACAGAATGATGCTAATTTAAATATTTGTAGTTTTCATTACAAAATGAAAATGTTTAGATCTTGTTTTGCTCTGCCAAGAAAAACCATTCAAGCCTTGTCTGACTACTTACTGCAAACTAAAGTTTTATTAACCAGGATTACATTGAAGATCCATTGAATAAATGAGTCGGTCAACCTGTTTGATGCATGGACATGTTTTATCGCTTTAAAGGCTATTTTGACTCTACTGAGTGTTTAAAATGGAAAATTCTAAAATATTCACAATACTGTAAGCAATATTTAAGCATTTCTTTCAAATACTTAACCAAGCATGACCTTCCTTGAGCAGTTAATCCTTGAGAAAAACAGAACAAAGCTATAAAGCCTAAAGCTATCTATTACATTCCCTAATAATTTGCTAATAGTCAAGACCTTTGCATCCCACAAATACTAGCTGGAATATTTGTTTTATGACCAACAGGATGAACCATCCAAAAAAAGGTCAGTCAATAATTTGAGCAATCAAATTGTTATGGATATGAAGTAACATTCTAAAGTGCAAAATAAGTGCAAACATATTGTATAAATTCTGTTTATATAGGATGGAAGACAATATGGAACCATTTTAACAGGATGGCACATTACTCTACAGAAGTAGTGTATAACTGCGCGTTCAGTAAGAACAGAAGAATGGTTATTTTTTAAGCAGACCAGTGACCTTAAAAACCATTGTTTCATTAAAGGTAGCTTCAAAAGGTTTAATTGAAATGTTTTCGTTTTGGAGACATGGGAACAGTTTGTCAGGGGCTATGTCACTTATGCAGAGTTTTGCAAAAAATACAAGTAATTATATATTCACCATTCCTTTGCTCGCCTCCTCTTTTTATTCTTCTTTTGAGAACGCAAGAACATATCAGATTGTAAAGTGGCTGAAAAAAAACTAATGTTACCGGAAGTATTTGGAGGTGAGGTAGTAGTAGTAATATATTCACAAAGAGTGGGTGCATCCAGCCTTTCCAACTACTTATGGTAAAGAGGCCTGATTCGGAGTTCAGACCTAATTAAAGGCCTAGTTGTGAAGAACTCCACAGACAGATCCTACATTCCTATTACTACACAATAGCCTATCCACCTAATGTGGCTGCTTCACCATCCCATCTCGCGTGATGGCCAGTTCATTGTGGGATCGATGAAAGTATTATTAATGTTTAATAGGGGTTAATTTTAGTATTAGGTTTAATTTTGGTATAAGGGTTTGGGGGAGTTAAATTTAGTATTAGGGTTCTAGGGAGTTAATTTTAGTATTAGGTTTCGGGGGGGGGTCAATTTTAGTATTGGGTTTCAGGGGGGTCAATTTTAGTATTGGGTTTCAGGGGGGTCAATTTTAGTATTAGGTTTCGGAGGGGGTCAATTTTAGTATTAGGGTTTGGGGGGATTCATTTTAGTATTAGGGCTCGGGGGTATAATTTTTGTATTACGGTTCGTGGGGGGGGTCATTTATTAGGGGGGGTCATTTATTGGCGGTGTACGTTTGTAAGAGCTGAGAGTTAAGCGTTTAAACTGACGCGCTGAACTGTCAGTGGTGAAGCAGCTGCAAAGAAGTGTCCTAGACCCACCATTTAGTTGTGACATACAAACATTATATCAAGGTATTCCTAAAACTAACAAGGAAGAGACACCTTTCCCTTACAACTCCCAAAACCACTCACCAAAGGCTTCTTTATCCTTCTCAATAGTTGTAAAAATACATAAACTATAATTAAACTTATTAGTAAACCATATGCCCAAGAAACAAAAACATTTTGGGCATCTGGTTTATTCATATAAAATAAGTTTTGTTTATATTTTTCAAAATTGCACACCATAACTTTCTATTATACCAAATGTTATCAGGTTCCTGACCAAGTTGGCATAAACACATTGTAACATAGCACATAAATATTTCATAGAAACAACCATAGAACGTAGAGCTAGTTTCTGAAGAGGGTGTGGCTTTGGCAGTCCACTCTTCATGGACATACACTCATCAGCCATAACATTATGACCACCTACCTAATATTGTGAAGTTCCCCTTTTGCTGCCAAAACAGCCCTTACCCGTTGAGGCATGGACTCCACTAGACCTCTAAAGTTGTGCTGTGATATATGGCACCAAGACTTTAGCAGCAGATCTTTTAAGTCCTGCTAGGTGGGGCCTCTGTGGATTGGACATGTTTGTCCAGCAAGTCCCACAAATGCTTGATTGGATTGAGATCTGGGGAATTTGATGGCCAAGTCAACACCTTAAACTTGTTCCTCAAACCATTCCTGAACCATTTTTGCTTTGTGGCAGGGCGCATTATCCTGCTAAAAGAGGCAAATGCAATCAAGGGTTGACCTTTCCATGAAATGTCTGCAATGATGCTAAGGTAGGTGGAACATGTCAAAGTACCCTAGACATGAATAGCAGGGCCCAAGGTTTCCCAGCAGAACATTGCTCCAAGTATCCCACTTCCTCCACCAGTTTGACACCTGTCAGTGGTCATAACATTATGGCTGATCATTGTAAATGAAGATACAAAGAAAGTGAATTTAACAAATATTTTCAGAAAAATAAAGAGCATGTCAAAAACATGACTAGAATTTATGTAGCCTTTTTAAAGGTTCAGTACACTCAAAAATGGCAGTAGTGTAGAACAGAATACATGAATTTTAAAAATAACCGCTTTTTCAAAAATTGTAAATGTTTCAAAGCATGTAGCATTGTTATACAAAGTCATAATAATTCAAATTTGTATTACAATAAGTACTTGTACCTGAAATTTCAGGGCTTAAGAGTGTATTGCCTTAATGCAATTCTGCGTAATAGGATAATACAATAATAATACACCATAACAGAGTAGTCATTGCTACAAAGGTGCAATAGACATGTTTTACTAAACTGTTAAGAACAAAAATGTTCTCCCCCCAATCTTTCTTCCCCATAACTCCCACTTTCATTAGCTTCTTGTAAATTAGAACCACAAGATGAAGAGAAGGATAATGATATAAATGAACTTACAGTATATGAGGGAACAAACAGATATATTTGCTGGAATATGCACAGAGTGGGTTGCAAAGTACAAATGAGCATGATAATGTTCAGAGAAATCAACCAGAGCCATGTTACAGACATTAATGTCTCACTATGCTACTCCTTCAGTTTGATGATTCATCTTGAAACACAAATGACTCAAACACATTGCAGATACTACAGCTATCTATCATCCCTTAATTTCCCAGAGCTGTTGAACACAATATTTGCATTATTGTTTCGCTGGCTTGTCTGTAATGCAGGGCTTGACAAATTTACTTTAGTTTTAGGAGACAGAACAAATATCTAGGAGCCAGACAATGGCACATTCACGCAAACATACATACACAGAGACAGGTCAGTCACATACACACACAAACAGACAGTCACATACACAAACAGTCACATTCATACACACACACATAGAAACAGTCTCATAAATACACACACACACACACACACACAGAGAGACACAGTTACATAAATACATACATACACACACACACACACACACAGTTACATAAATACATACACACATACAGAGAAAGTCACATACATACATACATACACACACACACACACAGTTACATAAATACATACACACATACAGAGCAAGTCACATACATACATACATACATACATACATACACACACACACAACAATAGTCATATACATAAAAAAACCAGCAGTTTAAAAAAAAAAAAAAAAGGACGGTAATTCTATCACTTGCTCCAGCAAGGTCAGGCATGGACCGACTTCACGCTGTTGGTGAGTGGTGGGATGTCACGAGACACCCACCACTCCGACAATATATGTAAGGGTGCTGAGCTGGAACTATGTGCCGCGCACACTTCGCCCCCTCGCTGCGATCATTTTCTTTTAATAGCTATTCGTATTTTTTTTTTTAATCGCAGTGTGATTAAATGGTGTAACAATGTTACTCAAAGAGATATATTTTGAGCATGACACCTTCCATCCATCCAGACAATACTTTGGTGGATTTTAAAGAGTGGATATTGCTAACTGTAAATGTATTCTTATTTTAAAGAGTCAATTAAGGAATGGTCATATTCGGAGATGACCAAGCAAACAAAATGAATAGGGCTCAAAGTATATAAATTTGGTTGCCTTGAGCTTGTGAACTCACTGGGAGTACAGCTGTCCAGAAGGAGAATCATTCTGCTGTATGGCAAGACTTTTTGAAGCCTATTAGCTTCTAAAAAAAAAAAACATTACTGCCTAGTATTTTACATAGAAATCTATGATTATTTCCCTACATTGTAAAAAAAAAAAAAAAAAATACATAGATATCTGGCTTGCTCGTAAACGTTACATTTATTTTACTTATACTCATTTTAAATTACTACTATAGGTATCTCTTTTTTTGGCCATCAATTATAAGATTCTAAATTGCACATCAGAAAATTACACCATTTCTGTAAAATTTTGGCCCCAAATTTCAATCAACAAGTGGTCTGCTAGGTCCACTTCAATTAAAAATTTTACCTTCTTGTACTTGCAGGAAATGTCTGTTGCAAACAACACCCATGCATTTTCAACACATGGGATGTCGGGGTGAAGAAAACAAAACAAAAAAGTTACATTACATTATTGCATAGGAATGTGATTCCATGCTCATTTTCCAGTGGAAATAAAGGCATTTGTTCATGGAAAAAAATGCTCAAGCAATAAAGGATTGAGATAATGGTGGTAACCTAATTAGTTCAGTGAACACTATCCAGACTATTTAGGCCTCTTTGTAACATAATGCAAACTGGTAATGGTCAAAAGCAAAAAATTGCATCCAAGACAGAACATGAGTTAATTAAAATATTATATTGTACACATGGCTAGAGTCAAGATAACAAAAGAAAACCTGATTCTTGTATTGTAAGCAAACAGATTTAATTTAAAAAAATTATAACCTTTCTTTTTTATATATCTCCCTTCCTTCCACATGCTCTCACGCCCAATACCTAAACCCTGTGATGATATACAACTTATACAAAAAAATATTATAAACATCATACAACAAATAAACTTTCCAAGGACCCCATGACAATCATGATCATATAAATTAAATTTAAAAAAAACAAAGGCATCATACTGTTCTGGACAAAAGAAAAATCTATTTTTAAACCAGATATATTTGAAATGTGTCTCCAACTTAAATTAAATCATGGAGGGAAAAAAACGAAAAAACAAACAACGTTTAAAATGAGCACACGTAAGCCAATATATACACCATACAGAATTATATATGGTCATAAATATATGTTCACACACAAAGGTTTTACAATAAATATATATTTTCACAAAACATACATATACACGTTACTATTAAAATTTCTATAAATTGACAAAGAATAGTGTAGCTGATACCTATATGGCGCAATTAATTAGTATAGTGTTCATATGTTAATAATTTGTGCAATATAACAATTCCAGGGGCCTCTATATAGTGGATATATCATTTGAGGAGACCAAAAAGATCAAGAGACCACAGATGACTTGGGAAGCAACATCTTTCCCCCTCATCAAGTGAACCAACTTGCCAACATAAATGTGCCTTATGTAGGACTCACCACACCAAACTATTTGGTTATATCCTTTGATCATTTTAAACGTCCTCCACAAAGCCAGGGGTTTCAGTCTTTCAATTTTAAACGTATAAATTACTGTGAATATCGTGTCGGCCCAGCATTGTTTAAAATGGAGAGGTTTTAAAGCTTTAACTCTGTATTACACACAGTTCAGCTTTGGCTCTGCACACTTTATAGTTGAGTCAGTGACATAACATGTTCTTATCACCACAACTTATCTTTTACTGAATAGATTACCCATTTACTTTGTTCTGTTCACAGCTAGTGAAACCAATATCATAGAATAGTATTGAAGGCACTTCAAGTTAGCGAATGCAAGGGTAGAAATCCAAACTCACATCTTCTCAAATGAACAAACAGATGCAAGATAAATACATTACAGAACTGTAAGCTTCCCACCTTCTCACAGCTGGTATCTCTTGTACAATCTGTTAGTCCTGCCTGAAAAAATGCTTCCCATTGCCTATGCTGCTGAGTTGAGTGTGTAACATTTGAAGGGCAAGAGAATGAAAACAGATATACAAATTAAAATATTAGCAATGGATGTTGAAAACAAATCCCATGTTGGAAAAAATATCTGTAAGAAAAAAATGCATATGTATCAAACAAATGGCTGTAAGAATACAAAATGTATAAATATGGTTATGAGCAACTTATTCTGTAAGGCATACAGCAATATTTTTTAAATAGATAGTAAGAAATATGTACCACCTGGAGAGTAACAGATCACAACATTTTAATATATCTCACTATGGCCGATAAACAATATGCATCAATGTGTGGATGACCAGGTGTGCTACTAGTACAACATATAAATATATTTAATACTTCGGCTAGCCCAAATTACTATGAACCCCATAGATGGTTTTCATTATTTCATTTGGCTAGAAGCCCTTTGAGTTCCATAGGTTTACAGTACATTCTTTGATCCAAATCACCTCATGCCTGAGAATTTAGTATAACTAGTTATAATAAATGTATGCGAGTCTGACATTTTAAGATCACCTCAGGGGGCATCTTGAACATACTTTAACGATTCATCCAGATTATTTTAAAGTCAACAAAGGAGTATATCAAAACACCTATAAAATGCCTGCTCACTAACCTACAAGCAAATTTCTACAACATGATTTTTCCAGTCTCAAACCAGAGAGCATAGGTGTAGGGTCAACATATTTAGGAACATACAATGTTTTTTCATATCTCTTCAGACTTGGTCATTCTATTCCTACATTCTGTTGTCAGCATTTTAAACCAATCTTGTAGAACTCTCAGGTTATGATAAAATTGTTACTTTTTCTTGTATATCTAACTGCTAAATAAATAATTAAAAGCACTAGCCATTGTGTACCTCACTGTGACTGAATGCATTCCAGGACAGATGGCTATGAATCACTGCTATGGAGGCTTGTGGCCTAATATAATTCTGTAAAAAAAAAAAAAATCTGAATAAAGCCTGAACTAAAATGCTCAAATATGAATTTTCCCTCATGTACTAGGCGGTTTGCTTGGAGAAGTATGTGAACTAATTTCTCACAATAGACCAAACCATGTCAAATTGTAAAAAAAAAAAAAAAAAATTGTATTCACAAGCCTTTTGATAGCCAAACAGGTTGTAGTTAAGCTTACATAATTATTGTATTGATATAATATTTAACCAATATTTGCATGTGATTTGCAAATGGACATATGTAACTTGTATACATTAGTTTGGATGTAGTTACAAAGAAAAAGCAAAGGGGAAAAGCACAACTGTTTTAAATCAGTAATTTAGAGTAGCTGATGAGAAATTTTGTCTAGATATCACTCAAAACAAACCCATTTTCACAGGCCTCATCCTTGCTGAGGTGTCAATGCTCTGACATTACTTTACTAACACCTCAAGGACCAATAATTTTACATTTGGTCATGACAATTTGGTCTTAAAAAAAACCTATGCCAGCATGCAATATCCTTATTTATTTAGCATCGGCAGCTCTAAAGAGCCACGTCAACACTACATTGGAAAGGGGCCTCTAAGGATCCGTTTGTTAAGACAAAATAGATTTTCACTGGTGCCCATACAGGTTAAAATAGTCAGGTCAAATATAGTGTGAACAACTTTCTCTCTGAAAAAAGTTTAATGGGTATTTTACTAATCAGAAGTTATACAAAAAAAAAAAAAAGCACATGTTCGATGAGATTTTGACCTTCCAAAATTACATGAAAATGTTCAGAGAACAGTTATTGTAGATTTAGATCAGTGACAAAAAGCTTATTTTATGTAATATTAACAGTTCTAAAACATGCATTGCTAGCGGCTCAAATCAACTAATGAGCTATGTTGAGTTAACTAGTGACTTGCATTCTCCACACTGGCTCCACATTGTGCGTGAAGAGCTGGCTTCAAGGATCTCATTGAGCAGCTTGTTTGCTGAGGCAAATGACCATACAAACTATAGAATGAGCCCCGGGAAACTAGATTCAGAATTGCTTGAGTGCAGAGGAACAGAATCAGGACAAGGTTGCTCCTTACATCGCTAAGAACACTTTTGCAACAAATATTTAGCAAGTCCCGTGAAACTTGAATAAAAGTGTTTTAATAGGAGACAAAACCCTAGATTTCACAAGTCTTCTGGCTTGGGGCAGTGAGAGACCTTTATCATGGCTAGTGTTTCCCTGAAGATGTACAGCCAAGCTGCATATAAACACTCAAAACCTGTAGCTCAGTTGTAAAGAATACAACCTTCATTGATCAATGTGTGCACCTGGTTGTGTTTATCATATGCACTGTATGCTTTTCTTTGAAAGAGACTCCATGCATGCATTTGGTGTCAAAGATTCCTCCTCTATGTCCCCAGAACAGGTTTTGTTTTCATTGCAAGAGGATCCAATGATTGCAAAATCATGTGCTCATGCAGAAGCTGGCCATCGCCTCCTTGGGTTTTTTTTTTTTTTATATATATACAGCTCTAGTGAATAATGTACCTCTCATGCAAATATGGAGCTGAAATCGATTATTTTTGTATACATTGTGCTAGGCAAATAGTATTTTTCTTACAAACTTTTCCTTTTTCAAATCTACCTCTATGGTTACAACATAGAAAGCCACTGCAATGGTGACATCAGATTCCCATAACGCTTAGTGTGCAACCAGCATGCTAAGTCTTCTGGAATGCCTACCTCAACATTTAGTGGCTTCATGAACATTAGCGGCCATCTTTGAGGAAGAGGATGAAAGCTCCAGGTAAATATCTGGCCATTTCACCACCAAAATGTATAGATTAAATGTTTATACCCACCTAAAGCTTTACTTTTTATCCACGGGAATAAAGGCGTCACAAGATCAACGGGGAACTTTTGAATAAGTTCTCGTATTTCAATTATTTACGTGTTAATCTACTGAGAATCTTCACAGTTTTCCCTTAACAGAGCTTTAAGAAGACAATACTACTCCACTATGGAGATGTTCCATTAACTCCATAGCCTAGGTGAAAGATCTATTCTCCAAATACATCTTTGCATTATAGTATTACCGTTTCTCTACCAATCGTGGTTTCTGCAATCAATGAAAGATTCTCATTCCCTCTCACCTTTTTATGTTCCTGCTTTAACTTTTAAACAAATGTATCATGTGGTTTAAACAACTCTTGCCAGCTATACTGCATAGCTGCCAATAGAAAGAAATTACGTAATTAGAACTCTGTGTGCACATTCTTACAAGACTCTCATAAGCTCAGTTTGAGTTAATTTAATTCAAAAATCCCATACTTAAAATCCATATGGTGCCCTATTGGTCAAAAAGAAGCAGTGAAATCTGGCAGCTGGGACATTTTAACAAACTCTATAGGAATTAACATGCATGTACAAAATAAATATATTCAATGTGTAAAGGAAGAACATCACAAACATCAGCAAGGAACTAACTTGGAACTACAAAACTGAGCAGCCTATGGACAAGAGGAGAGTTCATGGTGGTGAGAACAAACATGAAGCCTACAAATCAGTTTATCTCACGGTGCTAATCTTTTTGGGAAAGAAGAACTTTCAAGATCAACCAAATTCCCTTGGAAGTGGTGTCATTTGGGGAGGCGAAACTGGGACAGAAGCTTATGCCAGAAATTTCAGGGGTATGACATTTTTTTTTTTTTTAAACTACTTGTCCAGGGACTAAAGCGGTAGCCCAAAATAAGGTCTTTATTGTTAGCAACTTAGGGGGCAAACCTAACAATACTTAAATGCAATATACAAAAGCAGGTAGGTAGTGAGCTTAAACAGAACAGATTTCCAAAAGAGAGTTGTAGCTTAATCATAAAAATAATGAATGCATACATTTATCCATACATGCACACAGTCATATATATTTATACACATACACGCATTATTATATTATGTAGGGGAACAATCAAAGGGACATTCATCTCTTGGAAAAACAGTGATAAAACGGTCTCATTCATCACCACTAGTCCTGAAAATTACATAAAATATCCCTAGACGACCACTGACAGTCTTAACATGTCACTGTTCCTCTATGGAATAACTTAATTTAATATAATTTCTTTGTATTTTTTTATATCTATAAAAAAATGTATTACATGTCACTGTTCCTCTATGGAATAACTTAATTTAATATAATTTCTTTGTATTTTTTTATATCTATAAAAAAATGTATTACATTTTTTTTTTAGTAAGAACTAGGACAGAAAAAATGTCTTATTTACCGTATTTGCTCAAATATAAGATGACCCTGATTATAAGACGACCCCCCAAACTTTGGATAGTCCTTTAGGAAAAAAACTAAAAGCCTGAATATAAGACTACCCTATAGGAAAAAAGTTTAACTTTTATACATTCACATGTAAATTGCTTTTTAATATTTAATAAAAATGATGATATTAAACAAAGGCATTTCTTGTTTTTATTTCCTTTTATGTGCCAATGCTGCCTCTCGCCCCCCCCCCCCCCCCGCCGCGTTGTCTCTCTCTCCCCCAGTGTTATCTCCCTCCCCCCAAACTTTTCTCTCTCCCCCTTGACTTTTTCTTTCCCCCCTCCGCTTGTCTTTTTCTTCCCCCTTCCTCCGATTGTCTTTTTCTTCCCCCCTCCCTCCCCTTGTCTTTCTCTCCCCCCCACCTTGTATCTCTCCCTCCCCTCGCGCTGCACAAGTGGTTGGCTTAGCCTGTGGCCAATGTAAGCAGGGACACAGGAGCAGCAGCAATAGAAGTCACAATCCCCCTCCATGCAGATAAAAGGTAAACTAGCAGGGAGGGGGACAAACAAAATAACATTAGGCAATCTCTGTGAGTGTGTGTGTGTGGGGGGGGGGGTAGTGTGACTATGTGTGTGTGCAAGTGTGTATGTGTAAATGTGAATCTCTATGTGTGTATGTGAGAGAGAGAGTGTGTGTGTGTGTAAGTGTGATTATGTGAGAGTGTGTGACTGAGTGTGTAAGTGTGACTATGTGTATTTGTGAGTGTGTAAGTGTGACTTGCTATGTGTGTATGTGAGAGTGTGTGTGTAAGTGTGACTGTGTACATGTGAATGTGTGTAAGTGTGACTATGTGTGTATGCGAGAGTGTGTATGTAAATGTGACTGTTTGTGTAAGTGTGACTCTGCCTGTACGTGAGAGTGTGTTTGAGTGCATTTGCGTAAGTGTGACAGTGTGTGTGTGGAAGTGTGACTGTGTGTGTGTGGAAGTGTGACTGTGTGTGTGTGGAAGTGTGACTGTGTTGAAGTGTGACTGTTTGAATGCATGTGTGAATGTGAGGTGTGTTTATATATATATATATATATGCATGCATGTATATATGCATACACACACATTCGTTTTTCTTTGATGAAACATGAATGCGGCCTACGCACAAATACATTTGCGGTGAAATAGCCCACTGCAAAACAAACTTGGACACCCCTGTACTAAGCTGATTGCCAAGTTGTTTTCCTTCTTGAGTATTGCCAGCATTTCCTAAATGTTGCATAGTGAACTAAACAACTCACCCTGACAAGTCCAAACTAACACACGTGGAACAGTTGAAATGGCTTTTAATTCCACAAGCATGGTAATTTGCCAGCTTAAGCTGTGTGCAAATACAGTCTGGCATTTAATACATTGGCACCAGAAGCAAAATGAGACATTGGGGTCACCATAATTATCCTACCACTTTTTCAGAATCGCATCTGCATGGCAATAGGCGTTTCTCAACTCACCTGAAGGTCACCATTTTATACCACACCTTTCTCACTGCAATGTATGAACATACAAAGGCTTTAAATGCAACACTGAACTAGAATGCACACACGGAAAGCACACACACCATCTGACTTCTGTTTAGTTGCTTTAATTAGGAGAAGCTACACCTTGTAATTTTAGGAGAAATTGTCAAGAAAAACCTAACTGTGAACTTTGTAAATGGGGCACATGTTCAATCAGTTGGAAATTATGGTGAAAAAGTCCAATGAACCTTATTGACAGACACATATCACACAAAAGTCTTTTATGTATGGATTGTGTTCTTTTCTGTTTTGTAATCTCCACTGACCATTTATTAGTGTATATTTATTTATCAATAGTGCTTTTTGATTAGGTTGTATACACAATCCCAGAAGAATTCTAACTGCTATGTTTTTGCCTTTGTGGTCTCCTGACAAATGCTTTCTTATATCAGGGCAGATCAATAAATTAAATAGCTTTAAAAAAAAATCTATAAAAGTAATTCACTGCACAAACAAAACCAATATAATTCAAAACTACTGTCTTAAAAACAAAAAACAAATCTCCAATTAAACCAATTGCTAAAATACATATTACATAAGCACAATATATACCATCCTATTAATGCAATATACCTCTATTCCTATAGCCATGTTGAACTCTTTACCACAATCAATCACTCTAATAAAAATGGAAGCTGTATGATCAAAAGCCTATCATCTGAGAATTCAACACCTCTAGCTTGCAGCACACTTAATGACAATTTTCTCCAATCTCACTGAATTTGGGTTGTTACGCCAAATCATAATAAATCAGGCTAAGCAGTGTTTACAATTTCAATAGAGCACAAAAGAAAGCAACAGTCTCCTTCTGGTGGACAAAAGCAAAAGGAAATTACACAGGGAAACAACTCCAGCTTCCCAAACTATGCCAGTGCTGCAGTGCAGTTGCTGGAACCCAGACAACTTTAAGTCGACACATCCTTCGAACACCCCTGGGTATTGAAAAGACCAGGATTAATGAAAGTAAAAGTTGCACCTACAAGAATTTCTCTGGCTGCTCCCATTGGATCCCGGGGATGACATTGCCGAGCAGTTTGAATGAGAACAGATAAGATGGGAGCTGTCCAGTCCTTCAGTTACCAGGCAGCTCTAATGAAGTGCATCCTCTGTTTTGTAGAACAAAGACTAGAGTAAGAGATGCAGGCAGCCTGTTTTCGCAAATGAATAGTGTAAAGCCTTACAATTTTCTATTTGTGTCGGCTCCACATACGGATCATGCGTTAACACACAGCACCAGCTCTAGCTCTTCTGAATGCTGAATGTGAACTGTCAGGCTCTCTGGTGCACACAGATTCATGAATCTATTAGGGGAACGTACCACATGCTGCTTGAAAGGAAGGGGGGGCTGCAAAAAGCATTATCCTTTTCAAATTAGGGAACTTCATTAGAAAATAAAACAGAGTACCCACTAAGTCAAAGAACAATAAATCAAGACACAGAATAATAAAAATAAAAATTATTATTATGGGCCACTCTATTGTGCATACTGGATGTCTGAAACCTCACCCTTTCCTACTAGCATGCCAAATCGGTTTCCAGGGCCTAGAGAGAGTTGGATCTTTGACATTCAGTCATCGTCTGTCCCTAATTATGTGTAAAGTATTTTTCCAATTTCAATCTCACCCTGTCTTCGGAAAAATAAAATGAAAACTGATCTTATAAAAACACATCTATTCATTAATACTAGATAGCTTATGTTTATTACACAGAAGACATACAATTCTACACCCTAATTTTGTACACATGACAAGCTTCAGATGTGATCACATAGATTGCCTTTCTTGTTTGCCAGAGGGGAGAAGGCGGGATGTAAAAAAATATATTACTGCTTCTACATAGACACAGTTAGATACATGGTAATATTGAATACAGTATACACATCTGCCGTATTAAAGCTGAAGTGTTTTTTCTTTTTTTGTCAGAAACATAGAATGTGTTGACAGATAAGAACCATTTGGCACATCAAGTCAGCTGTTTGGAAGTACTGACAGCGCTAAGAGTATACCGTATTTACGCAAATCTAATGAGCATTTGTCCCATATTTTTACCCACTGTAAAAACCTTGTTTTTATGTGTTAAACAGCATGTACAGTTTCCAGGGGGTTGTCATAAAGAATATATTCGGGACGTGGGAACAGGTGAACATATCCACGGCTCCCAGTCCCACACTATAGAACACCCAAGGTTGTTGATTCGACAAAAAAAATAAAGCAGTCACCAGTGATCCATTTGAGTCAGAAATATATAACCATATAACGAAAACATAAAAATTTTGAGAAGGAATTGGGGTAAAGTTGCCCGCAGGAGTGTACATGAAATATCAATTAACATCTAACAGCCTTAGATAGTCAATGGTTAGAAAGATACATGGACCAGTGTAGCTTGTCACAATGTGGAATTCCTTTATCGTTAGGAGATTGATTCTACAGAGGCCAACCATTCCCTAAATGTGCGGTATGTGGTCTGCTTCCATTTTTTTCGGTATAAATAATTTGGCAGCGTTAAGAAAGTGGATTGTCAGATGGTATATCTTCATCCTCCATTCTCATGATGGTATTAAGGATTGCGTTCCAATAAGGGGACAGTTCCCCCATATGTATGAAAGTGGCACTTCCGGCATCTATTGGAGATGGATAGAAACATTGTATGTAGCATGGAGGGGGTCATGCGACATCTCAAAAGTAATTTGTAGGTGTTATCTTGTATGCAAGTAGAAATGGAGCATTTGTGTGCCAAAATCTTCTGTCTTGGTTAAGCGTAATGTTGCAGTCCCGTTCCCAGAGGAGTATAAAGTAAGGTTTGGTGTGTTTGATCGCATCTGTTAGGTGTTGGTTAACCCCTTCCCGCTTGTAGGATGTTCCATGCCGTCCTACTTTTTAGTCCCTAGAGGCTGGCAGGACTGCATGGAATGTCCTACATTAAACAGCTCATCGCGCCCCCCTGAGATGAGCTGTGTGCGGAAGCCGCTGCAGGGACTTGCGTGGCCTCACTCTTGACACAGAAAATAGAGCTGACACTCAAAAGTGAGCGTTGGCTCCATTTTACTGTAAGAAAAAACGGCGATGAGCTGTACGGAGGATCCCGATGCAGGGACTTGCATCCAGTGTCAGATGAGGCAACTTTGAGTGGCCTTAGTCTGTCTTAGGAAATATATTGAATGCTTAAACAGAGTGTTCGCTACATCTCCAGCATCCCTCATGCGTGACATCACCAAGTATCGCGGGATGCCGGCAAGGACCGACAGGGTCTATAGAGACCCTGATCGGGGCCCTGCTTGCGTGTTCCTGGCTCTAATCCCTTCGTGATCGGCAGCCAGGAACACCAAGATATTGGATGGTGCTTTGGTCGTTAACCAACTAAAAAAAATTGATTTTAATTGAAATGGCCTGTTTTTATCATTTAGTGCATGCCTTTGATGAAGACTGATCTCTGTGGGGTCGAAAGGTTTGTTTTGTGCAATACATATTTGTTTTTCATTTATGAATGACTGTGTGCCCATTATTACATACTTTTTATATACTTGAAAAGCAGATAAATCTCAATGTATTCTTCCTGGTAGTATACTTTATTACTGCTGTAATGCAATTCTATTCTTTCAGAATGGGTGACACAGTCTTGCATTTGCCTTACTGACCAGTCTACAGAAACAGCTGTTTGGGAGTACTGACAGCGCTAAGAGTATACCGTATTTACGCAAATCTAATGCGCCATCGAATGTAATGAGCATTTGTAAAAGAAGTATTTTTTTATAACAATTAGTTTAGGCTACCAACTTACGATAGTTTTCTTATAAATGACACTGCTATACAACAATATTTTGGTAAGAGAGGGTAGTACGCATGCACAGTTTGTCTTTATTGCGTTGTGCTTTCCTTTTTGTTAACATACACGAAAAATATTTTTTTCTTCATTATTATAATACTCCTAGAAACACATTGGATAAAAAAAAAAAGACAAACGATTTATCCCGGATCGCATAAAAATCTGTTCCGCACTAGACGGTAAAAAGAAATGTGAGGTTGCCCTCCTATGTACAAACGATATAGACATCCAAATCATGTATCAAGATATAGATAACGAAGGAAAATATATCTTGATCGTATGTAAGATACAAAATGAAATTTTCACAATAGCTAATCTATATGCTCCAAATGTCACGACTATTGACTTTTTACGGAAGGTGCTTGCCAAATTAGATCACATTAAAAAGGGTAGAATCCTCATTGGAGGAGACTTTAACTGCATCATAGATGACATGTTAGATAGAAACTTTCCTTTCTCCTGAGAGTAAAGTATACAAATAAAAGTTTTTATACAAAATTATTTTTCCTATGACATTTGCATTTTCTGCATACTGTATAAGCATATATTGTGAGCTATGTACTTATTTTTTATGTGGCACAGTAGAAAATTAGCTTTCTAAATAGGACAATAAGCACCCAACTCTACGGAAATTGCTTAACAGCTCGATGCTTGAGTTAATGGCTAGAAATGCTTTCAGCTCCCTGCCATTTATCTTCTCTTCCAATAAAAGAATACAAATCGGCTCTTTTGTCCCCATGCATCAATCTGGAATTGCACTTTATCTTGGGCTACTTTAATTACTAGTTTAGAATAGAAAAATAAGCACTGCATCTATTCTCTGGTTAGGACATTCAACATCTAAACATCTAGGAACATAGAAACAGTAACACTGCTTCCTAGCAAAACACTTTCAATGAACTTGGATTTGGACAACTATAAGACTACATAAACTGGTCATCCTTCCTTCCTAATAAATGTAATAGCAATAGCTCCTATGAGACACTATTAAGCTGTAAAATGACCAGCATCTTTTCATTTTTTTTTTAAATAAACACTATATATGGGTAGAAAAATATATAAAAAAATGATTATCAAGAAAAAAAACCCCACATTGATAAATATTTCATACATACTGTTGATATTCTGTGCTGCCTTCCATTTCAGTGTGGGGAGTGATGGGGCTTTAACTTATATTAATAACAGATTAAGTGTTTTGAGCACCAAAAGCCTGTAATGTACTGGTGATTGTGATCAAACAAGAAAAAGTTGTGTAATGACATGATCACACAAAATCATAATATTAGAGGACTCTCAAACTTTAAGAAAAACAGGATGGAGGTTAACGCTGACACTTTAGCACGCATGTATTAATTTTAATTGTTCCCCCCCCCCCCCCCCCCAAACTTACCTTGAAGAATTATGACTGCAGGCTTTCTTCTGGGAATCACTATGCTCCCAGGCATTTGTAACAAAGGAGAGTTTCCAGCACTTCTTAGGTGCTCAATGATTGCAACGTTTCAGTAAGAATCTCTTTTAAAAAATGATGCTCGTCTTCCCCCAGTGCTAGTTCCCTGCACCTTTATAAGTACCGTATTTATCGGCGTATAACACGCACTTTTTCTCCCTGAAAATAGGGAGCAAATGATGGGTGCGTGTTATACGCCGATCGGTGGCTGGGGGGAAAAAAAATCTAAAACTTACCTCGTTCCTGCTGTCCCCCGGTGCTCTGAAGGTGCGTGGCTGTGAGGGAAGCGTTGTGCGCTCCCATCCAGCCGCGCGGTCAATAAAGTGTTTTTTTTTTAAACAAACTTTATTGTTCCACGCGGCTGGAGGGAAGCTCACAACGCTTCCCTCACAGCTACGCACCTTAAAAGCACCGGGAGAGGGAGAAGGAACAAGGTGAGTACTGGGGTCTGGGGAAGGGGGGGAGGAGGGTGGCATACTAAGGGGCAATATCCTGGCATATTACATGGCATATTGGGGGCAATATCCTGGCATATTAAAATGGCATATTGGGGGCAATATCCTGACATATTAAAATGGCATATTGGGGGCAATATCCTGACATATTAAAATGGCATATTGGGGGCAATATCCTGGCATATTGGGGGCAATATCCTGGCATATTAAAATGGCATATTGGGGGCAATATCCTGGCATATTGGGGGCAATATCCTGGCATATTAAAATGGCATATTGGGGGCAATATCCTGTCATATTAAAATGGCACATTGGGGGCAATATCCTGGCATATTAAAATGGCATATTGGGGGCAATATCCTGGCATATTAAAATGGCATATTGGGGGCAATATCCTGGCATATTAAATGGCATATTGGGGGCAATATCATGGCATATTAAAATGGCATATTGGGGGCAATATCCTGGCATATTAAAATGAAATATAAGTGTCTTCAAAGTTCTTTATTTGAAATTTAAGTTTTTTTTCCTGAAATCTCCTTCTTAAAATGAGGTGCGTGTTATACGCCGATAAATACGGTACTTTAAAATGCATTAGTTTTAATAAAACACATTTTGGGCACCAGACATTCCCTTTAATGCTGCATGCATTTAAATCAAAGGGTGTCTAGCTGTGGCCCTCCAGCTGCTGATGGCCTACAGTACCAATAATATTTTGTAAGCTAAGAGGGAGTATGGGGAATGTAGGGATGTAATTTAACAGCTTGTAGGTTGATGGTAATGCCAAGTTTGCACCGAAGGGAAGGATAGAAAAGGTGAAAGCTGATGGAAAAACTTCTCACAAAGATACGGCAGGTTACCAACCCTGATAAAAAAAATTTAAAAAATCTGATATCTTTTTCACTAAAAGGTGCTTCCACATAATTTGTTAAGTACAACATTTAAAGAAATATTCAATTATTAACAAATTTAATCAACCAAATTTGGGAAACCTGAGTGAAAACCTTCATTTTTCAATTTTACCAATAGTTTGTGTTCTCCTATTTATAAGACATTTAATTATAAATTCTGTAGGAAAACTGAATATATTATTTGTAACTTGTCAAGTATGAAAATAAAAGACTGAAGGATTTATTGATTAAATAAACAATAAAGAATGGTAAATTAAAATTGCGTTGCGTACTTAGGGCAAGGAAAATGATCTAATTCTGCTTTTGTAGACAGGGTTTTTAACTTTGGTTATCAATTCCTCACTATTTGTTCATCAGGCAATAACCTTTTAAGATTAAATGTTTATCGGGTGACTCGACAGTGAAACAAAGAACAAAATTGGTGACGATCTCTAGTACTTTGACCAAAAATTGGCATTGGTGGTAAACAGACTAGAAGCCGATTTAACTAACTTTGTTCTGTGATGATGGTGCATATCTGGAATACAAATACCATCATATGCAGATCATCAATCTAACGATTGATCAATCTGAGGGCAGCAGTCAGAAACAGACATGAGTGGAGCAGCATTTATGGTGGGGAAAGTTAATTACATATTCCATAATTTATCATTATGGCATCTGGGGAAATCTCTGTAATGTAAAATAATTTCTAATCTTAAGAAGGCATCCATACGATGAAGCAATGAAGAATGCAATGTAAATAAAATATACTATACATATCAATAAGGGGAAAGCAACACAAAAGCTAAATTATTAAAGCACTAGGAGAATGGCATATATTTTAGATCCTAAAGCTTTGCATGGGAACAATACCAATGTGCAGGTATGCCAATCACCAGTATGGTAGTTAGAAAAGTCTTCAATTTCCTTGATGTAAATTTTCGGTAAAAAAATAAAATCACACACGACGAAATATCCCAAAACACATTTTCATATAACCATATCAATCATATCCTCGTAATGTTGTAAAGTATGTATAAAAGGAAAACAAACCTGCTTCTACAGCCTTACATAAAAGGCTTAAAATACAAAAAGATATGGGAAGGAATAAACGATCACTGCCTCTGTAGGTTTTTTTACCGCAGGATGTACTAAGTGACAGGTTTTGTGCGACAGACGTGGCACATCCATAGTCTCATTTTTTATTCATTTTTCTTATGTAATTCGATAAAATGGAACAAACTTACAAATAAATGTAAGGCATATTAATCTAACACATAACATCTCTCTTACACATCTCAAAACACATAAAACATAAGAAAAATAGGGGCAACACACTCATTCTTTTTAAATATTCAACTGCAAAGAAGGTCACAAGATCAATCTCTATACCTCAACTCCCACAATTTCCAGACCTTCTCAAATTTTCCCATGGTATTTGTCAATCTATGGGTTATCAGTTTACATATTATCTTATTAGGCATAACATTAAAAAATAGTAATTGAACCGTACATGAGATTTTAAAAAAAGGTCATAATCTTCTCCAACATGGAGTGAACTTCCAAACAATATGTCCTTAATTTAGGGCATCCCCACCAAATATGGGTCATATTTCCTTGTTAACTACATTGTCTCTAGAACAAAGAATTTGTGGAAGAAAACATCTTGGCTAGTTTTGTAGGTACATAGTACCAATAGGGTTGCCTCCTTTTCCTAAAAAAAAATACCGGCCATAGATGTGGGCGGGGCCACAAAATGCACACAGTGACAACCACACGCACACACAGAGACACGCATACACACAGTGACAGCAGCACACGCATACACACAGTGACAGAAGCACACGCATACACACAGTGACAGCAGCACACGCATACACACAGTGACAGCAGCACACACATACAGTGACAGCAACACATGCATACACACAGTAACACTAGCACATATGCTCAGTGACAGCAGCACATACATATGCTCAGTGACAGCAGCACATACATATGCTCAGTGACAGCAGCACATACATATGCTCAGTGACAGCAGCACATACATACAGTCAGTGACAGCAGCACATACATACAGTCAGTGACAGCAGCACATACATACACTCAGTGACAGCAGCA
Organism: Pelodytes ibericus; assembly: GCA_036172795.1. Lineage (NCBI taxonomy): Eukaryota > Metazoa > Chordata > Amphibia > Anura > Pelodytidae > Pelodytes > Pelodytes ibericus. The sequence continues at coordinate 95,779,233 of CM069859.1, read as the reverse complement.
CATACATACACTCAGTGACAGCAGCACATACATACACTCAGTGACAGCAGCACATACATACACACAGTGACAGCAGCACATACATACACACAGTGACAGCAGCACATACATACACAGTGACAGCAGCACATACATACACACAGTGACAGCAGCACATACATACACACAGTGACAGCAGCACATACATACACACAGTAAAAAGCACAGTGTGATACAGTACGCAGGGGCAGGGAAAAGTGACACAATGAGCTGCACATCTGATGCTCAGATGTGCAGCTCATTGTGTCCCTTTTCCCTGCCCCTGCGTACTGTATCACACTGTGCTTTTTACACCAGCTCATTGAGCAAATGGTAGCCTCTCAGCTATTCCAGCGATTCACACACTGTGCCCTACCTGTGCTTCAAAAGGTTGAACATTGCCTATTCCCTTTGGAGATTGCATCAATCCAGGACAAGAAAGCTGTCACTTACATTTAAGTTTTGTCCCATATGTAGGGACTATATGTGAGTGCTTTATATTTCATTGCCTTCACCTTTATACCTTCATTTGTTACACTGGGTATATATCCTGCATTTTCTGCACAGCAGATTGATTGCAATGTCACTTTATAGCACATATAGCGCACTGTCACCTTGTGTATTTTTTGTATATGTGTTTTACTGCAGTATTTTGGGATAACTGCTAGACAAGTTGCTGCTTGTGCAATATCTTCTCTAGCGCCACCTACCTCACACCAGTTCCATTGTCTTGTTATACATACACACAGTGACAGTAGTGCACGCATACACACAGTGACAGCAACACATGCATACACACAGTAACACTAGCACATACACAGTGACAGCAGCACATACATACACACAGTGACAGCAGCACATACATACACACAGTGACAGCAGCACATACATACACACAGTGACAGCAGCACATACATACACACAGTGACAGCAGCACATACACTCAGTGACACTAGCACATACACTCAGTGACACTAGCACATACACTCAGTGACACTAGCACATACACTCAGTGACACTAGCACATACACTCAGTGACATTCTCTCTCTCACACACACAAACCAGTAAGAGGCAAAAATTAAATAAATAAATTAAAAAAACGGACTCTTCTCTTGATGTGTCCCCCCTCCCTTCTGTATTACCTGCTTGCAGGGGAGGGGGGACATTCCTGCTGCCTGGTCTCTGTGCACTCCTTGCATCCCTCCTGCTGGATGCCAGGAGGCACACTGATGAGCGATGCACAAGGGGGCGGAGCTTCCGGTCTGTGCTCCTCACACAGACTTCCCCCTTGTGCCGGAGAAACAAAAGCAGCAAGGGGACTATGTGGATGAATACATGACCGGTATTTCAGTTTTACCGGCACCGGCTCCTGCCTCTCAAATAACCCTAAGTACCAATGGTACAAAACGTATTACTATTTTGAAATGTAAAATATTTTTTTTAAATCGTCTCGAAGGATGTTTTGAAAGTTAACAAGCCAATTGTATGTTCTCCATTTAATAAAAAGCCTGTGCCTGGAGTAGAGAACAGGTGTTCTATGACATTAACAATTCTTATCACTTAGTAGTCTGACTTCCTATGAACGACAGTTGTATAATGCTTTACAGGTACACTATATAATAAATAGGCTGTGCGGCTAGTTTAAGACATTCATAGAACACAGTACATGTTTCACACTACAGAAGAGATCTTTATCCAAGCAACTTATGTCAGAGACTGTTATTGTGTCCTAGAGTTGCATCTTCAAATAATCACAGACAAATATTGCATTAAAAAAAATGCTGAAAATTGAGTTTTCCATTTCCTACTGCCCATCATTTCATTTCTATAAGGCACTGTTCCTATGAATTAAGCAAAGCTTTGTTAAGCACCAATTAGACAAGCTCGAAGGCATAGAACTGGAAGTTTAAAGCAAGCGACCTATTTAACTAAATGACAGACCACTGTCCACCTATCTTGAGAAAAACCAAGCTCTAAAATATATGCCTAGATAAGAAGGTACAGGTAATCTGCATGAGTTTGGATTGGCTATGCATTTCAGTATGGTCAGCAATTTTGGATTTCCTCCTGCATGAACAAATATATATTTTTTTCAAAATATATAATTCATTCATGAAAAGGGTTTATATATTACAGGAAATTAAAACGGGTCAAGTTGGCAGCCTCCCAGAACAAGTCTGGTTCACCGTGTCATTTATGATCATTAGTTGTTCAAAAATGCCCTTGAGAAGATACTGAAATTTGACAATTGTATATTTAGGTCTAGTATTTGCTGTAAGTCATAGACCATTTAAGGACTTTTATACAGGGGCATTTATATTAAATCCAAACCTTATATGTTTTATAAAATATTTGTGATAAAAATGGGTCATTCTGCAGAGCTCCGTGATTTCAAGCATGGTACTGTGAAAGGATGCCACCTTTGCAGTAAGCTAGTAAGTGAAATTTCATCCCTAACCACTGTCAACTGGTATGCGGAGAGAGTGCGGAGGCACATGGTGCATAAAAGTCTCCAAAGCTCTGCTGATGCCATAGCTGAAGCATTCCAAATGCCTACTGGCATTAATATCAGCACAAAAACTGTGCAGCAGGAGAGTCATGCAATGGCCTTCCATGGCCGAGCAGCTGCATGCAAACTTCACATCACCAAATACAATGGCAAGTGTCTGATCGAGTGGCATAAAGCACACCACCACTGGACTCTGGAGAAGTGAAAACGTGTTCTGTGGAGTGGCGAATCACGATTCACCATTTGTTATTCTAATGGGCAAGTCTGGGTTTGGCGGATGCCAAGAGAACATTAACTGCCTGACTGCATTGTGCCAGCTACAAAGTTTGGTGGAGCAGGAATATGGGGTTGGGCTAGGTCCCTTACTTTCAGTTAAAGGAAAGTTTAATGATTCAGGATATCAATACAATGCTATGATTCCAACTTTGTGGGAACAATTTGGGGGAAGACTCTTTTCTATTCCAGCAGGACTGTGCCCCAGTGCACAAAACAAGGCCCATAAAGACATGAATTTGATGTGAAGGAACTTGACTGCCCCTGACCTCAACCCCATCGAACACCTTTGGGAGAAACTGGAAGGGAGATTGCAAGCCAAGCCTTCTTATCCAACATCAGTGTCTGACCTCAGAAAAATGGTTCTACTGAATAAATAGGCAAAAATTCATACAAAAATCTTGTGGATAGCCTTCCCAGAAGAGTGGAAACTGTTAAAACTGCAAAGGGTGGACCAAGTTCAAATTAATGTCAATGTATTTAGAATGCAATGTCAAAAAAGTCCCAACTGGTATAATGGCCGGGTCCCAATATAGTGTAGTTCTGTACATCTAAGGCACCAAGGTTCTCTGCCGTAGCCCCATGGCCAAATCTTTTTTTGCTATGCTCCTGGCTACCAAATCCAATTCTAGCAACTTACTTTTAACATGTAAAGTTTCTGCAAAGAATGTGGAAAATGCAATGCTCCAGGACGGAGAAAATAATGGGGAAAAACAAATGAGTTGGAGAAGCATATTTCATTCTGAAGCATGGCTGCCAGACATTTGTATAAAAAGTTCTCTGTATCATTCTTCATTTGAAACATTATTTGCCCTCCATATACACAGACTCTGATTTCTCAGGACAGGTCCTTATAAAAGAGATTTATCCTGTGATGTTTTACTGCAGGTAGATTTAAGTTAGATTAAGAAGCAAGGTTGTGTTCACTATGAAACTGCAAACCAAATATTTGATGGGCCAATTGTGCAATTTAACATAAATAGTTAACGGTTTATATAAAGGTATGCTAGTTCCCCTTGAAGGCTTTTAGCTACTACTGGCTTTACAGAGTGATTAGCACTTGCAAGTAACATGCTGTATTGCAAGTGGGGTAGAAGTCACCCTCAGCTGGAGCATACGTTGCCAAGTAACTGGAAAAAATATCTATCTAAAAGAAGAGGGGGGGAAGCAACTTAACCTTGTATATGCACCAGCATCATATATTATTTTTCTACTTAGAGGGATAGTCTTCCTGACACGTTTCAGGAAGGAGGAAAGGAAGGAGACAAGGAAGGAGAGGAGAGAGGAAAAAAAAGAGAGCGCGAGAGAGAGAGAGACTTCCGATCCCCTGGAAAGGACAGTGAAAAGTGAGTAATGTATGTGTTTTCTCCAGTATTATTTTTTTTAATCATATCCTGTACTGTGACTGTACCACTGTATAGAGACTGAGCTGCTACCTGTATAGTGACTACCTCTGTATATATATTATAAACTGCTCCCTATATAGAGACTGTACCTCTGTATTGATAGTAAGCTGCTCCCTGTATAGACTGTGCCTCTGTATAGATAGTAAGCTGCTCCCTGCATAGCGATTGTACCTCTGTATAGATACAGAGCTGCTCCCTGCATAGTGACTGTACCTCTGTATAGATACTATGCTGCTCCCTGCATAGTGACTGTACCTCTGTATACATACAGAGCTGCTGCCTGCAAAGTAAATCTGTATAGACACTATGCTGCTCCCTGCACAGTGACTGAACCGCTGTATAGAAACTGAGCTGCCCCCTGCATATAGTGACTGTACCTCTGTACAGACCCCAAGCTGCTTCCTGTACAGTGACTGAACTACAGGATTCCCAGATAAGAAGTTACATGCATACCTGCCAACTTTGCCCCCTGGTGAGGCGGACTCTGGGGAGGGGGCAGGACACAGGGGGCGGAGTCTGGGGAGGGGGTGTCAGGGCTACTGCTCATATGATCCTTTCTTTTTGGGCATGCCCAGTAAGCTTTCTTTGGTGTCTGGGACACCGGAGAATGCGAACAGGACCCGCTGTCCCACTTATCTCAACCTCTGTCCCGAAAAGCGGGAC